>PTEX01000447.1:84086-141315 GCA_003342815.1 Eudromia elegans | reverse complement strand
CCCCCGCTTTGGGGGCGGTGTGCCCGGGGCTGGCACCGGCCGCCGCGTGTGCCCGTTGGGAGCAGGGCGCAGCTGAGAGGCTGCCCGGGAGGTCTTGCCCCGTGCGGGCCCTTTGCAGGGGGCCGTGAGGCAGCCCAGCGCGTGGGGGCTCTGCCCCCTTGGGCACCGCCGCTGTGAGCCGGGTGCCCGCACTGCAGGTGGTCCCCAGCCCCCGCCACACCGGGAACCCCTTTGTCCTTGGGAAGGCGCCCTGGGAGTCCAGGTGTGGGGTTGGGGAGCCTCCAGTGTGGGGCTGGACCCCCAGGAAAGATCGTCCCCCGTGGAGCCCGGGCTCAGTGCAGCGGCCTCACTGGGTCCGGCTGCCCCGCGCGGGGTGCCCTGCGCTGAGCTCTGCTGCTTGTGCCCGGCTCCCGCGGCCACGGGCCCCGCTGGGCGCCCGCCCCTGCGGAGGGGGCAGCTCTGCGCGGGGACCCCGCACGCCGCAGGAGGGAGCGCGCAGGAGCCGCGCAGGGAGCCGGGGGCTGCCGCCGCCCCCGGCAGAGCCGGCGCGGGGTCCCTGGGGCCGCCACGCGCCGGGGCTCCTCCTGCAGCCCCGCCGGCCGCCCCGGCAGCCGCTCCCCCGGCCGCCGCTCCCCCGGCCGCCGCTCCCCCGGCCGCCGCTCCCCCGGCCGCCGCTCCCCCGGCTGCTCGGGCGCTGCGGTGCCCGCAGCGGGGAGAGCCGCCCCGGGGCTGCCCCCGCCGGGCGGGCTGGGCCGGGCGCTCCCGCTGCAGCCCAGGCTCGCGGTGCTGCTGCGGCGGCGGGTTTGCCCCGTGCCAGGAGGTGCTGCCGTCCCGGGCACCCTCCTGGGCCGCACGAGCTGCGTAGACGGGGCAGGGAGGAGCAGCCCGTCCTGCGCCGCCGGGCTCAGGGCTCTCCTGTCGGAGACGAGAGGCTGCAGCGCTTGGAGCCGGCTCGTCGCTTGTCCCCGGGGCTGCCGGGCTCCTGGCACCTCAGCCTGCCCTGGGGGCGCTCCGAGCTCGTGGGCGGGCACCGCCGCACCGGCAGCTCTGCTGGGCGCGGCTTTGCTGGAATTCCTCCTTGGAGCCGCAAYTGCCCTCCCGGGAGCGCTCGCGGCCGGGAGCTGCGGCCGTGCGGAGYGAGCCCGTCGGCCGCCCTGCAGGAGGAGGGCGGGCGCCCGTGCCGGCCCCACGGGCTCCGTGCCGGGCACAGGCAGCGTGAGGGCAGAGCCGTGCCGGCTGCCGGAGCTGCTCCTGCTGCTCCCTCCTTAGGTGCCTCTTCACTGAGCCGGTGCCACCAGGGCCTTCGTGGCTGTTTGGGGCTGTTTGGTGGCACGCAGGCGCACCGGGGGTGGCTGCGCCAGGCGTGCCCATCCCCGGGCTGTCGTTCTTCAGGGGCTGCGGCGGCTCCTCCGAGCTCCCCGGGTTGCAACTTTGCGCTGCCAACTTTTCACCCCAGCAGAGCGTGGGCTGGGCTGGCGCTGCCGGGGGCTGCAGCGYGGCCGGGCAGGCTGCATCCCGCCTCCCAGGTGGCTTTCTCGGGACAACCAGGCGCCTCGAGCAGCGCCCGGGGCCAGCGCGCAGCCGCTGCCTCCTGGCGCCTCCCCAGGGGTTGCCTCGGAGGCTGCGCGTGCCCGGGAGAGGGGCACGTCCCGGTGCACGCGTGTGCTTGGGCAGCGGTGCCAGGCAAAGAGGCTCCCTCCCGGTGTGTGGCAGGAACGGACCTTCCCTTGGGTGCACCAGGGAACTGTTCACTTGGTCTGGTTTGATTTTCCCAAGGTGCCAAGCACCCACGTGCGGTCAGTGTGTGCTAGAATCGCGCCCTGGGTCCCTGTGCACCTCGTCCACAAGCACCTGGGCACCCTGGAGGCCCCTGCGTCCAGCACCTCTGGCTGCATCGGCCCTGGAGGCACCGCGGGCAGCGGGGCCATCACCCCGTGGCGCGGCGAGTCTGTCCGCTCTGTCTGCTCCCACGTGTCCCTGGCGTCCCTGATGCGGGAGCAGGGCAGCCTTCCGCACCCGCTTGCTCGTCCCGCTTCCTCTGGGTGCCCTGCCTGGGCACCGGGTACTGCCGGCRGTGCCAGCGCGGTCGGTGCAAAGGCACCCTGACACGGCTGCTTCCAGCGCCGCTCTCGTGGAACGGGTGCTGGGCTGGGCTGCCGCCTTGCGTGCCCCTCCGCTCCTCAAGCTCCGCGCTGGCAGCCGAGCGCGGCCCCGTGCCCCGTTTGCCTCTGCTCGGCAGCGCCCGCGCTGTGCGGCACCGGGACGCGGTTCCCTGCGCCCCTGCTCCTCCCACACCGCGTCCCAGCGCGGGCGGCGGGCAGAGCGACCCGGGGGGCCTGGGGCAGTTCTGCGGATGCCTCTGGCTGCGGAGCGGCCTCATAGGGGCCAGGAGGCTGCGGAGGGCGAGTCCTGCGGGGCGGCTGGGGGCAGCCGGGCGGGATCCGCCGCCCGCGGGGGGGAGGCGCGCGGGCAGCGGGGGCTCTGCGGAGCCCGGGGGCACCGCGCTGCCTCCCCGGGGGCRCCGGCCCACGCTGCCTCCCCGGGAGCCTTCCCGGACAGAGGAAATTTGCAATTCTATTCCAGTTCCTCCCTTCGGCTAGGTCCAAGGCAGATGCTGTCTATGCATCGCCATGGTAACGCTGCGTTCTCGCTCTCCGTGGAATTGCATGCTGGAAAAATATTAGTTTAAAAAACTATGTCRTGTTTGTATTGACGGGAGCCCAGGCTGATAGTGGAGGATCTATTGTCCCCTGGTTGGGAAAAGTCACCGGTAAGAGGCATTAAAACCAGCCCGATTGGCCTCTGGTGACTACTTCTCACCCTGCACAGCAATTGCTTCCCTATAAACCCTTCATGGGCTCTGTTTTATTGCGCCCTTTGAAACAGATATTTTTGCCTTAAACGCGCTGCCACTTTGCTCTGCTGCAGCGACGCRTTTCTGTGGAGGGCAGGTGCTCGGCACCGAGCTGGGAAACTGCCCTGGCGCCGATCGCTGCCCGCCGAAGCACCCTTAGGAACGTCCCCAATGTCCCCGGAGTGCGTCTGCCCCGAGGCCGCCGTGCCGGCGTGTGCAGCGTGCAGGGCACGTCCCGCAGCGCCGCGAGCGCCTGGGAGCGCGCAGGGGCACTGCGAGGGCTGCGCTCTGCACGGGGCTGCGCTCTGCACGGGGCTGCGCTCTGCACGGGGCTGCGCTCTGCACGGGGCTGCGCTTCGCGGGGTGGGCGCGGGGAGGCCGCGGGCGCGGGGAGGCCGTGGGGAGGCCGTGCCGGGCGCTTTGTCTCGCAGCCGCCCCCTTGCAGCCTCCCCACGCGGCCGCGCCGCTCCGGGCTGCGCGCTCCCCTCTCCCGTTGCCACCGCCGCACAAGCCGCAGGGCAGCGAGATGTCCCCGTGCGAGGGAGGGCTCGGCCACTGTCCCAGGTCCCGGCCCTGCCGCCGCAGCCCCGCAGCACCCCCTTCCCCCGCTCGTCCTCTGGGGCAGAGCGAGGCTGCCGCGAGGCAGAGGATGGGAGGAAGGGAAGATGAATTCTGCAGGCAGCGCCGCGGCCCTCGGCGGGGGAGCTCCCAGCGCGGTGGGGGCGTGGGGCTGAGCCCCCCAGGCGGGCAGGCGGCAGCGAGGCGCGCGTGGAGCCCCCGGCACATCCCACCTCCGCAGCGGGAGCTCGGCCAGCCCGCGCTGGAGCGGCRCCTGTGTCCCGGCCGCCCGGCGGGTGACCTGGTGCCAGGGGTGCCAGGGGTGCCGGGAGCCGCCGTTTGCGCGGCCGAGCCGGACGGAGCTGCCCCATTGCGGGGGCAGCCGCGCACAGCGGATCTCCCGGCTGAGCCTCAATTTCCTGCTTTGTGGCCTGGAAAGCAGGACCTGCTGCCATTTCCTTTCCGCAGCCGAGGCCGAGTGAGCTTGCCTCTTTATTCCCCACCCGAAGGTGACACGCCAGGACGCGGCGCGGGTGTCGCACGGTCCCTGACTGCGGGTGGGTAATGGCTGCGGCACGAAAACCCCAGAGATAACTCAGGCGGCGCAGGAAGCCCGAGCGCTCCTGCACGGCCCTCGCACAGTCAGCGCTGTTTGTAACGCTGAAAAATTCATGGTGCCGCCCGCCCGGCTGCGCGGCTCCCGAGCGGCTCCCGCGCGGCTGCGTGGCTCCCGAGCGGCTCCCGCGCGCTGTGCCCGGGGTGGCGCGACGCTGGAGGCCCCGCGCGGGGCTCCGAGGCGGCCCCTGCAGCGCAGAGCGGCTCGTGGAGCCGGTGCTGGACGCCCCGTGCCGGCAGCTCGGCCTYGAGGAGCCCCCAGGCCGCATCCTGCTGCTCCCTGCAGTGCCGGGGCGGTGAAGGCGAGGAGGAGGAGGAGGGGGAGCCGCGCGTTGCAGGTGCCGCCAGGCCGGGCAAGGCGCGAGGGCGCTGGTGGCCAGGCAAGGCTGCAGCGCGCTCCTGGTGCCCGCGAGGGGATCGCAGGCCCCTTCCCGTTGGCTGCGGCAGGGACAGGACACCGCAGCGAGAGGGTGACGCGCTGGAGGGGTCACGGGGAGCCCCAGCTGAGCCAGCCGCCCACCAGGATTGATGGGCCCGCGGAGACGCCGCCGYGTGACCTTGCAGGCTCCATTTCCCTGCTTCCCGGGTCATTATCCAGCAGCGGAGCTCCAGCTGGGGCCGGGGCTCCGGGCTGAGGGACACGGCGCTGCACAGAGCCCCAGTCCGAGAGGAGGAGCCCCGGGGAGCACGAGGGACGCGGCCGCCCGCGGGAGCGCAGCCGGTGGCCCCGCTGAACCGGCTCTGCTGGTGGCTGTGTTGTTCCCTCTGGAGCCGCCGGCCCCCTCCTGCCGCCCATAAATCCGTGCCCAGGGGATCATCCCTTGCGCCTCCCGGCACTGCCGCTCCCTTAGGCGGCTGTGGGATGAGTTTAGCTCCCAGATGCTGCAAATGGAAAAGATGCACCCAAAGGCTGAACCCAAATGCCAGCCGGACCTGTGCAAACCCCGTGTAACGGCCGCCCGCGCGCCCGGGGCGCCACGATGACCCCGAGGYGCCGGGGCAAGCGGGTGCCTTGTGTTGAGTGTCCCCGGGGGGCGGGAGGCCAGGCAGAGCGAAGGTTTCAAATAGGGATTAGCTGCAGCGTGACGGTGTGAGGTCTKGGGGCCGGGCGCAGGAGATCAGCCTGGATGAGCGCGACGGATTCCCGGCGTCCRAGCCCAGGGATTAGCAGGGAAAGGGCAGGCCCTGCACCCTGCGCTCCAGGATCCATCCGCAGGGTCCTGGTCCGTGGGGAACGGGCCGCGAGGTGGCGGTTGATGCCGGGCAGCGCGGAGCTGCCGTCTGGGCACCGCAGCCGTCGGGTTAGCTCCACAAGGGACTGAAGGTGACTTAGTGGGGGGTGAWGAAGGCATCAAGCTGAGCAGCAGCGTGGCCTCGGCGCCCTGCAAATACAAGCGTTTACCTGCCCGTCCTTCCCATCCCGGCTGCAAAAGGCATCGTTTATACGACTGAAAGCAAGGGAGATACAAGGGCCTGGTGAGGCACGCACCCGAGGGAGCCGCAGAGCAGCCCGGGGACRTGGAGCTGGACACGGACRCGGCTGGTCCGGGTGACCCTGTGCRTGGCAGGAGGTGCCGTGAGCGTCCCAGCCTTCGGGCAGCCCCTGCGCGGGCTCTGCCTTGGGCGCTYGTCACAGCCAGCCCCTGCCTTGCCCCCCGAGCTCGTTTTGGGCTCAGCGGTTGCAGCTGAAGCCTCCTCTGGAGGTCTCCCACCCGCGCTGCAGCTGCAGGAAGGTCAAAGAGCTGCGGGAAGCGAGTGGGTCCTGCCGGCGCAGGGACTTGCACCGCGGCCTCTGGAGCGGTCTGGGCACCTGCCCTGCAAGGAGCACTCGGGGTGCCGGGGGAGCGTCCCCGGGGCGCGGGCTCCGCGGGGCGAAGCCGGAGCGCGGCGGCGGTGGCAGCCCGGGTTCTGGCGCGGTGCCCGGGGGCCGGGCAGCTCCACGGGCAGCCSAGCCCGGGAGGGGTTCGGTTTAATCGCTGGGGCTGGGGACGTCTGCTCGGTCCCTGCTCCCATTCAGCCGTGTCCTAGTAACGTGCCGGCCCCCTCCTCTTGGGCACAGGCACGCTCGGCTCCATAATGGCGAGCGCGGTGCTGAATAGCTCCCTAATTACGGGGCGAGAATGAGCGGGAGCTCGTTAGCCACTACAGCCCCTTCAGCGGCACAAAAGCAGCACCCCGGGGTGTGCGGCGCTGCTGGCGCTGCYGGCCGCCCTGTRGCCAYGGGYTGCTGCAGGGCCACGCTGTCCTTGTCCCCGTTGTCCCCGCGCGTGGCCGCTGGCTGGGGAGCCCCTCTGGCCGCCGTTCCCTCTGCCGCGGCCCCGGTCGCTCTGCAGGTGCCCTGGGCATGCGGCAGGGCTGCA
Organism: Eudromia elegans; assembly: GCA_003342815.1. Classification (NCBI taxonomy): domain Eukaryota; kingdom Metazoa; phylum Chordata; class Aves; order Tinamiformes; family Tinamidae; genus Eudromia; species Eudromia elegans. The sequence goes on along the minus strand of PTEX01000447.1, from coordinate 134,928 downwards.
GCCTGGGGCTGCTCCTCCTGCTGCTCCTCCTGCTGCTCCTCCTGCGCCGCGGAGCAGCATCCTCCGTCCCCGGAGCGCACCCGGGCCCGGCCGGGCGGCTGCTCAAACGCAGCGTGACGCAGCCCGGGGGGCTGCCCGGGGTCTCGGGGGGACCCCGTTCCAGAGCGTCCGTGGGGCTGGGGCTCTCCTGTCTCCCTGCCTGGAGGGCTTTCCTGGGGGCTGTGGCTGAGACCTCCTGCGGCCTCGTGCCCTTTGGGGCTGTGCAGGTGCCTTCCAGGCCAGGGCTGCTCTCTGGAGCCAGCGGCAGCCCCGAATGCAGGGCCAGCCCCACGGGAGCTCCCGCACTGACCTCCGGCTCTTGCCCCGCAGGGAGCTCAACGGCAACAACATCACGCGCATCAACAGGAACGACTTCTCGGGGCTGAAGCAGCTGCGCGTGCTGTGAGTGCCCGGGCGGGCCGGGGCGCCGGGAGCACCCACGTGGGCCGGGAGCACCCACGCGGGCCGGGAGCACCTGCGCGGGCCGGGGCGCCGGGAGCACCCGCGCGGGCCAGGAGCACCCACGTGGGCTGGGCAGGGCTGGGTGTGCGCGGCCGCCACCCGCTCAGCCGCTCTCTGCGCCTCCCCGCCAGGCAGCTCATGGAGAACCAGATCAGCGTGGTGGAGCGCGGCGCCTTCGACGACATGAAGGAGCTGGAGCGCCTGTGAGTGCGGCGGGGGGCACGGGGGCATGCAGGGGACGCAGGGCACACGGGGGACGCGGGGCACACGGGGCTGCCTTGCTTTGCTTCGCCTGTTCAGCAGCCCTGGCAGTTGTGGTCCCCAGGGCCCCCTTTACACTTTGCTCCCTGCAAGTGCTCCCATTCCCATTCCTGTCAGCTTCGAAGCCCTTCCCGATGCTTTGGAGCTGAGGGGCAGGTTAGCCCCAAACCCCTGCCATGGGCTGCGGCTGCGCGTGRTGCTCAGCGAGGGAGCCGGGCACCGCGGCTCAGCACCGAGACCCGGCCCGGCCGCGGGGAATCCCAGGCGGATGCCGGGAGCGGGCGGAGCGGCAGGCTGGCGGGGCAGCCAAGCCTGCCCGGTGGTCACCGGCTCGCGGGGCTCCCGCTCGGCAGGGCAGCATCACCGGGAGACCTGCGGCATGGGCACGGACACGGGCATGGGCACGGGCACGGGCATGGGCACAATCATGGGTATGGGCATGGGCATGGGCAYRRGCACCCYGCCGCTCGGGGCCCTGSGCTGCAGCCGGGGCTCCTCTGCAGCATCGTGACCCTCCTCCTCCTCCCTCGCAGGCGCCTGAACCGCAACCAGCTGCACACGCTGCCGGAGCTCCTCTTCCAGAACAACCAGGCGCTGGCGCGGCTGTGAGTACCGCCCGCGGGGGCTGCTCTGGTTTACACCAATATTCCCCTGCCCTCCTCGTCTCCCCTCCTCTCGGACTGCTTTGCGTGGGCAGCGGTGCTGAGCGTCCCGTGGGGCTGCTTGATGGAGCCGCGGCGCCCGCGGGCAGCCCAGGGCCGTGGTGCCCAGCCAGGGCTTGGCTCGAGCCTCCGCTTCGCCGCGGCCAAATGAAGATGTCTCGAGCCGGGGAGCAGCCGGCACCGCGCGGGTCGCGGCGGCGCTGCCAGGGCCGGCGCAGCGGGGCTGGGGTTGGGGTTGGGGCCAGCGTGTGCGCCTGGGGCTCCGGCTGCTCTGCGTGCTGCCCGCGCCTCGCTGCCCGCGTCCCGCCGCGGGCGGGTGACGGAAGGGTTAAAACGCCATGTGGGTTGCCGGCGTGGGAGGTGTGAAGCGCTGGAGCGGCGCCAAGACGGGCCTAGGTAGCGGCAGCTGATCGCACAGGCGTGCGGTTAATTATCGGACGGCATTTGCCGAGCTCAGCTGTGCCGCAGCGCGACGCCAGCCGAGCCCGAGCCCGTCCTCCCGCGCGGCCGGAGCGCGTTGGGATGGGGATGCGCAGCGGGATGGGGAGCACGTTGGGATGGGGAGCGTGTTGGGATGGGGATGCGTGTCGGGACAGGGCCGCAGGGCTCCCCGGGCCGGCAGGGACACAGTCCCTGCCCGGCGGGGCCGTGGGCTGCCCAGGGAGGGTGTCCRGGCAGTGCGGGTCCTGACCTTAACGCGGATCCGCTGGGGCTTAGACAAGCTGGGGGGCGGCAGGAGAGGACCGGGAAAGCGAGTCCCAAARGAAGGCATGGGGGAGTGGAGAGGCCTGGAAAGAGGGGGTTTCCCCTTGGATTTCGGAACACGGAGCTGCTGCCGGCCAGAACCCGTTGCGCTGCTGCCTTTGGGGCTGGTGCTTCTCACGGCGTCGCTTCAGCCCTGGCTCGAGGGGAGGGTTGCGTGGAAACGGGGCTCCCCGGCATTCCCTGCAGCTCGGCGCCCGCCGGCAGCCCCGATTGCTGTAAATCAGGGGCTTTCTGCACGGGAGGCCGAGCCGGGGCGAGGGGGGAGCTTCTGCCCGCCCCGTCCGCGCCGGCGGCAGCGACGACGCTCCGCAGGGCCTGGCTGGACCGGGGGCATCGCGGGGAGCTCGGGATGGGGACGGCGCTGAGCTGGGGAGCTGGGGCGGGTGAAACACGCGGAGCGGCGATAAACAGCTCGAGAAAATGCAAGCCGCAGCCTTGGCGAAGGAGCGGCCCGGCCACGGGGGAGGAAGCTGCGAGCGGAGTAGTAGCAAAACAGGGTGACAAGTGAAAAAGGAGCTGTCGGGGAAGCAACAACAACAGAGGCCCCGCGCTGCTCGGCGGGCGGTGCGTGGGAGGTGCTGCTCGTGAGACGCCGCGGCCGCCCTTCCTCCTGCCGCGSCACCGGGAGAGCCCCCGCGAGCGCCGGGACCAGCTCTGTGCCAGGGGTGCTGCCACGGGGTGGGTCTGTCCCCGTGCCCCGTCTGYAGCCCCGCGCTCTGTCCCCGTCCCCCTGTCACTGTGCCCGCCTTGCAGCCGTGCCCATGGGGCCGGGCCCCCTTGTGCTCCCCGACAAAGACCCTCTGTCCCGGTGGAGCAGGGCCGGGGGGAGCGGGGCCGCCGCGTGTCCCCCCGAATACCAATCAGGAGGGGGGTCCTTCCCCCGCGGCCGGGGGGCGGCAGCAGAGGGGAGGGAGACCCYGGGAACAAAGAGTCGGTGGCTGCCGGGAGCTCTGCGGCCGCGGGTGGGTGGGGAGGGACCCGGGCAGAGGGGCTGCGGTGGCACGGACCAGCACGTGGGGCCGGCCCGGCCGCACGGGCCCCGCTCCCGCCCCGCTCCCGCCCCGCTGCTCTCACGGGTCCGGCCGCAGAGGGGGCCGCGCTTGGCCGCGCTCCGCGTCTCTCTATTCCCTCCGCACCCCCCGGCTCATTGCACCCCCCTCGCCACCCCGTGCCCTTCGGTCCCCCGAGAGGGTTAAAAACGCGCGCGGGAGCCGCTGCCTTTGGCGGTACCTTCTGGCAGCGGAATCAAGGCATTTCCCCCCGGCGCACGTTTTCACAGCTCAGGTAGCAGGAAGGTTCAGAGTAATTTTAGAAGAATCGTGAGCAAAATTATCCTGCAGCAATTTCTGGGATGTGGAAGGGGAAAAAAAAGAAGTGTTAGAGGGTATTAGTGTCAGACGGTGATTTAAAGTAAATTATAACTCGGTGCTTGTGCGCATGCATCCCGCAGCCCCGCTGATGCGCACGGGTAGCGAGCCCTGCGCGCTCAGAGCTGGCCGCGCGCCCCGCGCTCCCCGCGCCGTGGGCATCGGGCAGGTGGTGGTTTGCTCCCCGGGTTCTCATCTGTCCCAAATCACTTATCAGCACGGGCTTATCCCCTCTTAACCACCTCGACGCAGATGTCTGCGTTTAGGAGCTGAGCGGCCTGGGGATTACGGTGCCCCGGCCCCTCCGCGGGCACCGGGCTCACCTCTGCCCCTGGGCTTCGATCCCAATTGCCRTGTTTTCCTTCAGGACAGGAAAAGCGGGATTAATTTTTACAGCTCCCGAGGGGGCTGTTTGTAACCGAAGCCGTCTCGCCGGCTCCCTCCCCTCCCCGCGCCTGGCCCCCCTTCCCGATCCGGGATGCTTTTTCCCAGGGGCGGCGGTGGCCGTGGTGACCGCGGTGGCGGGACACGGGCCTGTGGGTCGCCTGGGCAACGGGGATGCGGCTGCATGGGCCCCGCGCGGCACCCGGGGCTCGGCGGCTCCGTGCCGCGGGATCCGCTCCGTGCTGCGCGCCCAGCCCCGTGCCCCGGCTCCCGGGAACCTGCACGAGCAGCGCGCGGTGACGCGCGGCAGCGAGGGCAATTCCTGCCCCGCTGCTAATGACCGTCCCCGCGGGGGCGGCGCGGGGCAGCAGCGGTGCCGGCGGGGGCTCGGGCGGGCTCCGTGCGGCGCCGTCGCCTCGCGCTCCGGCTCGCTCCGCTCCCCGCGGGCGCCGCGCTCCCCTGCGCCCCGCGATGCCCGTGCACCGTGCCCGCAGCCGCTCCTAATGAGATTAGACAGAGCTCTAAGATGTCTCTCTCCAGCCGTTGCCATCCAATTACACAGCCCGCGTGGTGTCTGATTGCCTGCGAGCGGCGGGGCCGCGGCTGGCCGGGACGGGGACGCAGCTGGCCTGCCCGCCCCGCCGTGCCGAGCCCGCGTCTTTCTTTTCTTCCTTTATTTCTTCTCCTATTTCCCCCCCTCCTCCTTGGCTTTGAGCTGYTTCGTTTGCCTTTTTTCTTCGCCTCTCGACGTGGCGGCTGGGCAGAATTTGTTTAAATTAGCTGCTTGAATGGCAGCGTTTGTGTGCGCTGGGGGGAGCCCAGACAGCACCAGGATGGATGAGGGGGATTAAAGGTGCCTAATGGGTTCCAGATGGGCGTCCCAGGCCGGGGAGCAGCGCGTGGGGCGGCCGCTGGCTTTGCCAGGGGTGCGAGCTCGGTGGAGCCCCGYGATGGCCCCGACCGCCGGCGCTCTGCCCTTAGCGTCTTGATGGTCCCAGAGGCGGGAGCGGGAACGTGTGCCTGGGACAGGCGGGAGCGGGAACGCGTGCCTGGGAAAGGCAGGAGCAGGAATGTGCACCTGGGACAGGCTGGTGCTGGACCGCGCGGCGGCGAGCCGGCACCGGCCCCTCTCCCCATGCMCCGGCCCCTCTCCCCATGCCCCGGCCACCCCTCGCTTCCTTCCACAAACATCGAGAGAATCAGCGGCGGGGCGGAGAGGGGACGTCCCCGGGCCCTCCGCACGGCCCCTTCCCACGGGGGCCGCGCTGGTGCCGACCCTGCGTTCCTCTGCACCGGGTTGACCTGCCCCAGTGCAAACAGGGGGGACCCCCCGTCCTCGCTGCAGCCTCCGCGGTGGCACCTCCAGTGCCCCGTCCCTCGGYGTGCGGTGCCGTGACACGCTGTGACACGTTTCTGGGCATCCGTCACTTTGCTGCCCCGTGAGGGCCAGGGCCAGGGTCAGGGAGGCTGYTAACCCCCCGGCGCCGCGGCCGCCTCGGCTGCTCTGCCTCCGGCTTGACGTTGAGCGCGGCTAAAATCACGGCACGGGCGGCAATCGGCGAGGAATTAGAGGATAATTAATGCCAATCCGCACGGAAAATTGCTCTCGTCAAACAACCCCCAGATCATTTTTTTTCCTGATGAGCTGACAAATTGGGTTTATAGTAGTGGCTGCGCTGACATGATACACCAAGCCTCCCGYGAGTCCTTTTCCTCTTGCCTCGAGGATACCGTGATGAAAACATTAACATTCCATAAGAAGCCGGGTGATGTCTCCGGCAGCCCGATCCCGTGACAGGCACCCGCAGGGAGCCGCGCTGCGGGCGGGAGCAGCCGCCTCCGCTCCCGGCACGTCCCCAGGTCCGGAGCGCCGGGAACAGGGTCCGTGGTGCAACAGTGTGAAATCCCCCTGGGTCTGGAGGGCAGGGGAAAGGTGCAGGGAGCRGCGGCTCCGAGCGGGCCGGCAGCAGCCGTGCCGCAGGGCCGYGCCGCCGGCCGCTGAATGTAGGTCAGGGCAGCGAGGCGGCGAGCCGGGGCGCCGGACGGGGCTCAGCATCCTTGCGGGGTGCGCCCGGGGTGCAGCGTGCGCAGGGTGCAGCGCCGTTCCTGCRCCCCAGCCTGCGGGGCAGAGATTAGGAAAGGGGAGGAATTCGGAGCGGAAGCAGGGGAATAGCTGAAGATCTGGAAAACCCGCCTGGAAGTGCAGAAATGAAAAYGCTCGTGGTTGATGCTCGGTTGATGCTAGAGGAGGTTCCGAGGGGGATTTGATCGCGGTCGCTGGGTACTTGCACAGGGAGAGGCCTGGTTGCAGACACCTCATTAATTTTTCGTTTCTTTTTTTGAAGCACAAAGTGACTCGGTAGCTGGAGGCTGAAGGGAGATGAGCTCGGGCTGGATACGAGCTCGGCTTCCTCACCCCGTGGCGGTGGGAACGGCTGAGCCCCGGGCAGGAGGGGGCTCCCGCTGCCCGTTGCGGCGGGAAGGGGCTGGTGATGCCAGGCAGGRCCTCGAGGTGCCGTTTGCCGGTGCRGTAAAAGCGGCYGGAGCTCCRCGGAGCCGCGCGGGCTGAGCCCGGCAGGAGCAGCCGGGGCGCCCCCGGCTCCGAGCAGCCGCTCCCGCAGCGAGCCGGGCAGGGACCCCGTGGGTGTGCGGCACCGGTGCGTGGGCACGCTGGCCGCTCCTCCCCGGGCTGCAGCGCTTCCCTCACGGCTCCGGGATCCGTGTGCTCCCCTCCCGGAGCCCTGCGGCCGGGTGCCTTCCTTCTGTGTGTTCTGTTTTGATGTACTGCGTTTYGTTCCCGCCTCTCGAACAAAGGCACCTATTCTGCCCCGCGCCCGGGGGATGTGCAGGCGAAGCTGCCCCTCRGCGCGCGGGCGGCGGGAGGAAGCGGCCGCAGAGCGCGGCGCGGGGCTCCTTTGTGCCGCCTTTGTCACGCGGCCGCAMAAAGAGCCGCCGGCCACCCACGGCCCCCGGCTCCCCAGCGGGGAGGGATAGCCGGGCGGGAGAGCCTCGTCTTCCCAGCCGGCCCCATTAGCGCTGACCACRTTAACGGCCTTGCCGGGCGGCAGCGGCTCCGCGTGCAGCCCGTGTCCACCCCTCGGTCACGGACCCTTGCTCGGAGACGCATCGTTAAATATTTATGCTGCTGGCCCTACCGAGCACGCGTGACAGCCGCGAGCCTGCGGCCCTTGCCCCGCTCGCCAGCGCGCAGCCCCGCTAGCCCCGTCATTTGTACCTGTGAATTATTGATGGGGGCTGAGCGGCTCCTGCSAGGGCGGGATGGCCCCTGCAGCGAGCAGCTGTGCGCGGACCACGGCGGCGCCGCTGCAGCCGGCCCTGCCGGGGCGCCGGGAGCCCCTGCCCGCGGCGCCGGGAGCCCCTCGGCCAGCTGGCGGCGCCGGGATGGGGCTCCCGCTGTGCCGGGATGGAGCCCCCGCTGTGTCAGGATGGGGCTCCTGCTGCGTCAGGATGGAGCTCCTGCTGCGCGTGGCCGCAGATGGGGCCGGGCGCCCCTAGCCCTGGCATGGAGCCGGCTGCAGTGCCTCCCGCCGGCAGCCCTGTCCGTGCGGGGCTGGCTCCCGGCTCCCAGCTCCYGGCTCCCGGAGGGGAACGCAGGTTCCCGGCTCCGCAGCCCCGGGAGAGGCCCCGGCAGACACCCTGGCTCCGACCGCCAGCTGGGCTGGGCCCCTGGGAGCTTTCAGCCTTGCGTGGAGCCGGGATTTCCCGGGCAGGGAGGGCCTGCACTCTGCTCCCGGCCCTGCACACGCTGCCTCCGTGCCCTAATCCTTGCTGGGATAAGGGGGAATGAGGCGGTTCATCCTGCGGGAGCAGCGAGGCTGAGCGCGTCCCGGGGGCCCCTCCTGTGGAGCGGCTGGCACCGCGCGCCTCGCCAGGCTCCGGGGTGCTCCCCRCCACGGCACAGGTGCTCGGGGGCCCTCGGGCAGCCGCCGCTGCCCTTTATCAGGCGACTGAGGCTGCACCGTGCCCGGAGAGCTGCTTGSAGCCGGGGGAGCGCGCCGGGAGAGACGTGCGTGGTTCAGGATGGGGCGCAGAGCCCTGCGCTGGGAGGCAGAGCTGGATCCCAGACCCGCACCGGGAGGCAGAGCCGTATCCCAGCCTGGTGCCAGGAGGCAGAGCCGTATCCCAGCCCCGTGCCGAGAGGCAGAGCCGGATCCCATCCCTGTGCTGGGAGGCAGAGCTGGATCTTAGCCCCGTGCCAGGAGGCAGAGCCCGGTCCCAGCCCCGCAGCCGCCGGGGCGCGGGCAGGGGTCTCCGCACGGCCTGGCTGAGCTGGGCTGCACAAGACATGAAGCCGCTCCCGCTCTCTCCCGGCGGCCTCGGCGGCYGCATGGGCTGGTGATGGGGAAAGCGGCTGTTCCGCTCCGAGCGGCGGCCGGRATCTCATCTCCGCGCTCCAGGCAGCTTGCATTAACGTTTGCTCACCTATCGGGGAGCCCCTCACCTCCCCGYGCCTCTGCAGTGGGTCTCGGGCCAGCTCACGCGTTCCTGGGCGGCCTCCTTTGTGCTCCACGAGGCTCAAACCCCCATAAAAACCTTGGGCCGGGAGAACGGCCCCTTCTCCCAATTTTCATGGAAAGATGTCCCGGATTTCTGCCCAGCCGGGAAGACGTGTTGTTCCCTGGCAGGATTTCAGTGGTGTCGCTGGCTAATTTGCAGGATTTTACATATCTAATATGTTGTCACAAGTGCTTTTAAATCCCTATAATATTTAATTAGGAGGCGGCTTTTGGCGCGTCAGGCGGGAGCGGGGCTCTAGTTAGTGAGCGGCGGTTTCGCAGCCGCGCGCCGGGCTGGGCGCCGGGCTGGGCGCCGGGCGGGCCCTTGGGAGCGGCTCTGCGGCACGGCGCGCTCTGGAGCCGGGCTCGTGCCCACGCGGTTCCCGCGAGCTCCGCGGGGCTCCTGCACCTTCTCGGGCCCGCGGCGTGCTTGTCTGCAGAAGAAGCTGGTTTTATCTCAGAACTGAGCCGGAATCCATCAAAATTTGTGTCGCGTGAGAGACGCGCTCGCGCCCGGCAGCCTTTGAAGGCTCCCAGGCGCYGCCTCGGCAGCCTGCTCGGCTGCGGGCATCATCCCCCGCCGGAGCGGCAGGCGGGACCCCACTGCTCGGAGGCTCCATCTCCCCTTTAATCTTGGCGGTTGGAAGCCTGGGAGCCGGTAATGATGAAGGAGTGGAAGTGTCAGCGGGAAAGCAGCTTCAATGAGGCCTGTTTGCGAGGAGCCCGGCAGGCGCTCGCCTGGGGCAGCCCCGCTCGCCTGGGGCAGCCCCGCTCGGCTGCGGCTCCTCACACTGGCTCCTCGTGCCCCGGCCCCTGCCGTGCTGGGGACCTGAGGTCGCATCACGGGGTCTCTGCTCTGCGGTCCTGCGTGCGCTTGTGGAGCTGGGAGCTGCTCCGGGCTCCTAGGAGGCACACGGGGCTCTCCCTCTGTGGTGTGGGAACAGTGACCTCCAGCACGGGGGGGTTTCTTTGGGGGTCTCTGGCGTGGTGCAGGTGGCGGTGGCAATGCCTGCGGGGCTGCTGTTCTTTGCACAGGGGCCGGTGCTGGGGTCCAGCTGTGTGGGATGCTCCTCAGATGCTCCTCTGCTTGTGCRTTGCACCCCGGCGGAACGGGGACTTGCGGACATGCTCGACCTCCATGGGAAACACGCTGTGGGCCCGGCCTCCTGGGGGGTGCACGGCTGCTGCTCCCAGCCCTTCGTGGGGCTGGCACCAGGAGGTCACTTGGGGCACAAGGATAAGGCCAGGTCAAAGGCCCGTGTCCAAACCTGGCGGGAACTGCGTTTGGAGCAGGGACAAGACCCGAACTTGTGCTATTAGCCCCAGAGGCGACTGGCCATGGAGCAGCTTACGAGGGGCATGGGGACAGCGCGGCGCTCTGAGCGCTCGTGGGAAGGTCCYGTGCGTCCCGCGGTGTTTTGTGCTCTGCACGGCGCTCTTGTGCGGYGGGGACGGTGCAGACCCGCTGCCCGCGGTGCAGCAGCCTGGGCCCGCGGCGTGGCCGTGAGCTGCTCCCCCCGACCAGCCCAAGCGGCACGGGGCAGGGCAGCCCCGCTCGGGCTCAGCCTCGAGCCAGGAGGCTGCTGCTCTCGGAGCAGGCTGTGCCCTGGTCTCAGTGTGCGCCGCGTGGGATGGGGCCTCTTTCTGCCTCTGCTGGGTTTCCTCTCCTGGTGTTTCCCCTTCTCCTAGCAGGACTTCTTCCTTCCAGTCCCAGTCCTGTGTAAGATCCGATCTCTGCAGCTCCCGGGCGGGATTGGAGACATCCTTCTGGCAGAGACACGTGCCCTGGCCACCAGYGGAGCCGGAGCCGCCCAAACCCCGTGGGCAGCACAGCAGGGATGTGACYGGGATGTGACCTGGTGACCAGGGATGTCTCTCCCACCCTTCGTCCCACCTCTGTAGATGCTGCCGGGCACTTTTGGGGAGCCAGGCCATGAGATGCAGCCTCCAGTGGGGCACAGTATTGGCCCGTCCTAGCAGCGCAGCGGAGYGAGGAGCCTGGAGGATTGCTCAGGCCAGGGCAGCACCTCGGTGACTSCCCCAGCTCCCGCAGAGCTCAGCCCGCTTCCCGAGCAGCCCAGGGCTGTCCCGGAGCTGGGCCGGGGCTGGGAGCTGCTGGGCTCCCAAAGCGATGCCGTGGCCGCGCTGGGTCCCCGCGGTGCGGGCGCTCGGCTGAGGGAGCCCCTTGGCAGCCTCGCGCCTTGGCTCGCTGCGCGGGAGCGGGGACAGCCGGCATGCAATTCTCGGCTTGGCTCAGCCTCATTCGCACCTCGGCRCGGTCCAGGAGGGCCGGCAGGGCTGGCTTCACACTTATTAGCAATTAAAAGCCTCAGAGCCGGCGCGTCAATTAGCTCAGAGCCGGGAGTGCCGCAGAGCCGGGGATGCGGCTGCTAACGAGAGCGGCCGCCAGCTCCCCGCCGGGCCCGGGGCGGCCTGGCAGAGCAGCTTTGTTTGCTTTTCCATTTGCACCTTGGCCGAGTGTTGCCGCGCGGAGCCAGGGGCGGCTCTGCCGGCACGAGCCGCCGGGCAGGGAGCAGCCACGACGCTGCTGCAGTGGCCGCGACGCTGCAGGGAGCCCGTGCAGGACCCGCGTCGCCTGTTCCAGGCTGCTGGGGCTCAGCCCGCAGGAGCTCGCCCTGCAGCGGGGCCGGTGGCTCCGCGTGGGCTGACGTGCGGCCGCGGGCAGGGGCGGCGATCGGCTGGATGGCGCCATCCCGCCGGGGCTGCGGGACGGATCGGGAGCGCGGGTGCTGGACACGCTCGGTGGGAGGTTTCGTAAGGATTTCCTGCTAATTAAGAGAAAAGCAGAAGCAAAAGCATGAAAGGAGGGGGAAGAACAAGGTCACTGAGTGCTGGGGCAGCGGGATCTGGGTGCCATTGAGAGCAGGGATGGAGAGAGGCATGAGACCCGCTTTGGGAGATGCAATTGAGCCACCAACCAGATCCTTGGGGCACCTCAGCTACYGGCCACTGTGGCACAGCAGGATGGCAACCCAGGCAGGGCCGTTCRGATGCAGTTTAATGCCTGGTCTCCCTTCAAGGCACTTATTGGAAGGTGCGGGTCCTCACCCAGGGCAGGTGTGTTGGCTGCCAGTGAGGGCTGCATGCGGGCAGCGGTGGAGCCGGCTCTTGATGGGTGCACCCTGCACAGTGCCCTGCAGGCCTGCGTGCTGCAGGGTGCCCTGCGAGTGAACATGCTGCGGGGTGCCCTGCGAACATGCACACCGTGCAGTGCCCTGTGCACGTGCACCCCGTGTGGTGCCCTGTAAACACGCGTGCTGTGCAGTGCCCTGCGAGCGTGTGCCGTGCCCTGTGAACATGCACCCTGTGCTGTGCTCTGCAAGCGTGCGTGCAGGTGCCACTGCCCTGGCTGTGGCCTCGTGCCGTCCCCTGCTCCTGCAGCTTGCGAGGCTGTAGGAACAAAGGGGCAGCAGGGGCGGGGGTGGCGTCAGGCACCCTGGGCTCCCCGCTTGTTATTTCACTTGTGCTCCCATTACGGCTGCTGCTTTTAACTTGTTTCAGCCTCTGAAGAGGCTCCAGGGCGGGTGGCAGATGCTTTATTTCCCCTCCGCCTCCCGCCCGCCCTCCCCTCTTTTCCCGGTCCGGCTCCTCTTGTTCCCGTAGCGCGTCCGCCCGCGGAGGCCGCGTCCCGCTGCTCTGCTGGGCTCGGCAGCTCCAGCTCCTGGCGGGAGCAGCAGCGCGGCCGCCGTGCCGCGTTCGCCCTCGGGCACCGGGCTCCGCCACGCAGGCCCCGCGGCGCTGGGAAAGGCCGTGCCGTGCACGGGATGCGGCCGGCGCCCGTGCCCGGCRGCACCTGCACGTCCCCGCGTCCCCCCGAGCCCCGGCTGGCGCCCGGCAGTCTCGCCCAGCTCGTACGTGCGCTGGGGTGTTTTGTGTAATCAAAACACCAGGAGGCTGGGGCAGGGAGGGGTTTTTCCCTAAYTGCTGCCGTGAGCGTTCGTTGCATTTTACACGTTGTGCTCCGCTGGCCGAGCACGTGTGCGCAGACCTGTCCCGCTCCAGGGTGCTGCAATCTGCACGTTAAATCTGCATGTGTGTCTCTGTGTCATTGGGAGCGCAGCGCGGGGCTGGAGCTGCGGCACGGCTCTGCACGGCCCGCTCGGAGGGCCTTGGTGGCCAAAGCGCCGCGTCCCGACCCGGCGGCRGGTGCCTGCTCCGCGCGGCGGTGCCCGGTGACACCTTGTGCCTTGCTTGGTGGGGACAGCCCTGTGCGCACRGGAGCTCTGCAGTGCTGGGGTGCTGGGGCAGGGTCGCGGGGCGCCCGCTGCATGGGCCGGGGCACTTTCCTTGGCTGCAGAGAGCCGTCTCGTCCAGCACGCGCTGGCACCCGGAGCCAGCGCTATAATGAGATCTTAATAGTCCAATTACAGCCCATCGATTTACTCAGCACGTAATTGTYGGCGGCTGGGGCCGCCTGATGGAGCAGCGGCCCTGGCTGCCAGCGGGGCCCCGCGGGCGGAGGCTGCGGTGCCGCCGGGGCCGCATCGCTGCGCGCAGCCACCAGCTGCTCACCCGGCAGGGGTGGCACCAGGGGCCCCCCTTGCCTGTCCCCTGCCTCACCCCGCACGGGGAGCGACAGGCCAAGACGGGAGCTGCAGGAGCGCAGCGGTGCCAAGGGCGTCCCCGCTGTGTCGCTCCCATGTGCCGGGCTGCATCCTCAGCACGGTGCAGCCGGTGACCTCGGGGACAACGCCGGGGGCGGGACACCCGTCTCGTGCCCCCAGCCGAGCTGCGGCGCCGACGGCAGCTGGTGGAGCTGTGAGGAGCCCATTAAAAATCCAGGAGCCTGACGTAAGGCTGCGGTGCTCGGATGGGACCTGGCGCCTGCATGAAGCCGGTGCCCTCGCGCGCTGCGGCTGCGGGGACGAGGGAGGCTCCCTCCGTCCGGCGGCTCCCTCGTCCCCGCAGCCGCAGCGCGCGGGGTGAGCAGCGAGCACCGTCACGCATGGCAGGGGCTCGTCGGAGCCGGGGCCAGCGCCGCGAGGGAGCAATTACCTCCCTGCTGCGGCCRGCCCTAATCCCCCGGCGGCGCGCGAGGAGCCGGCCCCGCGAACAAGGCTCAATCAGGTTAAAGTGTGAAGTCGGGATTAGCCGAGAGAATGGGAGCGTGGTAACAGCGGCCCGGGCGCCGTGGCCCCCTCCCTCCCACCGGCCCGCCGGGCTCTCGCTGCGGGGATTAAGGCGGCTGGGGTTGTTCGCCTGAGTGGGCTCCCCACTGCGAAGCCGTGTCGAACAGCTCGGCTCGGGCGCCCCGCGGAGCGGCGGGCAGCGCCGCTTGGCTCCCGACGCCGAGCCCCTGCCAGCCCGCGCCGCGCGCCGGGTCTGCGCCAGCCTCGCGGAGCACCCTGTGGAGCTGGGGAATGTGGGAGGCGCCCAGGGGAGCCCCGAGGGCACCGCGGAGCTGGGGAACACAGGAGGTGCCCAGGGGAGCCCCGAGGGCACCGCGGAGCTGGGGAACACAGGAGGTGCCCAGGGGAGCCCCAAGGCCACCCCGGAGCCGAGGAATGTGGGAGGCACCTAGGGGAGCCCTGAGGGCACCGCGGAGCTGGGGAATGCGGGAGGTGCCCGGCGAGCCCCAAGGCCACCCCGGAGCCGGGGAATGTGGGAGGCCCCTGGGGGAGCCCCGAAGGCACTGTGGAGCTGGGGAATGCAGGAGGTGCCCGGGGGAGCCCCGAGGGCACCACAGAGCTGGGGAACATGGGAGGCACCCGGGGCAGCCCTGCAGGACTGGGGGAGCACTTGAGGCACTGGCCTCCCCAGCAGGGAAATGGCCGCATCCTCGGGGCAATCCAGTGCCCAGCTCCCGGCACGGGGGAGCTCGGGGTGCCCATGGGGTGGTGCACGGAACTGCCGCTCAGCATCTCCTGCGTTCGGCAGTCAGTAAACCCCGGTCTCGGGGTCTTAGGAAAATATTTAGAAATGAAACCAGAAATAGATCAAACACTTTGGGAGAGAAGCTGCCATCTCCCGCAGCCCCTCCCTGCCCTGGGCTGCTTGCTGCCCCGCAAGGTGCCCTGAGGACTTTTGAGGGTGTCTGTGCCCAGGGTGCTGGGCTGGTTTTGGGACCCCGGTGTTGGTCCAAGCCCATGAAGGGCACGGGGGCTGTGTGGAGCGAGCGCGCCTGCGGTCGGTGAGCGGTGCGGGCGGGCAGAGCGCGGGGCGCAGAGGGCTGTGCCGTGGTGCTGGTGCTGGCACAGGCACCATGAACTGCGTGCTGTGACGCAGCAGTTGCCATCTGCTGTTTCCGCGGTGCCGACGTGTAAAGCAAACATAGCTGGGAGCTAAGAAACACCGGGAGGGAAGGGGCYGGGCGGCGCTGTCGTGCGGGCGAGCGCGGCTCCCGCCGGCAGAGCGTGTGCTTGTGCCGCTGGCGTCGGCTGGGCGAGCGCGCGGGAAGTGCGGGGCCTTCCAGGGCCTCGCTGCCGCCCGCCCAGCCAGCGCCTGCCCTCCTGCCCGCGGCAGCCCGCGTGGCATCGCCTGCTCCGGCCTGCCACGGAAAGCTGGGAAGAGGAGAGGYGGCGCAGAGTGACTCGCGGCCTCCCGGCAGCGCCGCCCGCGCGAGCYGAGAGCCAGCAGCCTGTGGGCAGGCGCCCGGACGCGAACCGGGGCGCAACAGGGTCCCGCGGGCTGCAGGGGACAYGAGCCCCATGTCCCCAGGGGGACACGCTGTGCACCGCGGCCTGGGGGGACCGGCTGCCACGGGGGTCCTGCTGCGGCCGGCTCCGTGMTGGAGGACGGGCCATGGCCCAAGGGTGGTGCGAGGCCCTGAACGCATTGGAGAAGCAGTGCACTAGGGAAAAGAACCCAGGGAAGTGGAAAAGCTCTGGCAAAGCTGGACGGATGGGGGACTGTTTGCGGGGGAATGGGACTGGGCAGGATGCTGCGCTCGGCTCCTGGAGGAGCGGAGCAGCCCGGGAAGCGCCGGAGCCGCMGTGTGGAGCCGGGGAAGCCGGGCAGTGCCGCCGCGTGGGGAGCGCGGATACTGCACCGCTGCAGCYGCAGCCCTGCWGYRCTGCCCGGCACTGYGGCCYGGGGCACCGTGGGGCAGCCCCACAYRCGCACAGGTGCCTGTGGCGGGGCCGGCTGCACCGCTGCGCCTGCAGCCCACCTTGCAATGGGCGCCTGTCTGGGTGCCAGCCCCAGGGCAGGGTGACCCGAGCCCACCGCATGCAGCCCCCAACTGGCACTGCGGGGTGGGCAAGTGCACAGAGGTAAAGTAATTATTGAGCCAATTATTTGTGCCCTGGAAAGTGCAGGGCAGGCTCCGTGACAGCCTCCAGGTGTAATTACCAGCAGGGACCTGTAATTGCCACCATGAGGGGCATTTGAGCTGGGAGGTTTTCCTGAGCGGTGCCTTGCTCTGCACATTGGAGCCAGGGTGGGCAATACCCGAGTCCTGGCTGCTTGCAGCCRTCCCAGCYGGTGCCCGGTTCCCCTCGGTTTGCYGGGCTGCTCGGGYGGCAGGAGCAGCTCCCTCCGTGCTGGGTTATGGCTCTGCAGGCGCTGGGGGGGCACTAAAGGCCAGCGCTGCCCAGGAGCGGGACCTGCCCTGTGCTCGGGGTGGATGGGTTCATTTTCATTGCTCATTTTGCTCCTGCTTCCCCAGGGACCTGAGCGAGAACTTCATCCAGGCGGTTCCCAGGAAGGCTTTCCGCGGGGCCACCGACCTCAAGAACCTGTGAGTGGCGGCGGGGCGCAGAGGTGGCTGAGCCCCCTGCGCCCCGGCTCCCCGGAACCGTCCCCTTGTCCCCTCTCCTGCAGGCAGCTGGACAAGAACCAGATCAGCTGCATCGAGGAGGGGGCCTTCCGYGCCCTGCGGGGGCTGGAGGTCCTGTAAGTGGGCAGGGCTGGGGGGGTGGGAGTGCCCGGGCGCTGCGGGGACATCCTTGACGCAGGGACATCCTTGTCGTGGTCTCTCCCCGCTGGGACTGGCGGCAGGCGCTGCCCGGGATGAGCCTCTCCCCCAGCTCCAGGGCTCAATCCCGCCTGGCTCCGCCTGGCTCCGTGCRGGAGGAGAAGCTCCCGGGTGGCGGCAGCAGCTGCCTGGCCCTTGGTCCGTGCTGTTCCTCACCTCCCCGTGCGCCAGGCCCTGTTCGGGGGTGCTGCTGCTTCCCGGGATTTGTCCAGTCCCTTCTGCGCCCGACCGCCCTGACCGCCTCCCTCTGCTTCCCCACAGGACCCTCAATAACAACAACATCACCTCCATCCCCGTGTCCAGCTTCAACCACATGCCCAAGCTGCGGACATTGTGAGTGCGACGGGACCCCGGGGGCCAGAGCGGGATCCCCGGGAGCCCCTGCTTCCCAAATGCCCATCAGAGCCGTCCCCTGGGCAGTGCCAAGCAAGGAGGACGGGCCACCCGTGCGGGTGCTCTGGGGCTCCCCACAGCCCTCCTGCAGGGCAGCACGGTCCTGTCCCCCCTCCGTGGCACCTCTCCGTGCGCCCAGCGGGCTGGGGGCAGCCGGGGAGCRGGGCCGGGGCAGCCCGTCCCACGGCGCGGGGCTGACGGCCCGCCCGCCCGCAGCCGCCTGCACTCCAACCACCTCTTCTGCGACTGCCACCTGGCCTGGCTCGCGCAGTGGCTTCGCCAGCGCCCCTCCATCGGGCTCTTCACGCAGTGCGCGGGGCCGGCCCAGCTGCGCGGCCTCAACGTGGCCGAGATCCAGAAGAGCGAGTTCAGCTGCTCGGGTGAGCGGYGCGAGGGGCGTGGGGGCAGCGGGGGCCACGGGGGGCACGGGCTGCATGGCTCAATGGGCTCCTGCCCCGTCCCCGCCACATGCGCCCACCTCGGGGAGCAGGCACGGGGACGTCACCATCCCCACRCTGAAAGGGGATGTCTGTCCCATCCCTGGAGCGGAGGGGGCTTGGGATGCGCTGGCACCCGTGCCATGTGCGCCTGCCTGGCTTGGCGCGCAGCTCCAGCCCCCACGCTGTCCCAGCTGTGCCAAGGGCCCATCCCCGCCGTGGCGGGCGCCATGGGCCCGGGCGGCTCCTCGCTATTGTGCCTGGCTCCTCCCTGGCAGGCCAAGCGGATGGCGCCCGCGCCCAGCCCTGCAGCCTGTCCTCGGGCTCCTGCCCGGCCATGTGCACCTGCAGCAACGGCATCGTCGACTGCCGCGGCAAGGGGCTCACGGCCATCCCCGCCAACCTGCCCGAGAGCATGACGGAGATGTGAGTGCCGGGGCAGACCCTCACCGTGTGGGGCCGTGTGGGCCGGCTCCTCTGCGCGTGCGATGGGCCTGGGGCTGCAGCCCTGCGTGATGCTGCGCTGCAGCTGGTTGCACATGCAGCTCCCAGTGCTGCAGCCACGCTACGTGCAGCCGAATGCAGGGCTACTGGGCCCTGGGGGCTCCCTGCGTCCCGCCTGGACTTAGCCCTGGATTTAGCTGCGTTGAAAATGTAAATGGGGAGATAATCTCCTTAGGGGAATCCAATTACGGGGCAAAGCGCCTGCTGGGTGGCGTGCAGAGGGCGGCAGACACCCCCCGGCGCAGGGTGCAGGGAGGGAGGAGGTGCCCGTCAGTGCCCATCCATGGGGCGCTGGGGGCTCCCCGCTGCCCTCRCCTCTTCCCCCCCTCTCCTTGCAGACGCCTGGAGCTGAACGGCATCAAGTCCATCCCGCCCGGCGCCTTCTCCCCTTACAAGAAGCTGCGGCGGATGTAAGCGCGCTGCCCCGTGCCCACGGCATGGGCGCCCCTTCATCTCCGGCCGGGAGCCTGTGGGCGGGGGGCTCAACGGGCACCTCCTTTTCGCTTCCAGAGACCTGAGCAACAACCAGATCTCGGAGATCGCGCCCGACGCCTTCCAGGGGCTGCGCTCACTCAACTCGTTGTATGTGGCAGTGCCGAGGCTGCACGGGGACCCTCATGGCCCTCGGGGCAGGGCCAGCAGCCCCTCATGCCGGTGTCCTCCCCCAGGGTGCTGTACGGCAACAAGATCACGGAGCTGCCCAAGGGCGTCTTCGGGGGCCTCTTCGCCCTGCAGCTGCTGTAGGTGGCGGAGCGGGTCGAGCGGCCGCGGGCCGGGGCGCCCGGCCCTCACCGTGCCCCTTCCGACAGGCTGCTCAACGCCAACAAGATCAACTGCGTGCGAGCGGACGCCTTCCAGGACCTGCAGAACCTCTCGCTGCTCTCGCTCTACGACAACAAGATCCAGAGCTTGGCCAAGGGCACCTTCGCCTCCCTGCGGGCCATCCAGACGCTGTGAGCGCAGCCCCGCGCGGGCGCCTCGCGGGGTGCCCGGCTCGCCGCCCGCCCCGCGGCGGCACCGGTCGGGTCCCCCGGGCCCAGCGCTGCCCCTTCCCCGGCGCAGGCACCTCGCTCAAAACCCCTTCGTGTGCGACTGCAACCTCAAGTGGCTGGCCGACTTCCTGCGCGCCAACCCCGTGGAGACGAGCGGCGCGCGCTGCGCCAGCCCCCGCCGCCTCGCCAACAAGCGCATCGGCCAGATCAAGAGCAAGAAGTTCCGCTGCTCGGGTGAGCGGCGGCCCCGTGCCCGCCGCGGCCTCCCCACGGGCACGCGCGGCCTGTGGGGCGGGCGGCGGGAGCCCCAGGGCTGCACTGGGCTGGGGATGGAGCCGCTGTGGGGCATCAAGGGGGGACTTCACCATCTGCTGGGACCCAGGCACCAAACAAACCCTCTCCTGCCCCTCGGCCCCTCGGCCACAGCCACCCCTGGGCCTTAAGAGTGGGGGTTTGGGGTGCAAATGGTGCCCCTCCGCGACATCCCCGTGCTGACGGGCACTCCTGTGCTTTTCCCTCCGCAGCCAAAGAACAGTATTTCATCCCAGGTAAGAGGACGGGCCGCACGGGTGCGTGTGCACGTGCATGGCGGGTCTGCTTGCCTGCAGCCGTGTTGGTGCTGTGTGGAGCCAGGCCGCATTCCCGCAGGATGCTCCGTAAGAGCCGAACTCCCAGCCGCCGAGGGGTGCGGTGCAGAGCCCCTGGTCCTGTCCTCACCCCCCCGGGCGCTGACACGCGGCTCTACTCACCCCAGGACAGCCCCGTGCCCGGGGCACGGTCCCACGGCGGGGGCAGCGCCGGGGCCGTGGGGAGGGCTGTGCGGAGGGCTGTGCTGGGCAGAGCGGCGGGCAGGGGCGGCGCGGCCGCTGGGCGCTCACCACGTGCCCCCCTCCCAGGCACGGAGGACTACCAGCTCAACAGCGAGTGCAACAGCGACGTCGTGTGCCCCCCCAAGTGCCGCTGCGAGGCCGCCGTGGTGGAGTGCTCCAACCTGAAGCTCACCAAGATCCCCGAGCGCATCCCGCAGTCCACGGCTGAGCTGTGAGGGCGCCAGCCCCTCCTGCCCCGCTCCCTCCCGCTCCGCAGCCCCTGAGCTCTGTTCTCCACCTGCCCCAGGCGCCTGAACAACAACGAGATCTCCGTCCTGGAGGCCACGGGCATCTTCAAGAAGCTCCCGCACCTGAAGAAAATGTGAGTCTGGGACACGCAGCCGGGCCAGGAGCGCGAGGGCGCCTGGTCCCAGCCGGCCGCTTCCCCCCAGCAACCTCAGCAACAACAAGGTGTCGGAGATCGAGGACGGGGCGTTCGAGGGGGCCGCGTCCGTGAGCGAGCTGCACCTCACCGTCAACCAGCTGGAGTCGGTGCGCAGCGGCATGTTTCGGGGCCTCGACGGGCTGAGGACCCTGTGAGTCTGCTCCCTCCGCCCCGGGGACACGCTCGGCACAGGGACCACCGTGTYCCTGCTCCTTGTCCTGCTCCCAGCYGCYGCGCTGGTGCCGCTGGCATTGCAGCGGGTGCAGCTTGGGAGCCCCTTCCCCATCCCCAGGCCGTGTCTGGAGCCCGGAGCTCTGCAGCGGGAGCAGAGTTTTGCAGGGTGCAGCTGCACCCTAGGAGATGCCTCGAGCTGCTCTTGCCGCGCAGGCCCTGTCTGGGCTGCCCTGACAGAGCCCGAGTTCTTAGCGCTGAGTTTCCCTGGTCGTGCCCTGATCTTGTCCCCCTTACCCGCAGGATGCTGAGGAACAACCGCATCAGCTGCATCCACAACGACAGCTTCACGGGGCTGCGCAACGTGCGCCTGCTCTCGCTCTACGACAACCAGATCAGCACCATCGCGCCGGGCGCCTTCGACACGCTGCAGTCGCTCTCCACGCTGTACGTGGTGCGGCGGAGCCTTCCCCGGGCTGGGCCGCGGCGGGGCCGGCCGGCACGCCGACAGTGCCCTCTCCTTGTGCGCAGGAACCTGCTCGCCAACCCCTTCAACTGCAACTGCCGGCTGGCCTGGCTGGGGGACTGGCTGCGCAAGAGGAAGATCGTGACGGGGAACCCGCGGTGCCAGAACCCCCCCTTCCTCCGGCAGATCCCGCTGCAGGACGTGGCCTTCCCTGACTTCAGGTGTGAGGAAGGTAACTCGCGGGCCCACGGAGCTGGGGGGACGGGGCTGCCGAGCCCCACGGGGGAGCCGCTCCAGATCGGCGCCGCTCCGAGCCTCATGGTGCGTGCGGCACCCCCTGGGAGACGGAAGCGTCGAGGAGTGCGCGCGTTCAACGAGAAGCCGTCTTTACCCGGGAGCAGATTTTGAGCCCGGGAGAATATTTACAAACAAGCCCCGGCTTCTCCTGCGTTCCCTCCTCCGGCACGTCCAGGACTGGGGTTGCATCCTGTGCCTTTCTGGGTGGGTTGGAGCCACAGGAGCCCCACATGGAGACGGAGCAGGGTCTGGCCCCTGCTGCTGATGCGGAGCCTCCTGCGCCAGATGCCCTGATAGGGGCTGGTTGAGGAGGTTATTTCAGGAGCTGCTGACCCCAGCACCTTCCTCCGCTCCCTTGTCTTGGCAGTGCTCCTTTTGCTTGGAAACGGTAGAAATCAGAGCAGCCTCGAGGTGGCCGGTGGCCTCTATGGTGGAGGGGCGGTTTGGGGAGCGCTGCGGGCCGGCCTGGGGYGGCTCCCCAGGGACGGCCTGTCTGCAGCACCCACGCTGGGGACGCGGGCGCCGTCAGGGCCGGTCACGGCCAGGCCCAGCCCGGGGTCGCGGCCGGGCGGGGGTCACCGTGCGCCTCTGTCCCCGCGCAGGGCAGGAGGAGCCGGGCTGCCTCCCGCGGCCGCAGTGCCCCCACGAGTGCACCTGCCTCGACACCGTCGTGCGCTGCAGCAACAAGCACCTCAAGGCGCTGCCCAAGGGCATCCCCAAGAACGTCACCGAGCTGTGAGTGCCGCGCGGGCCTCGAGGCCCTTCCCCGCTGCCTCCAGCCTCCGCGGCACGGAGGCTCCCACCGCGCTGCCATGCTGTGCGGCCATGGGAGCTCCCCTGGGAATGGCCCTGATGCCACCGGAGCTGCAGAGAGGGGCTCCAATCAGTGCCGTGGGAGGGCTGGAAGCGAGGCCTGCATGACGCATGGCGCAGTGGGGTCCTGTGCGGTGAGCAGGGAGGCTGCAGGCAGCACATGTGCACATCCATGTGCACATCCATGTGCACATCCATGCATGTAACACCCACCCCGAGCCCGGCCCTGGCTGACGCTCCCCACTCTGCAGCCTCCTCTCCCTTGCTCCCGCCTGGTGAGCGCTGCAGCACCCACACGAGCACTGCACGCGTCTGGCTGCAGCGCCAGGAGCTGCCTGCATGCTAACGGGTGCAGGGGGACGCTCCTTGCTCCACCATGGGGGAACGGGGAGGGTGAAAGGAAGGAGGCACCTGGGGGTTCACAGCCGGCCCGAGCTTTTGCATTCTTCTTCACAGGTACCTGGATGGAAACCAGTTCACGCAGGTGCCTGTGCAGCTCTCCACCTTCAAGTACCTGCAGCTGGTGTAAGTGGCCGGAGTGGAGCCCCGTGGTCACCCACTGTGACCATGGAGGTGGCTGCAGGGCGCAGCACCCAAGCTGCGTATGCAGGACTGCATGTGCAGGGTGCAGCGCCCGAGCTGCGTGTGCAGGGCTGCGTGTGCAGGGCTGCGTGTGCAGGGCTGTGCTGGGGCGCTGCGTGTGCAGGGCTGCGTGTGCAGGGCTGGCGGCTGCGGCGCCTGCACGCAGGAGAGGTACCCCTGCCCGCTGCGCCGTGCGCTCGCTCAGGGTGTCCAGCGCCTGGCGGTGCCCTCGGCAGGGCCGTCCCGGCTGCACAGAGGGGAAGTCTGGCCCTGCTCCCGCTGCCATCGCCGGGCACGAGCTTGTTAACGGTCCCTCCGCGCTTGTGTTTTGCAGCGATCTGAGTAACAACAGGATCAGCTCCCTGGGCAACTCCTCCTTCACCAACATGAGCCAGCTCACCACGCTGTAAGTGTGGCCCGTGATGGGCAAGGGGCGGCTCCAGGGACCCCCGGGAGCAGGGAGTGCTGCGGGCACCGGGAGCTGCTCCCCGGGCCACACTGTGTCTCCCGCGGGAGCAGTGGGACAGGGTGGGGGCTCCATGCCCATCACCTCCCCCTTGCCTTCCGCAGGATCCTCAGCTACAACTCCCTGCAGTGCATCCCTCCGCTGGCCTTCGAGGGCCTGCGCTCGCTGCGGCTGCTGTGAGTGCTGCGGGCAGCGCGGGGGGAGCAGCAGCGGCCGCTGCCGCCTCCGCCGTGGGGAGCCCTGGGCGGTGTCCGGGACCCGCCGGACTCGGAGCCCTCTCTGGCTGCAGGTCTCTCCATGGCAATGACATCTCCAGCCTCCCCGAGGGCATCTTCGCAGACGTCACCTCCCTGTCCCACCTGTGAGTATGGTGGTGCCGGGCTCTGCAGCCTGGGAGGCCTTTGAAGCACATGGGAGGTGTTTCACCTGCCTTGTAAAGGAGCCTTTAGTGTGGGCACCACAGCACCCCGCTTGGGGCGGGCGTTCGGCTCCGCTCGCGGTGCCTTCCCGCCCCATTCCCGGGAAGCTCTCGCTTGCTGTGCTCCTGCCGCGGTCCGTAGCATCAGCGGGAGCCTCTGTCGCGCCTCCCGTCGGCAGAGGAGGCCCAGGCATGCCCAGCCCTSCTCTGCCGCTGCATGCCGCTGCCCCTGCCCCGCAGCTGCCGTGACGGGCCCTGCACGTTGTCCCTGGCCCTGCCCCTGCCCCGCAGCCGCCGTGATGGGCCTTGCTCCTGCCCCGACCCTGCATGCTGTCCCCGATCCTGCCCCTACCCGCCAGGCACTCGAGCAGCAGCCGATGGCTCCTGCCGCGTGCCGCAGCCACAGCTGAACGGCTCATCCTGCTCTTCCCCCGGCTCCTCCTCATTTGGATCCCTCCCCGGCTCCACGGCAGAGCAACTGCCCAGGTGTCCCCTCTCGACATCCCCCTTGGCCTCCCTGGGCATTGCTGCAGCGTTGTCCCCGTCCCCCGCAGGGCCATCGGGGCCAACCCGCTGTACTGCAGCTGCAACCTGCGCTGGCTCTCCAGCTGGGTCAAGACGGGCTACAAGGAGCCCGGCATCGCCCGCTGTGCGGGGCCGCCCGACATGGAGGGCAAGCTGCTGCTCACCACCCCCGCCAAGAAGTTTGAGTGCCACGGTGAGAGGCGCCGCTCCGCTCGCGCCCCGTGTCGCGGCCGGCACTGCGCGGTGCCCGGCACGCCACACCACCCTCGGCTCACGGTCCCCGCTCGGCCCCCAGGCCCGCCGGCCCTCAGCGTCCAGGCCAAGTGCAACCCCTGCCTCTCCAGCCCCTGCCGCAACCAGGGCACCTGCCACAACGAGCCGTCCGGCACCTACCGCTGCACCTGCGCCCACGGCTACCAGGTACCGCCGGGGCCGGGGGGCGGCCCCGCTGCCTCCCCACGCAGTGGGACCGCTGCGGCGCACCGCGGCTGGGCTGGGGTGGGGGACACAGGGGACGAGTGGGGCCCGGGACTCGTCTCCCGCCTCCCTCGGGGCCCCCTCCGCTTCCCTCTGCAGGGCAGGGACTGCGAGGTGGCTCTGGACGCCTGCTCCAGCCAGCCCTGCGCCAACGGCRGCACCTGCGAGCCCCAGGAGGGCGAGGGAGCCGGCTTCAGGTGAGGACCCCAGCCCGGATGAGCGCGGATCTGCCGCCTGCCTCTGCGCCCCGCTGCTGCCCAGAGACCTCGGGGCCTTTCTGGGGCACCCAACACAGGCAGAGGCTGAAAATAAAGGCCAGGCTGTGGGCGCGGAGCTGGGATGCGCTCAGTGGCATCCCGGCCCATCACCTTAGCAGCCCAGCCTCCGTCCTGGGACACCACAACCCGGGGCGGCCGCCACTGCCAGGCACCTCCCTCCTTCCCCAGCTTTTGCCCTTGCCCACACACCTTGGCGGGCCGGGGAGGTCCAGGGAAACACCCTCCCGGGGCCGCCCCGCTCTGCACCGGGGCTGCGGTTCCTGGGGCCGCCCTGGGTGACGCTGTCCCCGCGCCCCTCGGCCAGGTGCGTGTGCGCGGCCGGCTTCGAGGGCCCGAGCTGCGGCACCGCCAGCAACGACCCCTGCGAGCGGCACCGCTGCGAGCACGGGGGCTCCTGCCGCCCCGCCGCCGCCGGCTACGCCTGCCTCTGCCCGCCGCGCTACGCAGGTACCCACGGCGTGCCGCGGCGCTGCGCGCTCAGCTCGGTGCTGTGGGTGCCGCAGGGAGCGGGGCTGCCCGCGCCGTCACCTCTGCGTGTCCGCAGGGGAGTTCTGCGAGCAGGCGCTGGATTCCTGCTCGGCCGAGCGCAGCCCRTGCCAGCACGGCGCCACGTGCGTGCCCACCGGGCAGGGCCCGCGGTGAGTGCCGGCCCTGCTCCCGCTCCTGCTCCCGCTCCGGGCGGCGGTTGGCCCTGGGAGCTGCCGTGCAGCACCGGAGCTCAGCGTCGCGCCGGCCGCAGGTGCGAGTGCCCCCCCGGCTACGTGGGCGCCAACTGCAGCGAGGACTTCGACGACTGCCGGGAGCACCGGTGCCAGAACAACGCGCGCTGCGTGGACGAGGTGAACGGCTACTCCTGCCTCTGCGCCAAGGGCTACAGGTAACGGCGGCGCGTGCCCCATGCCGCGGGTGGCCGCGGGTCCTCGTGCGGACAAGAGCCATCGCTGCCAGCACAGCCCTCGTGGGTCACCGTGCAGAATGACCTGCCGCTCTCCCGTCCCRAGGGATGTGGGGGGAGCAGACACGTCCCCACATTGCGGGACGACCCCCAGGACAGGGTTGGGGATCCGGGTGTCCCTCCCCTGCCCAGAGGGACCCATGAGCAGCACGAGGGCTCCTGAGTGCTGCYGGGCCCCAAACCGCCGTCGGGAGGGCCCTGTCCCTGCCGGGGGACACGGGGACGCCCCGCTGAGCCGCCCCCCACGCGCCCCTCTGCCGCAGCGGGCAGCTGTGCGAGCTGCCGCCCCGCGGCGCCGGGCAGCCCGGGCCCTGCGCGCGGGCCGAGTGCCAGAACGGCGCGCAGTGCGTGGAGCTGGGCGCCCGCGCGCTCTGCCGCTGCCTGCCCGGCTTCGGCGGCCCCAACTGCGAGAAGCTGCTCAGCGTCAACTTCGTGGACCGCGACACGTACCTGCAGTTCACCGACCTGCAGGACTGGCCCCACGCCAACATCACCCTGCAGGTGGGCGCGYGGGGCCGGCCGGGGCGCCACGGCAGGCCGGACCAGCAGGGGACAGGGGGGCTCCCTCCTCTCCTGCCACCAGGTCTCCACAGCAGAGGACAACGGGATCCTGCTCTACAAYGGGGACAGTGACCACATGGCCGTGGAGCTCTACCAGGGCCACGTGCGGGTCAGCTATGACCCCGGCACCCAGCCCAGCTCGGCCATCTACAGGTATCGCTGTCGAGGATGGGGTTTGTTCTTCATGCCCCACCGTGATGGAGTCAACCCCTTCCCTACTGCTGCGGGAGCTTGAGTAGGGTCCGGGGGGCTCCCCGTGGGGCAGGAAGGGGCCACGGCCACCTCCGTGACGGAGCCCTCCCCGCTAGTGCCGAGACCATCAACGACGGGCAGTTCCACACGGTGGAGCTGGTCACCTTCGAYCAGATGGTGAACCTCTCCATCGACGGCGGCAGCCCCATGACCATGGACAGCTTCGGCAAGCACTACACGCTCAACAGCGAGGCCCCGCTCTACGTGGGAGGTGGGTCCCGCGCACGGCCGCGGCGGGCAGCACGGTGGCCTCCTGCCCGTGGGCGCGCTCACGGGCCCTGCCCTCCGCTAGGGATGCCCGTGGACGTGAA
This sequence comes from Eudromia elegans, assembly GCA_003342815.1. Taxonomy (NCBI): domain Eukaryota; kingdom Metazoa; phylum Chordata; class Aves; order Tinamiformes; family Tinamidae; genus Eudromia; species Eudromia elegans. The sequence continues at coordinate 108,383 of PTEX01000447.1, read as the reverse complement.
CTCGGCCGCCTTCCGCCTCTGGCAGCTGCTCAACGGCACCAGCTTCCACGGGTGCATCCGCAACCTGTACATCAACAACGAGCTGCAGGACTTCACCAAGACGCGCATGACGCCGGGCGTGGTGCCGGGCTGCGAGCCCTGCCGCCGCCTCTACTGCCTGCACGGCATCTGCCAGCCCGCCGGCGCCCAGGGCCCCGTGTGCCACTGCGAGCCCGGCTGGGCCGGGCCCCACTGCGACCAGCCCCGCGACAGCCCCTGCCAGGGACACAAGTGAGCGCCCGGGCGGCCCCGCGAGCTCCGCCTGCCCCATGGCTGTCCCCTCGGCTCGTCCCTGCGACCCGTTCACCCCATGTCCTCCACCCCATTGGCTGCCCTGCGGCCTCCCGCAMGCCCCATTGGCTGCCACAGCATGAGCTTCCTCACCCATTGGCTGCCCTGAAGCAACAGCCCTGGCCCATTGGCTGTCCCGTAGCCACAGCCTCACCCTAGTGGCTGGCTGCAGCAATAACTCATCCCATTGGTTGCCCCTCCATGACTGTCCCGACTCATTGGCTCACTGATGGCTCCACTTGATTGGCTGCCCCTCCATGACGGCCTCTGCTCATTGGCTCATTGGCTGCACCTGCTCATTGGCTGCCCCTCATCATTCACCCTCCACTCACCACCACCCTTGACCTCAGCTGTCCCTCATTGGCCACCCCCTCCCTCCCTGCCCACTTCATTGGCTGCAGCACTTTGTGGCGCTCCATTGGCTGCGCCCTCCTTGCTGCCTCCCTGCTGCCCGCTCCCATTGGCTGTGCCGTCCTGCTGCCCGCTCCCATTGGCTGCTCGCTCCCTTGGCTGCCCATTCTGCTGCAGGTTGCGGCGGTGCCGGTGCCCGCGGTGCCCGCGGTGCCGTGCGCTGCGGCCGCCCTGCGGGGCTGACCCGTCCGCGTGCCCGCAGGTGCGTGCATGGGCTCTGCGTGCCGCTCGACGCCCTCTCCTACAGCTGCCAGTGCCACGAGGGCTACCAGGGCGCCCTGTGCAACCAGCCGGCGGAGCCGCCCGACCCCTGCAGCGCGCAGCCCTGCGTGCACGGCCGCTGCCGCCCCGGCCCGCGCGGCGAGGCGCTCTGCGAGTGCCACGGCGGCTACAGCGGCGCGCTCTGCGACCAAGGTAGCGCGGCGGGCGGCGGCGGGGACGGCGGCGGTGCTGCCGTGGGGCTGAGCCGCCGCCGYCCGCCCGCAGAGCCCGAGTGCCGCGGGGAGCCGGTGCGGGACTTCCAGCAGGTGCAGCGCGGCTACGCCATCTGCCAGAGCACGCGGCCCGTGGCGGCCGTGCGGTGCCGCGGGGCGTGCGGCGGCGCGCCGGGCTGCTGCGGCGCGCTGCGCGTGCGGCGCAGGAAGTACGCCTTCGAGTGCAGCGACGGCGCCTCCTTCGTCGAGGAGCTGGAGAGGCCCAGCCAGTGCGGCTGCAGCCAGTGCCTGTGAGCGCCTGGCGGCCCACGGCGCCCGCCCGTGCAGGGGGCCGCCCGGGAGCCCCCAGCCAGGACTGCCCAGCCCGGCCATGGCTCCCAGCGCAGCGCGGGCGGCCCCGCGGCGCGGCCCGGCGCAGGGCAGAGCTCCTGCACCTAGAGCGTTGGGAAGGAAAAGGAAAAAAGAGAAAAACCACCCAAACCCAGCAACCGTGTAGATAGAGAGTTGTTTTGGTTTTGTTTTTGAGAACTGCAGCTGCACAGGTGGACTAGTGCAAGGCGGGAGCGCGGCAGGGCTGCTCGGCCCCCCTTGTCCTCCGGCCTCAGCCCTGCTTGCCCCTCRGCGGTGCCTGTGCAGGGGAGCAGGGGCCCCCCGGCCTCTCCATGCATGGGGTGGACCCAAGGGGCCAGCACAGCCATAGGGAGGGCTTGGGAAGGGCTCTTGGCTGCAGGGCAGCGCGGGATGTGCCGTGGGAGTCACCCTGGCCGTGCCCACGGGCTCCAGCTTCGCTCCGTCCCTGCAGCCGCCCGCGGTGCTGCCCTCGCCACCGGCTGTGTGGATGGGCCCCTGCTCTGCTCAGCCCGAGCCCCAGGCGCTGCTGCGTCCTCGGGGTCCTGCTCGGGCCAGGCGTGTCCGGTGGTGACCAGGGCTGGGCCGGGCTCTGAGGGGGCCCCAGGATGTGCTGGGGTGGGGCAGTCCTGGAGTGCTCTCCGTGCTCGAGCAGGACCCCGGTGTCTGGGGRGGGTCCAATAAAGGGGGCCTTGGGCTCACGGTGCAGAACACGATGCTGGGACGGCCCCGGGTGCTGACCCGCTTGCTGGGTGTCTTGCTCTGGGCCCACTTGGGGTTGATGTTGACAGAGCGCTGGCCCCCAGCAGGAGTGGGGCCCCCCGGCGCTTACAGCCCTGCCCGGCCTCGCCGAGCGCCGGCCTCTCCGCAGCCCTGCGGGATCAGCTCCCCGATGGGGCCCCTGAGGCTGGAGGGCCGGGRTGCCGCTGCCTTGGCCACAGGACCCCCGCGGTGCCTGGATGCACCTCAGGAGCTTGGGGGCACCGAGCAAAGGAGCAGGAGGCCCTGAGGCCCCCGCAGCCCGGCGAGCCCGGGAGGGGGCAGGCGGCTGCTGGGACAGGGCCCGGGTTCGCCCTGCCCTTCGTCAGCGCTTGGGCCTTACGGACATCGGGCTGAAGGTGCCCGCGGGGAGCTGCGACCCCGGGGAGCTGCTGTKCCCGAGCGAGGCCGTCTGGGGGGCTGCAGCAGCACGGGGAGCCCGCGCCGGGGGGCAGCACCCGGCCCGGCCCTCACGGACACGGGGCTCTGCACCGAGCCGGGACGTCCCACGCACCGGCACCACCTCGACCCTTTACCGGGACCCAGGACCCCGYGGCAGCGACGCGGAACCTCCGCACCCCGCGGGGCTGCACCCCGGACGACGTCCCCGCGTGGAGCGGCGCCGGGCGGCCTCCCCAGCCGGCAGCGCGCCGGCGCCTCGGGCCGCGTCCCGGTCCCAGCCGCCCTCTCCAGCGGGACACCCCCCCGCTGCACGCGGGACCCRGGACACGTCTCGTGTTGCCCGCGGCCGGGCCCGGCCTTGGTTGTGTTGTGTTTCTGTTCTTGCTCTAAGCTAACCGCTAAAGTATCTCTTTATACAGAATACTTACAGATTCTAATATATATTTGTATTTCATTTTGTTATAGTATTTTTATATGTTCGGGTCAACGGATGATGTTTTCTTTTTGTTTACAGATGCCACGGGGCAGGACGGTGGCTTTGTTGGGCCCGGGGGCTGTGTGTGTGTCACTAGTGACGATGCTGGTTTGTGCCGCGCACCCTTTTGCTAGCGGAGGCTGTGCTGTTTTAGGCCATGTTTGCTATTGTCTGTGTTGTCTCCCACGTGAACACGACATTTATTCCCTGCGAGGCCTCGTCTTTGCGGGGAGGGGGCAGGAGGTGGCGGGGGGGGCCGCTCTGCGCCGTGCGCCGCAGGCAGGAGCCGGGAGGGAGGCCACGAGCGCCCGGAGCGCCTGCGATCCATGGGGTGCTCGTTGGGCCTGGGGGGGCACGAAGGGGCCGGGGCAGAGCGGGCAGGGGGGCTCTTGTGCAGACTGCCCCAGTGAAGAAYGACAGCAAGTGCCCCGGCCCTTCCYGCTTCCCGGGGACCCCGGGGCAGGAAAACCCCTTGCTCCGAGCCAGGACCTCCCTTTAGGAGCAGCCTCCAAGAGGAAGCCCCTGCCGAAACATCCAGGTTTCCGGGATCCGTCCCTTGCATTCCCTGAGTCCCAAGGCAGCTCGTCTCGGGGGTGACACTGCCGAGGCAGGGGACACACAGGGGACACGCAGGGGACACGCGCGGGGGACACGCGCAAGGGACATGCACAGAGGACACGCGCAGGGGACACGCGTAGGGGACAAGCGCAGGGGACACAGGCAGGGGACACGCGCAGGACACACGCAGGGACATGCGCACAACGGGCCGCCGCCACCCCCGGGAGCTCCGCGGCTGCTCCCGCGGGGTGCTCGGCCTTTGCTCTTCCCAGTTATCACGCCAAGCAAACTTTGATACCAAAGAAACGTTTAATAAGCTGCAATAAAATACGGACCTTTAGAAAGCTCAGAGGGTGGATATCAACAACGGAGGAATAACAGAAAAGGAGGTGGTGGGAATCCTTGAGGAGTTCAAGTCGGGGTGGGGACCCTTTTACCTGCCACAAGAACACAGCTTCCTCGATAGTCTAACAGGAAATAAAAGACAGGAGCACAGAGTTCACAAAATGTCAACATTTAGAGAGTTGATACGTACTCAAAAGTCAAATGACTCAGCTCTTATAGCTATACATATTGATTTAAAGCAACTTAATATAATTTTATTTTATTTTTATATACATTTTCAAAGGTTTGTCAGGTGAGGTATGTAAACATCATCTAATGGAAACTCCTCTCAACACTTCCAACCAATAATTCACAGCAGACGTTTCATATTCCCCAAGCAGGACGCGGTATTCCCACAGCCCGGGGCACGGGCCCCGCGCGCCCCCGCCCCGCGGCCGTTCTGCACAGTTCACATTGGTCAGGCTCACACACACAGTACCGCACGGGGGGGCTCTGCAGGGCAGCGGCTGCACGTCACAGAGACCAACGGGGAAACCCACCTGCTCACGGGCACAGCCCAACGGGGAGCGCTGGCTGCCGGGAGGGAGCCGAGACGCAAACACACCCAACAGCGTGGAGGGAACTAACCGCCGGGCTGCGGCCTTCTGCAATGGGATTGATTGTGCTGGGGGACGAGGCGGGGGGGATGCGCTGCCCGCTCCAGCCTCCGACACCAGGGACAGGCCCCGGGACAGCAGCGCTGCCGGGAGCAGCCGGAGCAGGGCCAGCAAACACACCCGCACGGAAGGGAGAGCCCGGCTCCAAACAGGGAACAGCCGGAGCAGGCAGTGCCCCAGGCGGGCGGCCCCCTCCCGGCCCCGGCCCCGCGTCGTGCCCGGGCGCCCGCTCATCGCTGCTACTCTTATTGCTTGCAACGCCCCGTGCCCAGGGCAGSCGCCACCCGCACCTCGAACACCGCCCGAATGAGATGAACAGACAGAGCCCACGCTCGGGCCCGCAAACGAGCCCCGCGCCCCAGCCCCCCGCACGGAGCCAGCCCCTCGGCGGCGGCGAGCGCCCGGAGCACCCCGGCCGACAGCAGCCAGCGAGGACCCTGCGGGAAGCCCAGGAAATAAATATAAAAAACACTATTTACAATACCAGATCCGTGAGCACGAAGTGAGAGTGGAAGAAAAAGAGAAAAAGCCTTTTCSTGCCCCCAAAAGCTTAAAAAGTAGGTTAGCATCCTGCTGCCTAGCACAACACTATCTTACATGGCACCTACACATTATATATATTCACATTTCATTTCAAAATCAGGTACTCTTACAAACGACCTAGAAAACCTCGGCTGGCGGCAGTGCCCGGGCAGTGCCCAGGGCGCCCCAGGGTGGCGGGAGCCCCGGGGCCGCCCATGTGCCCTGGACCGAATGCGCCCGCTGCCCCCGGCAGCCCGGGAAGCGCTCCGGGAASGGGGGCTCCTCCCCGGAGYGAGGGAGGGAGYGAGGGAGGGAGCGGGGAAGGACCATGATTTCCGCTAAGCCTGGGGGGGGTCAATACAAACAGGAACTCCTGAGAACATCTTAGAACAGATGGATTCATTTCACAACCACCGAGCTGAAGGATGGGCCGAAGGCGCCGCGACGCAGGGCAGCGCGCGGGCGCGGGGCGAGCAGAGCCTCGGGATTCTTCTTTTTTTTATTTTTCTTTTCTCAAAAATCTACAGCTACAAAAAGGGACAAAACAAGCTCCGGTGCCGTCCCCGGCAGGGGAAGGAGCTCAACGGCGGCCCGTCCGGACACACGACCTGAGGAGACGGCCCCGCGGGGCCGCRCGGGGAGGAGGGAGGACACGCGGCCGAGGGGCCACGGCTCCGCACGGAGAGGTGCGGGCAGGCGCGGGCACCCAGCACTGCGCTGCTCGGCCCTGGCACCGCGGGCACCCAGCACTGCGCTGCTCGGCCCTGGCACCGCGGGCCATGGCACGGGCACCCAGCACTGAGCTGCTCGGCCCTGGCACCGCGGGCCATGGCATGGGCACCCAGCACTGAGCTGCTCGGCCCTGGCACCGCGGGCCATGGCACGGGCACCCAGCACTGCGCTGCTCGGCCCTGGCACCGCGGGCCACGGCACGGGCACCCAGCGCGGAGCTGCTCGGCCCTGGCACCGCGGGCCATGGCACGGGCACCCAGCGCTGAGCTGCTCGGCCCTGGCACCGCGGGCCACGGCACGGGCACCCAGCGCGAATCCCTCTCGCCCTCCTGGCCCCCGAGCGCCTGGTGGGCAGGAAGGACTCTTTTGGTGACGAGGGTTCAACGCGTTCACCTGGGACGCGCTGCCGGCAGCCAGGCCGTAGGGAAACCCTCCCTGCGGGAGCACAGTCCAACAGCTACAGGTAYGAGCAGCCGTCCCGCCCTCGAGCTGCTTGTGACGGAGCCCTTGGGSACGACGGGCGCGCGTGGGACAGACACGCGTGGACTCGGAGCACAGCGATGCCGGCCCAGCACGGCCCTCCTCAAGGGCAGGCAAGGCGCCGAGCTCCCGAGCACGGCAAGCGTGAGGGCCCCGAGCCGCCCCGGGCGGGATGGGAGAGGAGAGTTAACCAAGCAGGCGAGGGGCTCACGGAGCGGCCGAGACGCAGAGCCGGGGGGAGGCGACGCCAGCTACACGGAGCGGGGACTGCAGCGGAGGCTGGCCTCAAGAACACGAGGAGAAAGTGCTCAGTGGGGAAAGCCGGAGTGACAGAGAGGATAAACCCTTAAAAGAGAGGAACGCCGTATCATATGGGACAAGCACACGTGGTTGAGAAGAAAACCCTCGAGAAGCACAGAAAGGGCCGTGTGGAGCGAGCCAAGACGGCAGCAGAACGGCTTCAGCAGTTGAGGGTGGCCACAGCCCGGGCAGCGGCGGCACCCGCGCCCGGCTCACGCTGGGTGGGGAGKATGGAGAGGACCCCAATGAGGAGCTGCCGCACGCGGAGCCAGGGGCACCACGCGGCAACGGGCGCGACCTCTCTGCACGTCCATACCTCTGCGCGCTGGGCCTGCTGCAACGTGGCTGCGCGGGGCGAAGAGACGCCACAGCAAACCCGGGGGTCTACTTGGAACATGAAGCCTGCCCAGAAGGAAGAAGAGAGAAAGAACCCCAAACACCTGAGCACTCGTCGAGAAGACCCTGGCTGCCCGGCCACTGCCACCCTGTATTGCTTTCCCCGAAATAAAGCACGCACAGAAGCAAGCTTGGGAAGCCCGTTAGGAAAACGTCTTGTACCCTGCAAGATGAGGAAGCTACACTCAGTAAAAAGGGCCACCCCTGCCCCTCTGAAAGCCACGAGCTCCTGTGAGAGCAAGGAGAGGAGCGAGGCGAGGTGCGGAGGCGTCCTCGAAGCAGAGCCGCACGGGTTTGCAGGGGGGACGAGGATCTCCCGCCTCGCACAGCCCGCGGCCTCCTGCCCCTCGGCAACGCAAGCGATGGCGCAAGGCTGCGACGCGGAGCGCTGGCAAGGAAGGGCTGGGGCTGCCCGGCGGCCGCCGAGCGCTCGCTGCAGTGTCGCGCCATGGGCGCCACGCTGCCCACCCCTCGGCAAAGGGCCTCCGTGCAGGAKCTCCCCGCACCGGGCAGGCCAGGGGCTCCCCGCACGAGCTGAGGTCTCCAGCAGGAGGGTCCCCAAGCGGAGCCAGCGCCAGGGCTGTCACCGCGGAGGGGCCGTGGCAGCTCCGAGCAGGGGGGCAGCGGCTGCCGGAGCCACGGGGGTCCCGGCCCCTGGACGTCTCCGGCCCCTTGGAGCCCCTGCAAACCTGCTGCTCCCCGGCCCGCAGCGCCCTTCTAAAGAAGTTCCCTATGGGGGGAGGAGGAGACAACCCCCACCYGCAGGTTGACTTGTTTTCTCCTCCTTTGCTTTCTGAGGGACGAAGCAGCGACAACCCGCGAGGCTCAGGGCAGCCCAGCCGGGGCAGCCCCGTCCCCACGCAGCACGCACGGCTCCGCGCACCCTTAGGGAACGCACACCCCAGGGGTACAGCTCCGAGGCGAGCCCAGCTCCCGTGCGGAGTCACCAGCATCCTGGCACGTCACGGAGCGGGGCGCGCGGCGCAGCCCGGGCTCGCGGAGCGCGGCCGCCCTCCGCCGGGGACGGATGCAGCAAGCGGGTCCCCGTGGCCGGAGCCAGCCCGGCTGCCCCTCGGAGCCCTCCGCACGAAGCCAAAACACAGCAAGGCGACAGGAAACTACAGGACAAGCAGGGGGGAAAACGGGGGTTCCCTTTCAACASCTCTCGACTTCCCCCACGACGGGTCCCGGCCCTTCCCCTCCGAGTCGGGGCCTGGCTCTGAGTCAGTCCCACCAACGCCCTGATCGAGCGTCGGGTGCCCAACTGCAAGTAGTGCAAAGGGGGGACGGGGCACCCCAGCCCCGCTCCTGCCCTCTCGGCCCCTGCTCTGCTGGCCCCAGACGCTCTGCACCGCCCGGGGCGCGGAGCCGGGGGCAGCGGCTCCTCCGCCTGCAGCACCGGGTCCGGAAGGCCTCTTGTGCCCCTTGTGCAGCGCTTGGGTCCCAGCGAGGCTGCCGCCCCCGGAGCCCGCCGGCTGGAAAGCAGAGACGCCCCTTCGAGCAGCAGCAGCTTGGGAAAGTCAACAGGGCGCGAAAGGGAGCGCCGGCCTCGGGGAATGCCGGGCAGCTCCGCGCCGGCTCCTCCAGTGCTTCCAGAGCGGAGGCAACGCGGAGGAAGGGCAGAGGCTGCGGGGGGAGCAGCCGGGCAGGGCGAGGCCCCGGCGCTCCCGAGCCCGCGTTTCCGCTGCGGCTGCCGCACGGAGCGAGCGGGAGGGCTGCACACCCAGGCAGAGGGGCAGCAGGGAAGGCAAACCTGCCAGACAGCACGGAGCTGTCCCCGAGCTGCCGCAGCGCCCTCCCGCCTCCCCCCAAACGCCTCTAAATCTTTCCTGATGGAATGTTTGACATATTTAATACATGCAGTAAAAATTAAAGTAATAGATAACTTCATATTAATCTGTACAGGGACTGACAAGCCAGATTTAATCACTTCATGGCTGCTCAGAGAGCTAACTTATTCTAGCATGATTCGAAGGGAAGGTAAAATATTCTTCTTTTAAAACTCAGCCGTTTCATCCTAAGAGCAGGACGTGCTGCAGACTCGGGCACACGGGYGCCGGGGGGAGGGAACGCCGCTCCCCGAGGGCCGGAGGCGCCCTGCACAGGACGTGCCCGTCTCCCTCGCCTCGTTGCACCCTCTGCACRAGGCGGGCACGGGGGACGACGCAGAGGCAGCGACCCGCTCGGCACGGCCAGCCCGCACGGCGAGCGGCGGCCCCGTGCCTGCACCACGGCCTCGGGGGCACGCGGGAGAGCCGCGGGCGCCGGGCAGGGGTGAGCCACGGCCCGGCCACAGCACGGACACGCTGCAAGGACAAAGCCCCGCAGCACGGAGACGCTGCAAGGACAAAGCCACCGCCCCTCGCCAGGACGGGGTGCAAGGGAAATCATACCGAAAACAACAAAATTTACTCAGACCCCTATCGTGACCCTACTCCAGACACCGGGACCCCTGGATGCGCCAAGACTCCCCGCYGGGACAGAGCACCGAGAGCGGGAGGAAGCCAGGCCAGGAGAAAGCAGAAGACTCGACCTTTAGCCAAGAGCTGCAGCAGCCGCTTTGCTGCCCGAGAGCACAGAGACGGCCCCGGCGCAGCGAGACGCGGACGGGAGAAGACGCCATGTCCGAAACGAAGGCGTAACGGGAGCCGTTCGAGCCGTGAGCGGAAGACGCGAGGGCAGCCCAGGCCCGCCCGTGCGCCCGGAGCGGCGCGCCGCATCCGCACGGTGCCACCTCCGCCCGCCCTGCCGTGCCATGGCGAGCGAGGCCGCGGGCAGGACACGGAGCAGCCGCCCACGCCTCCGCGCAGGTCACGGCACGGGGCCCCCGCCGCCGACCAGACACCACGCGCCAGCTTCGCCTTCCTCTCCCTCCCCGAGGGGAAACGGATTTGGTTTTGCTKTAAATGCCACTATCAGACAGACAGAAGGAGGACTCCGAAGGACGGGGACAGGTTTGCGTGCACTGAGAGGCTGCCGAAAGCTACTGCATGTGCACAACGGTGGTTTTCTTTCTGCTACAGTACAAGTGCTTGTGCCTCAAGTATAAAACGCAAGCCTCTAAATCACACAGACCAGCTTCTTAYTTTTATTTTTAAAGTGATAAATAAGGCACTGTACTTTTAACTAAAACTGCCTGGTTCCAAGTTTAAAAACCCAAGGAACGTTCAACCTGCAGAACTTCCTTCTGAACAGCAGAGACAGGCAGGCTGAGCTCTTCTCTGTTCGAGACACATCCTCCGATGCCTAAAATCACGGGCGTCATCCGTTAACTGCGGATTTTTAAAGGCTTGCTACAGCTTATAAAAGCAGCTTTAGTTAATGCATGGTAAAGGGTTACTACTATACAACAGTTTTGTACATGGCTACCAGCTCCTGGCTATTTCGGATCCAGCCGCGAGCGCTTGCTGTGCGAGCAGTCCACTTTAGCCCTCAGCTTCCTCTTGCCCTGCGCCCCGCCGCCCTCCTGCATCCTCCTCATGGACCTCGTCAGCGTCTTGCCGCCGCCGGGCTTCTTGTTGAGCATCTTCTGCGAGCGCGTCGAGGACTCGCCCAGCGGCCTCTGCCTGGGCGCCTTGGCCAGCTCCTCGTGGCCGGGCGGCGGTGCGGCCCGGCGGCTCGTGTTCTCCTTGCCCTTGCGCCCCTTCTCCAGCTGCCGCCTCGGCGCCCTCTTCTCCTTCAGAGACATCTTCCTGGCCAGCTTGCTGCTCCTCTCGGCGCCCGCTTGCTTCCTGGTGCCGGGAGCCCTAGCGCTGGCCTCCGAGTGCTTTATTTTGCCGGTCTTCTTGGCGGGCGGCCGGTCCCTGCCGGCGGCGCCGGGCCGCTCCTGCGCGCTCCCGCTCTCCTTCAGCGTCCTCCTCTTCTTGCCAAGCTGCAGGTCGCACTTGGGCGAGGGCTCCTCGGGGCACCTGCCCTTTCCTTTCCGCCCCTTTCCCGGCCCTTCTACGGAGGGGGACCTGGTGGGAAAGGCGTCCGCCTTGATCTGCAGGGCCAGCTTCGGGGACACGAGCGGGTTGATGCACACGCTCTTCCGGCTCGGCTTGCTCTCGGGCTCGGCGGGCTCCGCCGGGAGGTCGCCCCTCCTCTCGGCCCTCGCGGCGCGGGGCTGGGCCCGCAGCCTGCCCCGCAGGTGGGAGTACTTGCGCAGGATCCTCGTGCTGGCCTGCGCGGGCAGGCTCGGCGCCGCCGCGGCGCCCTGGCCCTCGCTCGCCCCTTCGGCGCTGCCCTCGGCGGGAGGCGCCGCGCCGGCACCGGCGCCTTCCTCAGCCTCTGCCTTCTCAGCGTTCTCTCGGATTCTGGCCCACAGCTTTTGGTTCTTCGGGTTATTCCGAGCTGGGGTAGTGGCAGCAAATTTCTTGAGGTGCTTTTTCAAGCGTTCGGCTTGCAGCGAGCTGGGATAAAGACTGGAAGAGGAATACTTCTGCAGGGGGACCTTAATGGGGGGTATCTCCCCGGGGAGACGGGTGTTGAGTTTCTTCACAATCACTAGAGATCTGGTTTCCGTGGTCTCCAGGAACCACTGGCAGATGTCAGACAGCTTAAAGGCCTTCATAAACAACATCTGGACAGGAGAAAGCTTCTGAACTTCCAGTGACCCTCGACTTTTCCGCGTCCTTTTCTTGCTTTTCCAAATGTCTTTCAGTTTGTCGGCTTTGTTCTTTACCTTGGGCGCCGGTTGCGCTTCCTTTTCCAGCTGGATCCAGCCCTTCTGAACTTTCATGTACTGGGCGTTGAACTCGGCAATGAGCTCCTGGTTTTCCTCTTCGGCACACCACTCCATGAACCCYGGCTTGCCGTCAGCCGCGTCTCCGTCCTCCAGCGCCGGGGAGGCCTCGCTCCCCGAAGCGCCCTCGTCCCTCGCGCCGGGCGCCGCTTGCACGGACTCCTTCCCCGGGGTGCTCTTCTTCGCAGGGTCTGCGGGCGTGGGCGCGTGCCTCAAGTTATAGAACTGCAGGGCTGCCTTTTTGTGCCTCGCCGCCTTGGCCGGAACATGCTTGCTCCCACCGCTACTGCTGGGACGTGCGAGGGAATTGGCCACCGCCTCGAAGTCCTCAACCTTTTCCACGTCCACGGCACTGCCAGCCCTCTCCTCCTCCTCGTCCTCATCCTCCTCCTCTTCCTCCTCCTCCTCCTCCGCGCTGTCCTCGCCTGCTTTCACGTCCACCCGCTCCCCATCACTCGTGGCCACGCTGCCTTCCCGGGGGAGGACAACGCTTCTCGTCTCAGAACCAGCCTGGGCAGAGACGCCCCGCGCGGTACCYGGGCTGCCTTCCGCCAGGGGGGCATCTCCTGCGGGGTCCTCTCCCTCWGCCGCGCTCTCCTTTGCCGGGCTGCTCGTACGGGTTTGCCCCGCGGGGCCGGCGCTCTCCTCGCCCGGCAGCCGCTCGGGGCAGCTCTGTGGTGCCCGGTCGGTGCCCGGCGCCGCGCCGTCCTCGAGCGCCCTTTCCTGGGAGCCACCGCTCGGGTCGGGCGCGGACGSCGCCTCCTCGTCCGGCGGCGCTTCCCTCTTGAGCCGCTTCGCGCCGGCACTCGCGGCGAGGGGGCTCTGCGGGCAGGGGGGCCGCGCGGGGCTGCCGGAGCCGGGCTCCTCGGCACCGCCCTGCCCGCGCGGCTGCCACTGCCGGCTGCGGAGGCGCCGGTCCGACGCCGCCAGCACCCGCCTGCCCTTCTTCCGCTTCTTGTCCAGGCTCTCCTTGGAAGGGACGACGTCTTTCCCCGGTGCTTCTGGGCCTTCGAGCTCGGGCAGCGCTTCACCCTCGGCAGACTCTGCCTCCCCTGGCGCATCATCCCGCGCTGCCTCCCATTCCGGGAGGGCAGGGAGGTCCGTGCTGGCTGGCACAGCCTCCCGTTGCTCAGCAGGGCTGTCATGCAGCACGCCGGCGAGCTCGGCCTCTGGTTCCTCATGGCCGCTTTCGTCCGCTCCCGCATGCTGCAAGGCGGCAGGGAGCCCTGGGGGACCGTCCCCATCCGCAGCGGCCGGAGGCTCGTCGGGAATTTGCAGCTCTGGAGAGCCCGGGGAGGGCTCTGCAGCGGGCATGCCGCAGGGCTCCGCGTCTGCAGGGCCTGCAAGCTCTGCAAGGTCCCTCCCGCCCGCGCCGGCCACAGGAGCGGCGTCCGCAGCGGCCGAGGGCTGCGGGGGAGGCCCGGGCTCTGCGCCGGCGGGAGGCTCTGCAAGGCTTTGTGCCCCCGGGCCCGGCGACACCGGGGGTTCCTCCTCGCCGCCGCGCGCTGCCGAGGCGGGAGGGCTGGGGCACGGCGCCGCCCGCGGGCTGCCGCTGCCCCCGGGGGAGCCCGGCCGGGCAAGGGGGCTGCTGGCTCCCGCCTCCCCTGCTTGGGCGGCGGCGGAGCCCGGGCGCTGCGAGCCGGCCGAGTCGTCCTCGCGCTGCGGGCTGGGCGGCGCGGAGAGGGAGAACAGGGGCACGGCGAGCGCGGCGTGCCGCGGCCGCAGCGCGCAGCCGTCCCGGGGCCCGCGCTCCGCGGCGCCCAGCTCCGCCTGCTCCCTGGGGGCTCTGCCGCACGGCGCCCCTTTCGCCAGCAGCCGAAGGGAGACCCTCTTCTCGCCCTCCCGCCCGCCCGCCGAGGGCACCGCRGGCGGCCTCGCGCTCACGGGCGGCTCTGTCCGCAGGGCCGCGCCGCCGCCCCGCTCCGCCGCCCGGGAGCTCCTGGCCAGCGTGCGGACCGTGGGCAGCTCGCAGCACTCCCCGTTGAAGTAGTAGCCCCGCGTGCTCTTCCTGGCCGTCCTGCGGGACGCCACGGCGCGCTGGCTCTCCAAGCGGCACTCCGTGATGGGCTGGCTGATGTAGACCACRTCGCACTGGTTGTCGTAGTCGTTTATCCTCAGCCCCGAGGCCTTCCTGCTCTTGCGGGGGGCGCGGGCGGCCTTGGCGCGGGGGTGCCCGCGGGGGGCGGCCGGCGGGGGCCCGGCCCAGCCCTCTTTGGGGTTCTCCAGCGGGCCCCTGTCGCCGGCGAGCAGCGCGCCCGCCGCCTTGCCCTTGCCCTGCAGCAGGTGGTTTTCTGGCTTTGGTCTCGCATCCGCCTCTCTGGCGTCCACGTCCTGGTGCAAAGAGGCTTTGGAGCCGCACTGCAGAGCGTTCTCCTTGTCCGCGCGGCGCGGAGGGCCGAGCGCGAAGCCGGGCTCCTCGGGCAGGCCCCTGAAGGAGTTCCTCTGGGGCCCCAGGCACTCGAGGCCGTCCTCGCTGCCGTTCACGCTCGCCACTTTGACCGAGATGTAGCCTTCCACGAGGGTCTTACCTGCCACCTGCTCCTTGCTGTCCTCACCCCTCCTGCCCGCCGCGTCCTGCTCGCGGCCGGCAGCCTGTCCGTCCAGGTTCTTGGCATGGTGGGAATTCAGAGAGGAAGAGTTCAACGTGCTGAGGTATCCTTGGGTGCAGCTATCCTTTGGACTAGCAGAACTACGCCTCGCAACAGGRATTTCCGAGAAGTCTCTTTTCAGAGCAGGGCTGGAGCTCTCCGCTCTGTCCGCAGACCGCAGCTCCGCAGGCTGCTTCAGGGTTGGTCCTGGAACGTGCAGGGCGCCGTCAGACCCCGACTGTCCCAGGTCTGAGGAAGAAGGGGGCTTGGACTCAGTACAAGCAGCACCCTTATCCTGATTCTCAGTGCTTCGCTGGCTGCAACCAGAGCCACAAGTAGTGGCCTCCATGCTGTCAGGTGCAGGTACCTGCTGGCCCTCGCAGTCTGGTTGTACTTCAGTGTATATGTCGTTTAGCACACGGATGAATTGCTTCTGGTGATGCGTACACAGTCTGACCATAAACTTTTCCAGTGGAGACTTGGGCTGATTGTTAGAGTCTATTGCTATCGCCTCTGCTGCATCCTCACTGCAGAGACAAAGAGAGAAGCAATCAGTACCTGTCCCAGGGAACAGGGCTCACGGTGCAGAACCGAAACCTCCCTTCCCTTCCCCCTAGACGCAGCACGTGCCCGATGCCAGGTGAGATCAGGTGTCCCCGCCGTCCCCAGTGTGCACACCCACACGGGCACATCACGGGCGGGACAGGAACTGAGCCTTCGTTTGCCTCCCAGGGCTGGAGCCCCCACCACRGCGTTGCTAGCTAGGATTTCCCAGGCAGTCAGGTAAGCGCCGCCCGACAGCTGCAGGGCACCCTGGGGCACGCAGGCCCTGCTGCATGCACAGTGCTCGCTGTGCGAGGCCAGCTCTCCTGGGACCCACCGCACACCCGCGAGCTTCAGCTGCACATCCAGGATCACGGGGAGCAGCTGCCAGGCACCAAAGATCCTGAGTCTTAAACACTGCTTATTTCTAGATAACAAAAGAGGATTGCAGGATTGGTCTTCACAAAAGAGCAGGCTGCAGCTCGGGGAACCCTCACTGTAACCAGTGGGAAAACTTTGGAGGGTTCCCAGCCTGCAGGACACCCCACTATGTCCCCTTCCCTGATGCAGCACCTCAGCATCTGCACTGGCCTTTAACTCGCTGTCATTGAGCAGGGCTGTAAGAGGGACTGAAAAAAAGCAGCCCAGAAAAGCGGCCTTCTAGAGCAGCCCGTGTCCCTGCCCCCCCGACTGACCCCAGGCAGGGAGTCGCCGTGCTGGCTGCCGTAGGGTCCCACAGGAGCGTCCGGTGACCCTGCGCCACCCGTGCAGCGGGCTGGACGCCTTGTGGGCTGCACATCTAACCACGCTCAGAGGGCTCGCGACGCAGCAGCGGGGCGGCAAAGGGCTCGGCTGCTGTTCCTGCTGCGGAACCGGCCGCACGGGGCTCCCCGTGGGGCTCCAGCACGAGGCACAGAAGGCAGGGCGGTCCGGACGGGCTGCCCGCACCRGCGGTGAACAGCACCACGTCCCTGCGGAGCGCTCGTCCCTGCGGAGCGAGCCCRGCCCCCTCCACCCCCTCCGCGGGGGCTGCGCGGTGCCTGGGGCTGATTCCAGCAACAAGGCCCAGGCAGGCTGGCCCTGCCCGCACGGGGGTTACGTGGGAGAGGATGCTCTGCAGAGCCCAGCGCCCCTCCTCGCCGCCCGGAGAGCAACGGCCACGGAGGGACACGCTGGTCCCTGGGGAGGGAGGCGAGCCGGGAGCAGGGCCCCACGGGGCAGGAGGGCTCCGTGGTGCGTGGGCACACGGCTCTCGCCCGCGGGGAGCCCGGCTCCCGGGGGCCGCAGCCATCCTCCCTGTGCGAGCCGTGACAGTGACCGTGTCCCTCACTGTGTGCGCTAGCGGGGCCGAGTGCACGCGCCCCGAGGAGGGGCCCGCGCGCCCGGCGCTGCCAGAGCAGCACAGCCTGCTGGGCTGCAGYCCTAAAAGCAGAGAGAAAACCAGCCCTCCTTGATAAAGGAAGCAAATCCCCTGCGATTCAAGGCCCCGTGTCCTTGGGAAACCCGCCTCCCTCTCGAGAGCGCGGCTGCCTCCGCAGGCACATTGTGTCCAGGGCCCTCCACTTCCACAGCACTCAGTCCCAAAGCAATTTCTCCTCTCCAGCCCTTCTGCTCCATCAACCCTGGCTCGGGTGCCTCCGGCAGCTCCTCCTTTGCTGGGCTCTGGGATGGAGCTCTCCAGGTCACCCACGGCCAGGCTCGCACCCAGCGCGGTGGCACCATGGCCCAGGTCCCCTCTGGGCGCCACTTGGTGCTCCCAGCGACCCACCGAGCCGCACCTCTTGGGTTCTGCATCCCCAAACAAGACGGGCTCGTGCCCACCCTGTGGCCCCGGGGCGCACGGCGCAGGACGGCCCGCGGGCTGCTGCAGGCCGGCGAGGCAGCAGGGCCAAGCGGGAGCAGCACACGCAGGCGGGCGGCGTCYACGGGGCCGGAACAGAGACGTCCCACGGGGGCCTCAGCTAAGAGGGCCACAAGCGAGGAAGAGCTTTGGAGCAGAGCTCGGGTGCAACCAGGGCTTGTTTCTAGTGCCGCTCGGCTCCTCGGCRCACTCTGCTCTCCATTTACGTGGTTGGCAGGGGGGCAACACAGCGGGGAGCTGATCAGAGACCCGGACGGCAGCCCGGGAGGACCCCACCAGGCACGAGCGGGGCTGCGCTCCGGCTGCCGGACACGCTGAGCACTGACGACTCGTGGCAGCCTCGGAGCGGCAGCAACCAGGAAGGTGCTCGTACCGGGAAGAGGCGCTTCCCTTGGGAAGCTGCCCCCCCGCGCTGCAGCTTGCCCCCCTGGGGGGCCCAGAACAGCCAGGCCCAGCGGACAAGCCGAGAGCCCYGCGCATCCTCCTCTCGTGCCCACGGAGGCCACGCTCCTGTTGCAGGGCCCAGGCTCAGCCCTGCCCAGCGGCTCGGGGATTCCGGAGGCTGGAGAAGCGGCCAGGCGGGTGGGTGGGTGCGCTGCTCTGCTGTGCCCCTTGGCCGGGCTCCTTGGCCGGGCTCCTTGGCCGGGCTCCTCGCCTACGGGCACGGGGGTGCGGTGGGCACCCGCGGGCGCTCGGGACGCGGCACGCCGCCCTGCCCGGCCGTCTGCACCGAGCTGCCCGCCCAGCGCGACACCGTCCCGGGCGGCAGCACCCTCGCCGCACGCGGGTGCATCCCCTGCGGCCCCCAGACGACACCCTGGTGGCCCACGTCACCCTGGCCAACCCCACCTCCTGGCCGCCCCCGGCTTCCCGGGGCCAGCCCCGCTCTTCCTCCTCCGCCGCTCGTCACAGGAGGTGTCAGGGGCAGGAGCTGTCACCGGCACCCGCGGCTGTTGCTACGCGACGCTCCCGGCGCAGCAATTAGCGCTCGGCAGAGGCGCTGCTCCGGAGCCGCGTGCAGCGCGGCGTGCTGCAGCCGAGGGGCCCCGCGGCMCCGGCACCGCACGGGCACCTCCACCGGAGCCTCCGTGCCGGTCCAGGGCCGGGTCCTGCACTTCCCCTGTGCAGCCCTGCCGTCAGGGCAGGCCCCTCGCGGGATGCAGGGCGGTCTGGGGGAGGAGGAGGGGGCCGGGGGAGCRGGGAGGGGGGAAAGGCAGAGGGGGAGGCAGAAAGAAATCAACTGTTTCGTACCTGGAACGCCGGTCTCCGAAAACCTGCCAACTGCCAACTGCAATCTTCTGGTTTGCCCACCCCAAGAGTCTCACTAGGGATCATGAAGCCTGTGCCCTTTCTGGTTTCCTGCTTTTAGCCCTTGAACAGCGTTTTGATTGATTATAAGTTTACAGGTATGTTTTGTACCTCAGAGGCACAAGAAGCAGCAGCAGAACAAAAGTTCAAGGCTAAGTGTTTCTGTTCCTTTCAGACCACTCTAAGCACCAGGATTATAGTTCTGTAAAAGAAACAAAACATAGCTATAAACTTATAAAATCCCATCTGCCGGTTCACTGGGGTGGCCTCTGCCCTCCCTCCTGCTGCAGGCAGCGGCGCGGGGGGAGGCCTAGAAAGGAGGCTAAGAACGAAGCCTCCGCTGCGAGGGCCGGGATTCACCAGCCCGTGTCCAGGCCCTGCGGAGGGCTGCGTTGGCAGCCCCGCGGTGCCACCGCTCGCCCGGCAGCGCCCGCCCTCTTGGATCCCGCAGTTATGTTGCTTGGCACGCCGGGATTTAACTTGGAGGGAGGGTCTTTAAAAGGGAGCCCCCTCGCCCGCCCGGAGGGGCTGAGCAGGGCAGGGGCTCTGCAAACCTCGTGCATCRAAAGGGCAGCTCCRAARCGAGGGGACCACGGCCACGGGCACRGGCGGAGCGGCCGGCCTGAAAGGAGCATCCCAGAGAGGGGCAGGGAAGGGCAGCGAGYGTCCCAGAGGAGGACAGGGAAGGACAGTGAGTGTCCCAGAGCAGGATAAGGACAGTGAGGGTCCCAGAGTAGGACAGGGAAGGACAGCGAGTGTCCCAGAGCAGGATAAGGACAGTGGGGGTCCCAGAGTAGGACGTGGAAGGGCAGCGAGTGTCCCAGAGCAGGACTGGGAAGGGCATCGAGTGTCCCAGAGCAGGACAGGGAAGGACAGTGAGTGTCCCAGAGCAGGATAAGGACAGTGAGGGTCCCAGAGTAGGACAGGGAAGGACAGCGAGTGTCCCAGAGCAGGATAAGGA
The DNA here is from genome assembly GCA_003342815.1 of Eudromia elegans. Taxonomy (NCBI): domain Eukaryota; kingdom Metazoa; phylum Chordata; class Aves; order Tinamiformes; family Tinamidae; genus Eudromia; species Eudromia elegans. The sequence goes on along the minus strand of PTEX01000447.1, from coordinate 89,251 downwards.
CAGTGGGGGTCCCAGAGTAGGACGGGGAAGGGCAGCGAGTGTCCCAGAGCAGGACGGGGAAGGGCAGGCCGTTCTGCTCCAATTTGTCGCCCGCGCCTGGCTCAACCGCCCTCCGCTGGCAGCCCAAGCCAAGGCCCCTGGCTCGGGAGGGGAGGGCACACGGTGCCTTGTGCCAGGCACGGCGGCCGGAGGGGGCAGAACGGCCCGGCCGCTGCCRCCCCGTGTCCTGGGCGGACCCCTTCGAAGGGCTGCGCTTCCACCCCCAGAAACCTGCAGGCCGACGCTCCCCGCGGACGAGGGAGCCGCGGGCACCTCTGCGGGCTGCAGGAATCCCCTCTGCCYGCTCGGGATGTACGGGAGAGCGGCACCCAAAGAGCCGCGGCCGGGCCAGCAGCGAGCGACTTTCTGCCTTAAATTAAAACTTGCACAAAGCACGGCCAAAATAAACCCAGAAATATTGCTGCTGCCTCTTCAAAGGCCCCCATTTACGCTGCCCTTGGTGGCGTGCTTGGGGGTTAGAAAGCTGCGTCCTAGCTGGAAAGCAGCAAGCAAGAAGGCCRAGCCGCTTTTGTTCGGGTGGTTCATCAGCCACGTGTATTTGCCCGGGTATCCAGGCTGTAGAGCGCAGCTGATGACCAGGCAACAACACACACCCATTCCTGATTCAGGCTTTTAACCCTTCAGAGTAGTGTCTTGATGTTTTTTATAAGCGTTTACAATAACCTTCTCCCCACCTGTATCCAAAYAGAAATTAAGCAAAAAAAAAAAGAAAAAGCCGCCTCCAATACGTTTGTCTCCTCTGTGTCCCTGTAATYGCCTCGTCTGCTCCCAACTGCCCCAGTAACTAATCCAACCAGATTGCATGGAGGTTTCTCACCAGTTGTGCTACTTCTAATGCAATACTTAATGACTAATTAACAGCCTTGCCATTGAGCTATTTCTTTAAAACCAAGGGAAATTTATCCTGTCGGAAACACTATTGCACCTACCATCTTTCAAAGGCTTTCTAGAGATGTCCTTGGTAATTTTTCTAATTACCAAGGACATCTGGGATCATCTCGTAAGGAAAAAAAGAATTACCACGAGYGCTGCTCTGCGGGACGGTACCGAGAGCATCCTCCCTGATGCTCCAAAGAGCGGCAGCACCGGAGGACAGATTAAAACAGAAACATCACGCACAGCAAGAAAAGCTCTCRAAAGGCCTTCCCGCAGCTTTGTGTGCAGGAATATAGGTTAATCCGTGCACATGTTATATATTTGTATACGTGCTAAAAGCTCCCGGCTCGGGCGAGGAGGAAGGAACGGCGGGATGCGGTGCTGCGGAGCAGGAGGGGCCGCGCCGGGTGCCGGGTGCCGGGTGCCGGGCACGGGGCCGTGTCAGGGACGCCGCTGCCTCCGCGGGCGCCGGGTGAGCCAGGCCCGCCGGGGGAAGGCGCCTGTGCCCCGGCCGGGCTGCGCCTATGGGGGGCAGCCCCCGGGGTCCTTTCTCACCTTGCTGCCCCACGGATAGGGTCCTTAGGGAGGCAATGAAGCTCCCGGGACGGAGCGCTCCCTGCGGCTGGGAGCACCAAGCCGTGGAGCCCGCCTGGAGAACACAGGGGTTAATTACCCGGGGTGTAATTAACCAAAGCTGGGGGAGACGACCCATTCCAGATAACCTGGAGCCTCAGACAACTGGGGCTTGGATGATCAGGGCTGTTCTGTCCATAGACTCAGCTTTGCAAGCCTGACTGCAGCAAACCCGGCATGCTCCGTGCCCTGCGAAGCCGCACGGGAAGGAGGGGACGGAGCGGCCGGGCTCCCATCGGCGCTCTGCCTGGGACAAGGAGCGGGTCCGGAGGCGCAGGGCGCCCGGGGCCGCCCGAGCTCGGTGCTGAAGGGGGTTAACGTGACTGCCACTCGAGCACCGCCAGGTGACGCAGGCTATTTTCACAGTCAGATCACCACGAAGAACCCAGACACAAGGCAGGAAACCTCGTCTGCCTGGCAGCAGGGAGAGGCTTCCTCTGTGCTCCAGTGCAGCCCTCCCCTGCCTCCAGCCCCAGCCCTCAGCCTTCCCCTCCAACTCCGCACATCCTGCACTGCCCCTTGCTCCCGCTCCTCCCCTGCCCAAGGCCTTCTCTTCTCACACATTCTGCTCCTTATCCCGGCCCACAATTAATTTTCTCTTTCGTTCCTGTCTTCACACCAGCTCTAACAAAGCCAGACCACAGCCAACCGTGGCTCCTGTCCCCAAAAAGGTCCCATTTCCCCCCCAGATCTGGTATTTGTCCAATTGCACAATGCAGGGACCTGCACCTTGTGTAAAACGCTGCCACCACCACCAAAACAACTCGTTTTCCATCGGCTATTTGTTGTATTTAAGGCAGTTTGATTTTGGCAGTTTATAATTGTGTTCTGCAGTTCAAATGTGTTTTATTGCTGTGCAATTCTCCTTCCGCAACGTAATGACAGCTATTGCCTGCTCCTTTATACTGGGGAGAAAAACCCATCAGCTACTGCTTTGCCACGAAGAGAAAAGTAACGGGAAGAATTTTCAACAATTTATGCCTGTAAAGCCACAAATCCTCTGGAAAACCACCCGAGTGTCCAGTTTCTCACCAGGCACAAGAGCCCAGAGGATGGAGGGCTCCACAGAAAGGGTTTCCTCCCTGCGTCGGTTCCCGGGACCTCTGCCCCACGGCGGTGCCACCAAGAGGACTAGGGTGCCCAGGCCCCCGTGCAGGGTGCGGGGACCCCCCAGCACCGCAGGCTGTGACCGTCCATCGCGGGAAGCCCCTGCACCATCTCCCCCGAGCAGCCCCTCGTGCAGCCCYGGGGTCCCGGCCACAGAGCCCACGCAGACTCTCGACCTGCACCCGATTCCCCCGCGCCGCGGCCTCGCTCCTGCCGCCAGCCCGACGGGGCAGTTTGTGCCGGGGGCAGCTCTGGGGGGAGGCCCTGACCACCCAGGGCAGGGGCAGCCGCTCCGCAGCAGCGCCGAGCTGCAGCCGCCGCTCCACCACGTCCCACCAGCCCACCCGGGCTTCGCATGGATTCAGGAAGGCACCGGGGAGTTCAGAACGGGGCGCCGGAGGCTCCCCAGCAAGCCGGGCTCGCGCTATTTTTGCTTCTGCCCCTCAGCAGCRCAGCACAGAGGCAAAGGCTCCGCTCACACCTGCAGCTCGCGGCAGGTTTCCCTGCTGCCACCAGGGTCCGACGCGAGCATCGCCGGCAGCCAACGCGCCGCGGCTCCAAACGCCGACCCGGTTCAGCTCCCGGACCTCGGGCGGATGTCTGGCGGCCACAGATCAGAAGAGAACTTGCACTTGGGACACTCGGAGCACACGCGACACGAAAGCTGTTTATCCAAATCCTGAGTCACGCCGCGTCTTTCCTCAGCAGCCTCCTCTCAAAGCCAAACAACCGGATTTCCACCACCGCCAGCCCCCCAAAGGCGGCTACCTGCTTTAAAGGTCTGAAAGCAAAACTTAGGAGGATGCCAGGCTTGACCACGGCAGAACGTGTGGAAAACGATACAAACAGGCAAAAACCCACCCCAAGGGAGAGCCCACGGGAAACACCACACTGAGCACTACCTGCCTTACGCTATTAGCTATAAGCCGCCTTTTAACCCAAGAAAAGATATTTTTAGACATGTATAGTAAGAGTCGATAGCCCTAGGCTGTGGCAGCGCTCGCACTGCACCAAGCAGGTCAAAAMCAGGTTAAAATAAATCCTGTGCTGTAGCCGTGACGGTCCCATGCAAACCTTCCACACCGCTATGACGCAGTGAAGTCTTGTTGATAGATGGGAAAGGAAAGCGCCGCTTCCGACAGGAGCACAGGACGGTACGAGATGAGGGTGACTGAAACACCCGCCGACCACCTCTCCTTGGGGGAACGGCCGCAGAGCAGCAGCAGCAGCRGCGSYGCCGCCCCGCGCGGCCGCACGCGAGACCACGGCGCTCCTGGCAGCACCGGCGCGTTGCCGGGCTCTCCAAGCAGGCACCCCGAACCTGCCCTGCAACCACCAGCCACGCAGAACAGCCTCACTGGGGTGGGAGAGAGAGGCGGCGGGTAAAGGACAAGGAGAGGCTGGGTGGCCGTTCCCAGTGACAATTCTGCTGTGCAGCCTGCGAGGTACTGCCAGCAACTGCTGCCAAAACCATCACCCAAAACCCGGTGGGGAGAAAAGCCCTCCAGGGGCTTTTAAGGAAGGAAATGACAAAAACCCTCTCGAAACTGAGAGTTTCATCCCCAWAGAAGCTCAGCACCAGGTGCTGGGCAGGAAGGATGATGATGGATTGTGGAGTGCGCCAGCAGCGCCGGGCCCTGCCGGCCCTCGGGGACACGCTGCCACCGTGCAACAGCTTGGCAGTTCTAGGCACCGGCACCCACGTTTCCGCGCTCTGAGGGAGCCCGCGAAGGCCCCGACCGCATCTCAGCTGCTCATCCAGCCAGGGCAGCGGAAGAGAGAGGGATGTCGGCCGAAACAGTCGGGACGTGTTCAACTGCATTAGACAAAAAGCTGGTGCTAAACACACCGTGTAGTTTGAGCATCAGCTGCACGGCCAAAGCACCGCTTCGCATGAACTTGCGTGCAGACACACACTAAGAGCAAGCCCTCTTCCCCAGCAGTTTGTGTACGGAGCAGGCCCAGCCCTCCCAACACAGCTGCTTTTGTGAAGTGAGCCCAGGCACGCCACGGGACACGCGCACGTGCGGAAGGTACAGAAAATAGGGAACAGTGCGAGTGGAACTTCAGAGGGCGACTTTTGAGCGTGACCTGTAACACCCGATGCTTGAGGAGTGATCTGTAAGACCAGATGCAATGGGTTTGTGCCGCCTCTCCCCAGAATTTAAAAGCAAGCTCCTGAGAGGGTATTCTGCTTTTTGTGTGATGCTCCTCCGTGCATGAGGACACGGTCCTGAAKAGCTCCAAGAAACAACTAACTCCTCGTCAAAACCACATTTAGCGAAGCACTGATTTCTGGGCATGCGCCAAGCACATACAGCAGGTTGCAGATTAAGAAAATAGTGATTTACCTAAATCCTGATWCGGAGGGACGCTTAAATCCCCCCTCCTCACCCCAGACCCGCTTTTGGCAAGTCTTAAATAACGAGGCAGCTTAGACCGACCAGGCAGGGAGGCCACGGGCAACCAGCCCAACGGGCCGAGCCAGC
>PTEX01000447.1:69010-83721 GCA_003342815.1 Eudromia elegans | reverse complement strand
CCTCAGCTACACCCGACTCCTTCACAAAGCTGCGGAGCCCTTTCAGCACGCAGAGTCTCGGCTCCTCAGAGCTCGGGGTAGAGAGTTCCCCGCTTCGGGTCCTTCCCCACTAGCACTGATCCCGGCGCACGTCGAGGTGCTCAGCCCAGGCTGCCCGGTGCTCTCGTTCCACACGGGCTACAGCACTCGGCGGGTAGGAAGGGCCCGCGTGCGACGGGGCAGAGCCCTGGCCCCGCTCGGGGGCATCGCCGCTGCCTCGGGACCGGCTCYGCTCGCTGCCGTGGAGCGACGCGAGAGGCACCCGGAGCAGCTCAAACCCAGCCCGGCCCAGACGGGCCGGACAAGGCGGCAGGAGAGCCAGCGAGCTGCCAGACAGGCGAAATGCATTTACGGTGACAGCAGCGCGGATGCTTCTTCCCAGGGCTGGCTGCGACACCCAGCACACACGGGACGTTGTTATACACGTTTACACTGCAGAAAGCTACAAAACAAAAAGAAATCTAARCTTCTTTCCTTTAAGTCTGAACAATCTCCACTCAAAGCACAAGACCCTCGGCAAGTCCCCCAGGAAAACCAAAACTTGCTGTTTCTAATAATGACGGGACAAAAGGCGTCGATTAAAAACGTTCTGGGAAAAGCGTGCAATGTATCATATACCCCAAAGAATGGCAGATGGGAACACGGTTCATCACTTTCAAAGGCTATTTTCATCGGTTTGACAGATGTATTCAGACATTCAGAAAGAGATATGCTAAATACTAGTTTACAGCACAACACTTCCAAGCTATTTACACATAAAGACATAACTATTCCCGAATCASTAAGATGGAGCCTCTAATCAAAGCTTTTTTATTCGAGATGTGCAAAGTAAAGATAAACCAATGACAGTATCAAGCCACCTTAGCATCTTGCTCTTAGCTTTTAATACTGGGATGGATATACAAGGAACACAAGAGCTGATTCTTCAGCAGCTAATTCAAGATCTCAAACAGGCACAGAAAAAAAAACGYATCAACAAACGCGAGCCCCCAGGTGCCCCCATTTCACCGGCACAGGGAGAGAGAAAGGACTTGTCGGGGCAGAGCGAGGCCAGAGGGGCCGCAGCCCCGCGCGCCCCGGAGCCGCCCGCGAGGACCCGGTGCAGCCCTTAACAGGCACGCCAAAACCCACGCGGCTCCAGCACGATCCAGCGCTCCCCGTAACCTACATTTTAGCATTCCGCGTTTCCCCATCAATAATGCACAACGTCCATAGCGGCTCAGCCCGGCAGCGGCGCAGCCGGAGCGCGCGGGGCCGCTGCCCGGTGCCCCCGCGCAGGGGACAGCAGCGCCCGGCACGCTGCAGCTTTCCATACGTTCAGCAGGAGCGGCCGCCGGCCCCTATGGAACGGTGCTGCAGAGGGAAGGAGAGCGGCGCCCCGGSCTGCCCGAGCAAGCGGCTCCGGAGGGCGGCTCGAGGGGCCGSTGCGGCCGCTCCACGGCGCATGGGAGCCCCTGCTCGGCTGCTGCTACTACGGCCCTGCTTGGCCACTGCCACCGCAGCCCCAGCTCGGCCCTTGTCACCACAGCAGCCCCCTCGCCTCGGTGCTAAGTGCGCAGCGAGCAAGCCCACGGTCCCCCGTGCCTCCTGGCGAGACCGTTCATTCGTCACCRGATAAATTATTTACCAGGAAAGAAATTAAGGGGGCCGGTAGAAGGCGCAGACGAGAGGAAGGAGCTCACGGGAGGGGAGCCGCTCGTGGCCCGATAGCATCTCGGCTCCGGCACGCCGCGGCCAGGGCRGCTCCAGCGCCGGCTCCGGTTACGACGGGAGCGAGCCCGGGCCCGGATCCCTCGGGCGGAGCTCGGGTTACCGCTGCTCTCCCTTCCTCCTCACGGTTCCCAAGGCGCGACTGTCATTGCGGGCGCTGAGGAGGCACGCCGGAAACAACAGACCGGGAACCCCGGGAAGGTTTTCACAACAAAATTTATTAGAAGAATAGTGGTTTTGAAAAGTCTAGCATCCAGTGAAAACTACCGTACACAACGTTACAGCTGGGAATGTGTTTCCAAAATGACATGGTCAAATAATACAATGGAGCCATTAAATCTTACACATGCACAACAAGAGAATTAGCGCTTTGACATACAATGCAAAAAATAAATGGACCACAGGAAATAAAAATTTAAAAGTACTTATCACATACATTAAGACACAGCTTATTTAGTCCAGTCAAAAATCAGAACTGCATTAAAAAAAAATTAATGTAGTGCAATCAAACCAAAAACCTTAATTTGTGATCATAAGTGCTCTACTACATAAAACATTGATCATAGCAAGGAACAAAAAATTCAAATCACACAGTACAAAAAAAATCTGTAAATAAATATAAACTACAGTACAAGAGAAATATTAAATTATACAATTCCGTCAAACTGTAAACAGTATATTGAAATGAGGTCCATAAGAGTAAAGGGGGGGGGTTCCTGTTTTTTTTATTTTCCCATGACACTTGAACGTCTAGAGGTCAGCGAGAGGCGCCGTTTTGCCATACTCTTCACAGACTACGGGTTACGTAAGGAGAACGAGAAGACTTTGGAGCGGGGCGGCGGGAGCCGCGGGGCCGAGGCGCCCGGAGCGCCCGGAGCTGGGCCCCACGGCCGGGCCGCCCGTGGGGCGGGCGCCAGCTCCGGCRGGGCGCTCACCGCTAGCCCCAAGCACCCGCGGCCCCTTGGTTTCCATCACAGTGGCCAGTGCACAGAATTCGCTAAAGACATTGCATAAACTAGAATGTAGAGGTCAGACAGCCAAGGAGCGGTGCTCGAGCCTAGCGGGGGCACGGCCAGAGAGARGCAAGGGCCACGTTAGGCAGCGGCCTCTGCGCCCTGCAGAGGCGCTCGGGAATGTCGGTCATCTGTAGCTGCGCTGGCTAGGAGTGGCATTTTAAAATATATAAGTTTAAGATAACATATATACTATATATGTATATAATATAATACATATTATATAATATACATAGGAATTTCTTACATTACATAGCAGGAACCCCCACGCGATCTGCTCAGTAGTAATAACTGAATATACAGAATGCCACTATAAGTGTCTGAGGCACTGTGTGCTGGAGAGTAAATATGCAGCTTCAAAATCCGTTTGGCTGAGTTATACCTGGATACCTGAACTGAGTTTTAAGTTGACATTCATCAAGGATGTGCTATCAGCACGTCAAAAGAAAAGCAAAACGAAACACAAGTCACTGCTAGGTTTAAGAAGAGAGTACAAGTACCTGAATTGAGTGAGGATAGTGTGTAAACTGTCCCTGAGGGTTTTCAAACAGTGTGTGTACAAGTTGGATTCCTAAGAACATCAGTTTAACTTACATTGCGGACTGATAAAATACCAACGCCTGACAAGGTAACAAGTGGAGGTTAGAAAGAGTTATGAGCAAACACTCAAAACATATTTTATACATTTTAAAGCAGCAGTAAGCTGCTGTAAGCATACATCCCATCAGTACAAGCAACACATGGGACTCAGATAAAGGTTTCTATTTGCAAAAAGCCCATCATATATCAATAAGTAAAGAATATTCACCTGCTAAATTAGAATGCACCTAGTTACAGACTAGCAATTCAAGATTAATTTTTTTTAATCAAATACTTTGCTATACTTTGCTATTACATACTAAAATTCCTTAAGCTCACTAATGCTGGTATTCTAATCTATTTTTTTAAATGTTCCCCCTTCATTTAAGAAATATACCATTCCACAACTTAAACGTTAAGATCCATTTTCAGTCTTCAGATGTAAAAAGCACGTCAATGAGTTTATATTAAAAATTTACACGGTAAAAAGGCTTGAATTTCAGCCAGAGATTCTAAATACTACTCATTCCCTGAAGGCATAAGGGAGAAGGAATCCCTACCCATTTTCCTTGTGATATATATATTTTTTTCAAACTGAACAACAAGCAATGGTCCGAAATGATTTTTTCTGTTTGGGAAAGACTCCTTTCCCGACCCAGCGTCCCAGATTCCAAAGGCCAAGCCCTGAAATGGCCTCTTGAAAGGATCAGCTAAAGCATCAGGCATGCATACATCCCCCGCCCGAACCTCAGGAGCCACCGGCGCACCAGCCCTTAAAAGGCAGGCCAGTGTCCCAAGAGAACTCCTCATCTGACCCGAAAAGCAGTTAATGATCCCAGATTGTACATTTACAATATCTCATAACCTGAAGACCAGATTTAATTAAGACTCTGGTGTAGTAACAGAAAAAGTGCTGCAGTTATTTATCCCTTTTCCGGTTCTTTAGAATAGGTCAGACAAGTGCTTTTCCAGTGACAATAAAGTCTATATGCTTCCACGCAAGCACAAAAAATATCTGCAAAAATATCTGAGAAAYGTAGCACCAGGTTGTGGATAAACTGAATTTGCAGGTGTAAAACTAGATCAGGAGCTGTAGTACGGTTCTCGTTAGTTCTGCGTAGGATAAAACTTCGTATTAGATTTACTAATTAGTGTTTACAGAAATTATTTTCTCATATTAGCTCTCCCTGCTCCAGACAGAGTGAAGTCTCTGTCCTAAACCTAAACCCTGTGTCCACCGGGTGGACTCTGAGTCTTTCCAAATCCTACTTGCCAACTCGGTACAGACAAGCACGAGGCTCGTCTGTCTCTGAGAAAGTGAAGGAATATCTGGGACAGACAAAAAAAATCCCCTTCCTAGTACTTAGCCCAGGAAAACATATTTTGCAACTGGAATAACTGCTTTTCACGAGGATTAAATAACGCCATCTCAACATGAGGTTTTCCTGGTGACCCCTGAACACAGGCATAATTTGTGAGGACAMGAAGTCCAAAGCCGTTGCTCTAATACCAGGATGCAGACTTGGTCCCTGTCAAACCCAAGAACAGGGGACAGAGGTGGACACTGGAACGCCATAAACACTTACCGATTTTTCTGGTACACGTGGAGTGCATCTATGGATCATTTTGAGTCTACAATATCGCTCTGTTTAGTGATCACCTTGGTATAGCTACATAGTTTAAAAATAGCTCTAGTGATTAGTGTATTTGCTACATTCAACAGAACTGCAAATAACTAGTAATAGAGATTTCGTTTTAGGCTTCTGCAGGTTCTAATTAGTGAGATTTGAACATAACTCAAGAGCAAATGGAAACCTTAATAGTACCAAAACTAGGCTCAAACCAGAATTCTATAGCTTTAAATACCAGTATTAGGACAGCATCTACTGGTGTCAAGAAAAAGCAAGATCTACCTAGACTGAGAATACATTTAATTTCYGACACACGTTGTGGAGAAACACAAAGTTTCCGATCCTCGTGAAGAGGCAGGAAACAACCCTTCCCACTCCACGTTCAGCGTCCGGCACGGAGGATAAAACCACCATGACAAACCCGCACTAGGAGCCCCTATCTCCGCTGGGACTCGCAGCAAGCGCACGGGGCCCTACACCGAAGCGCCGAGACCGCGGCGTCGCCGAGCACGAGCCCTGCTCTTCACAGAGGAACCCCCCTGCTCTGGAGAAACGGGGAACGGCTCCGCGGTGCCTCCGCTCCGCGGTGCCTCCGCTCCGCGGACACCGTGTTCTTCTCCGAGCGGCTCAAGGACAGCTCGAAAGAATTAATCCAAACTCAACTGAAAAGCAGCACACGGTGATGCCGGTTTTGCCTGGGTAGCAATTGTTGCAGTTGATATAAAAAGCAATTCAATCAGAAGGAAAAAGCTGTTCCAGCCTATACAAAGCTTCCTCAACCCCACGGCCCCTGAATCATCTTGCCAGTTCCGGCAAATTTCCAGGCGGAGGCAAAGCACTCGTCAGGGCTCTCGCCAAGGAAACGTTCCGGCTCCAAGGCCGGCCTGCCGCAAGACACGGCACAGCCCCTTCCCCGTGTGCTCCCGCCGGGCTGCGCACGGACACAGTCGCCCYGGTGCCCAGGAACACCGGCGAGCACCGAAGAGCTCGAGGGCAAAGGTGGCACAAGGACTGCTTGAGAACTCGGGGGCTGAAGGGCTTCCCCGACCAGCAGCACCGCCCTACACGAGTGCGTTTGGTAAAACATGCATTGGCTTTCTGGTTTTARCAAACACTCAGGGGTAAAATCCCGGCCTAGCGGCGGGGTTGGCGGTGCAAACATCACGCCGAGCTCTGCACCAAGAGAGCAAAGGCATACCTGTACTGCTTGGCCAGCAATTCCCGCCTCCCAGGAGAAAACAAGACACTTGAACGGAAACTGTGACTTAACCTTTAAAAACAGAGAGGATGACTGAGAATCTTTTGCCAGAAACAAAACGAATTCAAATGCGTGTTCCTAGAATACCTATCGAAACGTTCAGCTCTCTGTAGCTCAAGCAYTACGGCCACGATAATGCCTACACCACTGCGGAATGAGGATCCAACTGGCTGAAAGTGAGGTAATAGTTTGTAATAGGTCAGAGTTCTAAAAAAGCACTTTTACACCTTACAAGTCCAAAGAAAAAGAAACAAAAGGACACGTTTCAAACATGTTGGGCTTTCTCACCAGAACGCTACGATAATTAACTCCACACCAGGACCCCTACCACACTAAGCCTTACTCATCGTCAATTATATGCTGCAGCAAAGATTTACCAAGCGACATCTAAACTTCAGTACAATATGAAACTTGATCCTTAAAACTTTATACACACAAAATATAAAATTACTCTGCTAGGACGAGGGAAGGGGAGCAGGATTCTCCTTCATGATACTTGGACTGAAACACTAGTTTTCAGAGGCTGCCACAAGTATTATTCACAGTTTCTTGCTGTCGGGCTCTCTCAGCTACACCAACGTAGTACACAACAATACTGTTAATCCAASAACTACCTCAGGTGGATGTTCTCAGCAACGAGAGAACACCAGTGACCAAAGCCGTCCCAAGGGCCTCCTCCTAAAGAGGCCCCCGTTTCCACGGGGTCGCCGTTTGTCTACGTCACACGTTAACGCGATCTCAAACGAGTGGCAGGAGCAAAACCCCGAGCCTTATCTCCCGTCCAAGTGATCCAAGCAACATAAGCATCCACYTACCAGAGAGAACGTGCGAAACGAGGCTTTTGTTGCACGGACAGCAGCGAACCACACCTTCCCACTCCAAAACATGGTCAACCAGGCTTTCTGGCCATGCAAACTGCTGCTCAGCAGGAAACTAAGCATGCTAATGGACAAACATTAACTCCAATCAGATATTTAAAATGATCTCCAATACTACTAGTCAGCTACACTGAAAGCGCGTGTAAAAAATGTAGTGAAAGAAAGGAAACAAAATCTTAGTGATCACTGCAGCACTCGGAGTGATACTAGCCTTACGGGACGAATCACCGCAGAAAACACGTTGGATGGGACTYGGAAACAAAAAGGTAACGTTAAAAGGTGCACCTGAATATTACCGACTAAATTTACAAAACCTACAATAAGGTAAAATATATATCTTTTGAATATTCAGCAGCTTTTTTAAACTTGTTTTTATTTTTTGAGAGGCTCATGGAATTTTAAAAAGGGACCACTAACTAATCTCAACCATGCTTCACAAAACAATAATGGCTATTTTATATTGCAGTTACCAACGTAATGCAATTAGTGCTTAGAAAATAATCTACACTATTTTTTTTTTCCTTTTTAAACAGAGACCTTTGGAGGAAATACGGTTGTTCAAAAGCTTCTCGAAAAAGAAAGATTACCTGAATATTAAGTTCTCACAGATCAAGTGTTGTGTTTAAAAGCTTTGCAGACATGAATAGTACAATCTTCAGGTCTCAGGACATTTAAACTGAGAAAGTTACGCGTTTGGTTTGTTGGGTTTTTTTAAAATCCACTTTCTAACCAAAGCAAATCAAGAGTACTCAACTTCTCACTATCTATTTACAATTCTTAGCCTACAGTCTGAAATGCCAAGACAAATTCTCTTTTAAACTGCAGCATTAAAGGGTAGGCACACCATTCTTCTGCTGCACGATTGTCACCCACTTAAACATACACGTACAAAATATTTAGGTTAGCAAAATGAGCACTCCACTTACACTACAGTGAAAAGTCTTAGAAAACTCAACTCATGTCGCTTAAATAAAGACAACTGCAAAAGGTTAAACCTCTCTCAGCAGCAAAACTGTGTTGCACTTTTGTCTGGGAACGTGCAGCAAGCTTCCCACCGTGTCCGTGTCCTCCAAGAGCCGACGGGACCGCGTGGCTAACTGCGCCCTTATGGCAACCACCAGCCACGCTGGAACGTGCTGCAGGGTTTGCACACTGCCGCCGAGCTCCACCTGCCTTGAACCCGCGGCGCCGCCGGGCCAGCGCAGGGGAATCGGGAWTTTGAGTGCCAAAATATACTGAGGAAACAAAAGAGACAAAAGGGCGCAGCCGGGGCCGACCGCCCACGCCGTCCGAGAGGGAGCAGTGCATATTTAAACTGACAGCAATGGTGTGCCTAACCTTCGCCACTAGCTCGTCGCCGGGGAGGGGGAGGCCCGCGGTGCCTGTGCCAGAGCCCAGCCGGCATCTCCCAGGCCACGCGGCCACCCTCCCATGACCTTCAGAAGCCACTTTCAGTCATTGACATCACTTAATGCTCTCACACACACACAAAAAAAAACCAAAAAGGAAAAAAAAAAAAACCCCAATGCTTCTTTTGGTTGTGCAAGTGGGAAGAGTGATAATTCCATATACTTTTTGCACAGATTAAGACCAAATTATTTCTACCTGAAGAACCAGCAATTCTGATTTGGTCAAACTGTAGTAAGTCCAGTAAGCAATACGTAGTTACTGACCACTCCTGTAGAAAGTATCAAAGATAAAAAGTTCTGTACAAAACTTCTCCTGGACCTCCATGATAAAGGTATCACCAGAGCGAAAACGACCGGCTTTGCTTTGTGGTTTACGGAGTGCTTCTACGGTGTTTAAATGCTCTTTCTAGCATGTGCTAAACCACTATTAAAATAGGTTAAATAAAAATAAAATACACGCAGGACTGAGATTATTTCCTGCTACTGGCAACTGTAGTATTTAAAAAGGAAACACCCRATCAGCGGGTGTTCGACCCTGACAGTATTACAGCTGGATATGATGCAGAGCCTGAGTTAAACCAGGCTACCAGTGTGTTACTTCTTCCCTGAACATTAACAAGCTCCTTCACTAATGTGGATATTTGGGCAGACTACTGAGGTTGTAAAGTTTGAGATCACCTTTTTTTTGTTTTTTGTTTTTTTTTTTTTTTTTTCTTTTTTTTTGCACAAGATCACAGTAGTTTGTTACACACCCCCCCTTCCCCAGATTAGAGTCATTTAAACCAGTTGTTGGAACCACGTAGTTTGGTAAACTCAGAATCAAGTCTGTAGAAAGCGTAAAGGTCACAAAGAACCACCGTTGGGTTAAAATGAGGCATACCCTAACACGTCATTCAGTGTACCCTGCCTGCTCCTGCCCACGAGGAGCTTGTCTTCCGTGAGATAAGGCTACATCCTCAAGCAGGTGAGTCTGAACGTCACCCTTCCGAAGCATCAAACAAAGTTACAGCGAAGGTAGTGTCACAAAGCAAGTAAGCATCGTTTGCTGAAGGTAGTGTATGCAAGGTCTGCCCCCTCCCCTCCCTGCCCTGCCCTCCCCTCCGGGTGAGCACCAAGCGGGCCCTGAACAGCCAGACATTTCACTTGGAACACCAAGAGCGGAGAGCCTAAGAGACCCGACTGATTAGCCATCTAATACACAAATCTCTGAGTTCAAGAGAGGTACCATTCCCAAAGGACTTGATTTAGCTTAAGTCTTTCAATCAACTGGATCAAAGAAAAGGATAAAAAAAAAAAAAAAAATCACCTTTCTGAAACGTTTTGAAGAATGACAGCCTGACTCTCAATCCAAAGAGCTTGGTTTTAAGCGAGAATCAGTTTAACAAAGTGGACTTTTTTTTTCCCCCTCTAAAGGCAAATATTTCMAAACAAATCCAACAGAAGTTCAGGCAGGCTCTACAGGCAAGGTGTCCACTTCCACACGTCTGCATTCCTTGTGAGGTAACTCAGCTCTCTATTACAGAGAAACATGCAAAAGGCAAAAAAAAAAGAAAAAAAAAAAGGAAAAAAAAGGGTAAGGGGTTAGTGGACGGGTGGAGGGGGGGAACTGAGCCATACCAGGCTAGAAAAATTTACAAGTGTGACATTCAGAGCACACCTTTCACCTGCGTCCACACGAGTCCGTGTTAGGCTGCAAGGAAAGCGTTGCAGCCAACAGAGGAACCAGGTGTGCCCAATGGTGTTGAACTATGCAGTAGTGCTCACCCAGTTTGCAAAGTAATTGGCACTCTACAACATCCCTACTCGTCCTTCAATTCATTTGCACTTTGTGCTGCTTCTCCCTGGGGATCTAATTCAATCTTCACGGAAACATCCTGCCCCTCCGACCTCATCAATTTCATTTTTTTCTTTGGAGGGTTTTTCAAAGTGCCCAGCCTCTCTTTAACTTTGTACTCCAGTGTACTGTGGGGGATCCCATAAATACTCTGAGCTTTGGAAACACTCATTTTCCCGCTCATAACCACAGAGATTGCTTCCTCCAGTATCTCGCTGTTGTACTGTCTGTATCTCCCTCTCTTCTTCCGAGGTTGCTTGGAGCCAGGATCTCCCTCTTGATCTGAGGTGGGATATGGCTGTCCAGAGGTAGACTGCTCAGCATCTGAGCCCCAGGAATCTGGTCCAGCATCCAGCAAACTTCTCCTGTTCTGTTTTGGAAGGATAGCCCTTAACTTTTTGCTAAGCGCGCTCTCCGTTTGTGAACCCATTACCAAAGAGCTATAGCTGTACTGGTCACCAGAGCGGGACTCCCATGAAAGGTCCATGCCTCGAACTTGTGGGATCTTTAAATCCACAGGAGACGAATGGCTCACGTCCTTTTTCCCATCCTGTTTAGTTTGAAGTGCCATTTTTTGAAAGGCAGAGTTTTCTGTAAGAAAAGGAAGGTCACTGATGTTGCTGAGTGCACCGTTTCCCCTGAATTTCATGCGGCTGAAATTGAATTCGTAGTGTGGTTTTGCCCAAGAAGCCTCCCTGGATAATATTAAGTGCTGTCCATGATTCTGTAGTCCAGATGGCCCATGGCTGGCAGCCGTAGCAAACTGGTTTCTGCTCAGCAGTTCTTCACTAATCTGGAGTGATCGAGCCAGCGGAACTTTAAGAGATGTGGAGTGGCCATAACCTTCCCTGGGTCCATCCTGCAAGCTTCTCGGAGCTCCCCCATCACCACTCTGTAGTCCCTCCGGATGGTGCTGGCTGGGTCTCCCAGGTCGCCTAATTGGATGGAAGGAAACTGATGTGAGCAGGACTTGCACAGGTAGGAAGGGATGGGTGAGGGGGCCACTCCTTTATTAGAAGGCCTTGCTTGGGTAACATCACTTTTTGAGTTATTTATTTTTCTCTTTTTTTAATTTTTTGTATTTTTTTAATTTTTTTTTTTTAAGTCTCAGCATCAGTCAGTTTTAAAACTTGTTCACAAAAAAGGAAAAAAAAAAGAGAAGCTTTTTGGGCAAAGAAAAAAAAATGAAACCTGTTGGCTGGTCTCTGGTTGGGTTCACAAATTCTCGGAGTAGAAAAGACTTCGCGCAAGCGTCTGAAAATCGCACCTCAATTACAACGTAATAGTCAATCTCCATGGGTCTCTACAGAACTGTGTTACTGGTGTGACGTTACCACTAAACAAGAACAGTAATAAAAGAGTAAGCCAAAATGCAACATATTCAACATGCAAATAGGACTGCCACCCGCAGTATCTACAGGCAGGGGGTAAGCCTGGACGATGTTTGCTTAGATCGTATTGAAGAGTTTGCTGCTCACAATGGGAATGCTCAGCGGGCCCGGTGCTGTCCGGCTTCCGCTAGGCATCGCACACGAAAGCTGGGATGCTGCAGATCACACGGACAGACACTGCCTTGCACTAGACTTACCCAATTGCTCTCCCAACCACCAGTTACACGCACACACYCCCCTGTCCTCATTTGATACGTCATGACTAGAAAAAACATTCCCACCCCATCCCCAAATCCCAACTGTAAACTTTAGTCAAGATACACAGTAAGTAGCAGAGGAAAAAGTAGTGTGTGTTATCATTATCCTTACACCTAAGGTGTTTTTTTATTCTTTTCTATGACACAAACTACTACTACTACTGCAGATAAACATATGCATTTTAATATTTTGCTTGGTTAGGTCCTTCTAATAACTGAGTCACAGTGGCCAGGAAACTACATAGTTTCAAAAACCACCTCCATCCTTATCCCCATTCAAGACAGAAATTAACGAGGAGACTAGGAATCAATTATACTTTGATGCCTTAGGACGCTATACCGCTCCKATGCCATCTAGATCAACCAGCCTTATCTAACGATAGGATAAGCACTACTGAAAAGCTACATTATCGACTGTCACATTTCGAYTGTAATAAGCTTTTAGAGTAAAAATGTATCCACTGAAAGAACCTGACACGTTCCATGTAACGCAGGGAGTTCTGCGATACCTAGGGAGGTAACTCCGAGGTCTTATTGGAGCGGGTAGGAGTCACCTAGGTAGGATTCAGAAGGAAACCCAGGAGCCAYGAGCAAGGGGCAGCCGTTTGAGGCCCCTCTCTCCAGCCGTGTGCGGTCCCTGCCACTTCTAGGGCAGGTGCCAGCGCCGGCGCGTGCACCAGGCTCCCTGCACCCCATCAGGGCCACGCGGGCAGGTGACGAGGAGCCGTGGCCTCCCTCGAGGCTGGCCGGGCTGCAGCCACCCTCCCACCCCAGTGCAGGGGCCGGGTGCAGGAGCCTCTCTCGCCCCGCAGGAGGAACGAGGGCAGTGCCCCACGCCGGCCCTGGGCTCCGCACGGGTCGGACTTCGGCCCTCACTCGATACGCAGACGCGGTGCCAGGACTACGCAGCCCGGGCGGCTTCTCCTGTCCTCGTAGCACAACAAAGCCCAGAACAACAAAGCCCTTTCTGAATCGAAAGGGAGGAGCTGCAAGGGAAGCYTCATGCTGAAGAGTTTTTAAAGGACTAAGACTGAATGTTAAGCAAGGAATGAACTATTTTCATCGCTACAAATATTGAGAGAGAAACGTAATCCTGAAGAGGACGACTGAGATATTTATTTTCCCCCCCAAAGACAGCTTAAATAAGTTGTTAGCAGCACAGGGGGGAGCGGGCGGGTACGCTCGCCTGGGACGGCGTTAGTTCAAAAATAAATAAAAGGCAGAGGCTATTATAAGGTTAGAACCAGGAATTGAATACTAATTGAATCCACGTACCCTTTCTGTACTTCACTACAAAGAAGATCACTTGTTCACAGTAGCTTCAAACTAAAATTCCTCCATCAGCATCCGAAATACCTCTCACCCCAGGCAGCCTCTCCAGGAAAGGTAATGTTCTAGCCAAGAGCGGAGGGGCGCCAAGCCTATGCAAGCTCCGACCACGAGAAACAGCACACCTAGCAGGAATTTGGGGGGCAGAACATTCCTTTGTGCCTTGAACTAATGGAGGCAAGAGGACACCACACATTTTTATAGTGCTACAATATAACCATAAATCCAAGAAACTGTAATTAAAGTTTTCTGAACTATCAGACTTTCTCCTCGCTTTAAGCAGTGCTTAGTATCTGCTMGGAAATATTAACGAAGATCATACAGTGACTTAAGTCTAGTTTGGCTTGGTCCATCACTCAAATCATTGTTACCTCTAAAATAAATTAATCTGGGGTTATTTAGCCTTCCCCTAAGGATGGGAATATAAATTACACTGCCAAAATCTTCATACATATAATGACCTGAATCCCCATCTCCACAGACATCACTTACCACTGAATCTAAGCAGCAGATAAGGAAAAGATCCTTGGCTAAGTACTAAATTAGCCCAAACAACAGATATTAGACTTCTTAACTGCAAGTTAAGCCTGCTTCAGTCTACAACAGCTCTTATTTGGCAGGTGGGATGAAGGTATTTGCCAAAGGTCCAAATTGAAATGAACACTACTCCAAAGGGTTAAACCCCAAAACCAGGTAAAGCCAACAGGAGGCAGGCAACACACGTTTTTAGTGCAAAGCAGTTTAAAAGGTTGTAGAAAGTTGCTTTCTCTTACCCATTCCCTGGAGTACTAGAGCAGCCWGGAGAATGACTCAGCGAGGTGCTGCCGGCACAGGGACTCTTCTTCGTGGATAAATCAAGCACTCCGTCTATGGAGACAAAAGGAGGACTTGAGCACGGGAAGAAACAGGATCAGCTACSTTCTCCCAGTAAAACAAACTTTCAGAGTTAAAATAGAATATTCCCATAGACAGTATAGCACATGGATTTTTATTTTTTTTAAAAATTTGGCATTTATCAACAATTTGGTTACAAGTGGCTTCAACAGAGTCATCAAAAGTCTCAAAGAATGGTAAAGTTAAAAGTATATCCCTGTTACAGGAGTCAGGGAATACAAAAGAYCACTCAGGATACAACACAGGCTATAGTGCAATTAATCCTTAGAGGTCCCCAAATAAGACACTCGCCAGACTCCTGAGACCGCGGAGGTTTTAAGCCAATATTTGAAAACTTCTTGTTCCAAACCCACAGAGGAAAGGTCATGTCTGAATTTCACATTGTGAATTTGCTTTCAAGCACAAAGTGAAAAGCACCATACCTGACTCGATCCTGTCTCCATGAAAAGCACCATACCTGACTCGATCCTGTCTCCATGAAAAGCACCA
>PTEX01000447.1:24029-68888 GCA_003342815.1 Eudromia elegans | reverse complement strand
TGGCAAGGCTGCTGTTACTTTTCCCCTTTCCATCCCGTCCCTTTGATGGCAAGGCTGCTGTTACTTTTCCCCTTTCCATCCCGTCCCTTTGAATGCCTCTCTCCTTCCATACKCCAGAGTGTTTTTCCTGCTATTCTGCTGCTTCCACTCCCCCCTGCACACACTCTAATGGCACTTCATCTCATCCACCCCGGCTCCTCTGCAGCCCTTACGTAAGCTGGGGCTTCCAGACAACAGGAAGGGCAGAGGAGAGCATTTTGCTAGGAAAGTCTTGCCTCCATCTCATTGAAACTACTTGAAATTCTGCTTATTACAATAAGGGCATCATTGCCATAGAAGCAGCACAGCCATCTGAAATGCCTGGAAACGCTGAAATAAGGAATTTAAGAGGCAAGGACAAATGAAATCTGTTGGCAAGGTAAACTACAGACTTCTCCGATCTGCTTGCTTTATTTTACTCAAGTAAAAGCCACCAATTGCATGAACAATAGAGGATGGCTTTCACACTGCTTAGAGGTCTCACCTGACATATGGAGAAGAAACAAGTGATAAACAGTGAGCTAAAACTAACCTCCTATGGAAAGTTGCTGCATCMATCACTTCTGGGAAGTCACCAGAACCCAAACTTAAGCAAGCAGAGACTTCGTGCTTCCTTTGTGCCTTATCCAGGCACAAGAYCCACTACCTCATTCAAGCGGCTCCTCCTCTTCCAGAGGAAGCCCTAATAGCACAGGCTGCTTCCAAAGAGGCTTCCTCCGGGTGACTACGGGGCCATGAAGACCCAGCAMTCTGTGAGGACAAGCTGGACCCAGCCTCCATCCCCAGAGATTGATTCCCTACTCTCTTCTACAACAGAAATACAGCAGAAAGACCCACTGGAACTCTTTTGGGATGACCTCTTAAATAGCTCATTAAGTCTGGCAAATTCCCCGTCTAGATACATTAATATAAATTGAAATAAAATACATCAGCTAATGGATTGCCGCATAAGTTAATATGCGCATGCTCTAGGTGTAGGAACATGGTAAATTATGTCAAAGCTTTTTCACAGGTTGGGAGCTACATAATAACCTCCTCCTAAACGGCTACAAGAAGGAATGTGCCTTCCCCCTCAGCACCGAACRCTCACTAAGAGAGTGGAATCCAAACCGAGTCGCTCTCTCTTCCAGGGAAGAGCTTCATAAACGTTAAACTGTTTWGATCATTACAAATACATATGTTAAAGACACTAGTTAATTACGTCTATTATAAAATCAGCTTCAAAGAAAAGTCTATCAGCTAAATAAATGTACAGGTCTTCTTCTAAAGAAGTCCCACCATAGAATTGTCCTTACACTATTTTAACTGACATGTGGAGGCTGTTGGCAATAAGTGATATGAATGGTTGTTTCCCAGGTCTCCAAGCTGTATATTATGGGACACTCAAAATTAACCTTTTTACAAAAGACTCCATAACCCAGGTGTAAAACAGAACAAAACCACACCCACAAATACTACCTAAGCTAGGACATGGCTTTTTTCCTTTTTTCTTTTTTTTTTTTAAATCATCTCTTCTGCTTGAGGATGAAGTGCCTACCTTGTGTTTGATAGAAATGCATTTGATTTCAGGTACTTCGGAACACATTTCTAAAGAAGGGTAAAAGGGCTAATTTAAACCCCATCAGTAGGATGGCTCTGATGATAACCTCTATTCCGTATTTCAGCAAAAGAAACGTTCCCATACCATAACCTCCTGCAGAATTTGCTTGTTAATTTTTTTTTTTTTTTTTTGATAGAAAGCAAGGTTGCCCATTTGGATCAAGTCCTGCAACACTACTACAAGTTATTCATCTGTGCTCTTCAGAACAAGCCTAGTTTTAAGATTGAAAAAAGACATTCCTTGTAAATGCATAAACAGGGAACCTATTGTACAATTCACGGGTATCATTTTTACAGCCTTTACCAGGCTGTCACAGAATTAGTATCTTTAAAAGATGCTGCTGTCACACTATGACCAGAGAGAAAACAAGCCAGCCAGTCCTTCAGTCAGACTCCGTGTTGATCTTCAGAACAACAGACGACGTTATGGTTCTCAGACCGCGTGGCCCTGCCGGAGCAGCAGGCGCGCAGTCTCTCTGCACACTGTTCTTGCAGCTCCCAGCAGCAACAGCACGCTTGTCCCCAGAGTYTGGGGCACGTCCAGCCCTTTTGCCCTTCTTCAGAAAGACGCTCACGCCTACGAGCCTACATTCCTTCAACGGGTCTTCTCTATACAAGCAGTACTGAACTAGTCATCGTTCTCCAGCAYGACATCTACCACTTTTCCACTGAACACGTTAGGTAAAGGTGCGAACGCCGAGGTGTCTGTCTCGGCGACAAGAATGCCGCTAACGGACCCCAATAGGATGCAAGACACTTTGGTAACAGTCCTACCTTGTTCACTAGGTTCTGACTGAGACTTTCTGACAGTAAGGTCCAGAGGCGAGTCTTGGTCAGCCATGAGCAGTTTGCTGAGCACAGGGTTCTGAGCAGTTGCAGCCGTGGGAGAGGAGGCGACCAGAGATGCTTTCAGCAGGCTTTGGTTCTTTGTGCTATTGGGCTGGCTGGAGTCCTGAGTAGAGCTATTTTTTGAGGTATATTCAGCAGCAAACTGTCGGATCATTCGCTGCATGATCTCACGGGCCACTAGGGGAATATTGGGGTCAGAGACCCTAGGACTGTCTGCAAACATCAGAGATTTTTTTTTAAAGGATGCAATTTAAATAAAACAGCTTTTATATTAAATCATTTTATTTWAAAAAAAAATCATTAAAAAAGCCAAAATAAAAATAGTTTCTGTAAATGATGTACTTTAGCCTCAGGATACCTGAATGAGAAGCATTACTATTTCTAATATAATATACTAGAATATATATCTCTCTCTACATATCTCTAACATATAACCAAAATAAGAGTTTCCTATGTGAAATATGCAATCTCACATTTTGCTTCAGTTATATCCAAACAGGTTTAATAAGGGATGGAAATGGAAGGATGAGCTGGACCCAGGAAGAAAASCATCAAGCAAAGAAACTCATTACAAAAAGCAGAACAGGTTATTCATGGGAGAACTGAGCAACTTACCTGCAGTTACAGAGGGGAGCGGAGAGGAAGGGGAGGGGGGAGCAGTGCCCTACAGAATTACCTGGAAATAAAGCTCAATGGTTCTGATTCACACACTTCACAGTATTTTTCCTTAAAACATAAAGAATTCAAGTGTCTTCCATCCCACTCTATCTATTTCTTGTCGTTTCTATCATTACAACCAAAGCAGCATCAAACACTACCCAAACGACTTGCAGAGACACACACAGAGGTGCCAGATTGAAAGTCCTTCTATTTCTAAAACAGTTAATAAATCTATTAGTAAGAAATGTAAATTGGAAAATTTCTTTTTACAATATAGCATAAATACAAAGGTATTTGAGGACATGGGCAACAAAAATACATCAATATAAATCACTGTTTCACACAAGTATCGATTCATCATGTCAGAGCAAATGTGACCCCACTCCTGAACAATCCCCAACAAATCCTTAAAAAGAGTTTCCAAAAGGAATCATAGCAATGTTTTTACCTCCCCTTCCAATGGCATGGAAAAAAAAAAAGCTCAGATTGAAAGGTAATCTATCAAGATTGAACTATTAGAAGTATTAACTGTTTCTGCTGCCATTTTGGACAAAAGACTGGATCAACGGGACAGCTGCTTTAGAGGTATCAGTGGAGGTGACTGAGCGGAAGCTCTGAGCGTGGAGCTGCTCCAAGCCAGAGAGCAGCACTAGGCACTTACTGCTTCTCTGGATGAGSAGCCGCACTGAGCTTCAATGAACATACAGCAAGCCCAGCTTCCTCCCTGGGAAGGGCAACTTTCTAAATGTAAAACCTCCGAAACTCACCGTGCGTGATCTCACACTAGCACAGTAGCTGCAAATTCCGAGAGGTTTATGTAAACACTTAGTGATTTCTCYGTACAATCTACAGGGTGTTTTATTGCTGCTCTGCTCATGGCACACCAGAACTTCAGGAACCCCCAAGAGATGAGTGCTATCTAAACTGAAGGACGGCTCCGATTCCAAATCTCTTCCCGCACAGTCCACAGCCCATAGCTGTGAGGAAGGCGTTTCTCAGCCAGGAGGAGCTTTCCTCTCTTTTCTAAGCCCTCTGCTCGAGCCTGTGAAAGGCACGAAGAGAGAGCGCCTAAAGACTGGGATTCTGGGACACAAAGCACAGACCTCCTCCCGCTGCTGCCCACACTTTGGGGGGTGCCGGGAGCGCGTACACGTGGGGCAGAGCAGGACCAGCCGTGCCAGGGCCACGCTCGGCGTGTGCCTCTATCGAGCGCCTGCCTTACACTGGCGCCAGTGTAACTCAGTAACGCCCACGGCTGGACATATTGCCAAATTCTGGAAGAAAACCGCATTTTATAACCACAGCCATAAACCTCTAACCTCTCGGCTTTGAAGGCATGGCACAGAGTGGTTCCTAAGAGCTCTTCCAGGCTTTCTCAAGACAAAATTCATTTTTCAAACAGAAGAGTAGKCACCTTTAGGACTTCTTGCTTAATAGACAGCATGAGTTTTAAATCCTAAGCATTGAAGTTGTTCAAAACCAAGCGCAAAACACTCGCTGGTGACTGCACTACCACTTGAAGTCAACCAGATCTTTATTTTGACCTTGCTTATTTCAAATACTGGTTTAACTAAAACAGAGATGACAGCACACAGCAAAAATACTGCAAATCTTTATCAGCTCTTTATAAAATAGTACATGAGAGCTTTAAAACTTTAACATCCTTTACGTATTTTATCTGTCCACAAATCCCAGAAAGGAAAGAGCAACCCAGAATCCCATGCTTTTGCTAGAAGGCATGAATAGTTGACAGAAGCATTACTGAGTCCGAGTGCCTTGGCCACAAAGCAGAAAACGTAGACACGATTAGCTTACGGTAAACCTGTTCACCAAGCTTGCTGCTACTGATAGTTACCTACGTGTGTCAAGTGTAGACGTGAGTGCTTGACCTGCAACAGGCAGATGCTCACTGAACATCTGCAGTTTCCTCTATCTGCTTGAGCTACCAAGTGCTAATCTCAAAGGTTATTGGCAGAGAGGATGGAAAGCAAAAGGAGTTATCACGGGCATGAGGCCAGGAGAGCCGAGTGTCTCCGGGCAGGCCAGCAGCATCGGAATACCGGCCACGTCATGGGTCCTCCAGCAGGACAGGGACTGGGGATCTCGTGGCTATTGCATCAGTGGGAATAACCCTCAAAATAATCTAAACACAGGCAAGCCTGATAATGATGCACTAAGGAATCAAACCGACTTCCTTCCAGGCTATTTATGCTCCCCTATGTTACTCTTGCACCAAGCACAGCCTTACCAGAGGAAGGAAGGAAAGTGCACATATACATATAAAAAACAAACACACACACACACCCCCACACACCACCAACACACAAGACTCAATGAGTCTTAGTTGCCTGAAGTAATTTCATTATCATCGTTCTGTGCATCTGGCCATGGACAGAGTGTTAAACCCATTATTGGCACATTATACTATCTGCCAATTTTATTTCCCTCAAAATTAGAGAAGTATCCATTTCTCTAGAGTCACACCTAAGAATCACATGTGAAAATTTAAATTTAACATTAAATAGATAGGGCATTTAAAAAATGGAAGTGATGAACAGGGAGTAATCTTTCCATTATAAAATACGGAAAAAGTCATCAGTATATATATTTCCTACTTTTCTTCCTTAAATTACTCCTGTATTTAATAGGGGGGGATGCTACCTCAACTTTAAAAGGAAAGAAAGGCCCTGAAAAGGGAGACTTGGAATAAAAGAACTATCTGAACCATCTGTAGTAATGCAATAACTATCCTTCATACCATCCTACACGCTTTATGCAATACATCACAATGTGCAGTTTGTATTTATTCATATAGGTCATAAAAGCAAGGCTAAAATACTGTTATCTACTTGAAACACCTTTAAATATTTTGGTCGCTGGGAGGATGGGCTGAAGAGTGGCTGCAGCAGTTTCCAATTCGTTAAGCTGAAGCCTTGCATTGTGCCCCCCCCACGGGTTGGAATTACTGATTTGGCAGATTTGGCTCACACATGGGTTAGGCTGATAAGTACAGCACGCTGTCATGCAGGATGCATCTGGAAGCAACCTCGGGATGGCTGTTTCTCAGACTGGCAGAATACAGGGAAATGAGTTTGGTACGCTCTTCGTTTAACTTGTGTAACTCTCCTGCAGAGATTTACAAGGTTTTTCTATCATTTAGCTATTTTGACAGTTCTCTGAATATTTTATAGGGCAAGTTTTCTGATTCCAATTTTGCTGATCACTTCTCCTATCCTCCAYATAYAGCACCAGCCCAGCAATATTTTGTRYTGTGGGGCACAGGTGGAAATCACTACAGACCATAGCCCGAAAGAGAAGGGTGTTGGCCTTTAAGAACAGCTGTATTACAACAGAAACCATTAAAAATAAAAGCAACAGGCCCCAAACAAACCGAGCACAATGAAGCCCTCCCCACAGGGCTCTCCCCGTCCCCAAACGGCACGCTCACCCAGCACCACCTGCCTCAGAGGAACAGCTCTTCTYGGGAAGAGCCGAGCAGAGCCCCCAGAATTACAGGGGCACCGGGGTTCTCAGGGAGGGTTTTGCTCTAGGGTTGAATGTGATCCCCTCCTTCCCTCCCTCCCCAGCCTATGTTAAACTCATACATTATTTGAGGAGGAATTGATATTCTTGATAAATACGCAAGATAAGTGAAAAATATTGAATATACAAGGACACTTTGAACATCCCATCTGTGAGATACCTGCATTGCATACAAAAAAAGACCAGTAAGAGACACCATTTCCCTCCATCCCACCCCCTTAAAACCAACCTTTTCTGTAAAAGACTGCATTGAGGAACTCTTCCGCTTGCCTCTCAAACCGAAGGATCTTTGCTTGCTCTTGTCTAAGCAGAGCTTCTTGTCCAGCTCCCGAGCCTGGCTCATCCAGACTGACTAAGTGTTCCTGCAAAGAGATTTGATACTTGTAAGTTCTTTCTCCCTGCAAAACTAGAGAGTCATAGGCTTTGAACATTTTAACACACTCAAAACTTTGTCACACAAGCAGCASAGTTAGATCTATTTAAATTATAACTTGAATTTTTGGCCTCTCCAGTACACTGGACTTTGCCCCGTTTTGTTGTCATAAATGTAATAGAAGACTAAAAGATTTGATAGCAGTACGGGAAACAAGAGCCTACCATAAAGGAAATGATTCGGATATTTTACCTTGCATTTTGGTCACAAAGCTGATTTCTAACACCTGCTCYTCAGCTAGTACATTTAACTCTATATGAAATAACTAAGGAAAAAATACAGAGAAAATTCTAATTATTCTACACARCATTCTTGCAAAATGATCAATAAATGACTAAACAGTAGCAACAAACAGGTCTGTAAAACTCTTAGCAGCAGCTATTCTTAAGTTTAAAAAAACCACTTCGGTTCACTGCCTGCAACACCTATGATGAATTCAAGTTCACTCTATGTCTTACAGTGGAACTGAAGCAATTCACTTTTAGCAAAAAATCTTTCACAATTTCAACTATAAAAAGCAGCGCTTTAGCTAGGAATTGTGCAAAATRCCAGGTTAAGCTATACATTTTAAATATAATTCAAGAACTACAAGACTCTGGTTATAAAAATACAGACCTTAAATGTTTGAGAGCTTTTTCTCTTTCCTGTTTTTTTTYCCCTCCTTGTCTTGTTCCAGCTCGAGAGCATAACAACAATAACCCCTTCCTGGTCCTTTCCCGCCCACTTTCATTTTAGGTAATATTAAAATTACTTATATTTACCTACGGCAGGAACGCACACAAAASCACTCTTTGAGTTTAGGGAGTGTTTTGCTTTGTTAACCTTTACATAGTACCTGTTACCGTAATATCCAGGCTAACTTTGTCTCTTTTTTCGGCCACTACTGTACAAGCCCCTTTCAGATAAGTATTGCTACGAGGCAGCAAGGGAAGGAAACTGGACTTGCGATTCATTTTTAATTCACAAGAAATGGAAAAAAAAAATCCTTAAGTTTCTCCCACCTCAGCCTCCGGAGGTTTAATGACATGAGGTTACATAAGCAGCATACAGCAAGGTCAGGAACTCGGCAGCTACATGAATTATGCAGTGGACTCTGGCCTGTACAGCAYGGCCTCTGACCAGACCATTCCTAGTCTAACAGCTTGCACAAGTTTGCTCCCTCAAACGCAAGGGGAGTCACTATCTCGGATGGGGTATGAGACTAAGTTGTAGTTTATCCTAAAAACCAAAAGGGGAGAAGTATGCTATCACAAAGGTAAGAGCTGAGTAAACCAAGACCCCATTTTTCTACGAAGGCAGCCTTTTGGAGAGGTTGTACAAGGCACCAAATCCTTCAGCWTTTTCACATTAGGTGGACTCCACGCTCGCTCTTGAACCCGGCAGCTCTCCCGGGACAGACCAGCACCTTTGAGATATGCTTTTAAGGAAGGTGAATGCAGACTGTCTGTCTAACTCCACTCGAGGAGCTGACTCGGGGGCCAGCAGAGCTCCCAGGCACGCCGGCATCCTACACACGCATCACAAACCTGTACCTGCTTTTTGGAGTCTTAAATATAGACAGTGTCAGTATAGGATTTCACAGTGAAATATATGTGGAAAATAAGGGCAGCATTTTGGTAAGAGTTGTTCTTCAGGTGACACTTTACAGAACATCTTTGCACGCTCTTTTTGAGACTGCTCTTGTTCCCGAGAAGACTCGTATCAAGACCCATCCTGGTTGTTAYCTGCCATCTTCAACCAAGATTATCCCTGAGTTAGGATCTTCCATATGATCATATGAAATGATCAGSAGAATTGCAAACCCAGCTTAGCAGTTTGCATAAAAAGGAGATATTTGTGCAAATTGACTACTAACATCACTAATCTAGGCACAGCCAACACGTGAAGACACTGCAGCACCTGAGCAGACAAAGACTAAACGCTTTGCAAGTTTTACTTTAAAAGGAACTTCCAAAATTTCATGGGCAGAGATTTGGCTGCACAAGGTGTATTAAATTTACTTAGCATCCTCTGGCTAATATCGCACAAGCCATGGCCAAAAGTTTACCTCTAATGCAAAGGACAGAATCCAGAATGAAAGCAAATACCATCCCTTCCATCTGACATTTTGCCCTTTCACAGATCCCAACGATGACAGAAGCCCAGAAACACAGTAACCTTCGTCCCACGTAACATATTTAAAGTGTTCCTAGTGCTCTTGCAACTAATRTGTTACGCAGCGAGCATCAGAGCTTGGTGCGACTGCGCACCCCAAGGCCAGAGGCAGCTGCCCCCCCAAGCAAGCTTACCCCGCGTTGTTCGTGCAGAGGTAATGCATGAAGAGTACARCCACGGTGCCTAGGCTAACGTCAGTCTACTAAAGTGGGTGTTTTCTACAAAGAGGAACAAAAAGAAGTGATGAAAACGGGATCTGGAAGACAAAACTAAGTGACTCACAGGCAAATAACTGAATAAAGGATTATCGGATCTGCTTTCAAGAGAAGCAGGGAGAAGYGGGAGGAACAGCGCTCGGTTCTCACCTTCAAACTAAGGAACAAACACATCTTTACCTGCGCTGATCTTTATCAGTGTCAATTTGCAAATTGTGAAGAACGACGGTTATCTAAGTGTCATATTTAATCTTGTGCATTAAAAAAAAGCAAACAAACAAAAAACCACTTCAGCTGTTTTCTGGCATCCTCAACGTAACGCTGACTAGATGAGCTAGAAAAACTCTAGAGAAAACATCCGTTTCAGCTTTGGTTTTGCATTCCTTTATTGTCCTAGTATGTTCACAATCCTTCCAGCAGCCTTTGCAACCCGGTCAGTCGCAGGGCTGGATTCTCATTTTGAGACCCTCCTCAAAGGCAACTTGGSTACAGCAGTCCTGACCCCCAGCTGCAGGGGTGCAGAGAGGGGGGCACACAGGACACTTCTGGGTAGACTGGGTTCGATTGGGCTTAGGCCCCACGCAGACGGGGCAGGGAGCACCTATGACCTGGCACGGTCCAGGTTAATTCCCAGGACAGGGAGGCAGGAGCAGCCCCGGCTGCAGCCCAGGGCCCAGCTATCCAAGCCAAGCTCCGCACCCAGCTGCCCGGCAAGGCTGGCAATAGCGAGCGGGAAAGCAGCGGTTTGGCACCCCCAGGTTGTCTTCCCAACACTTCAATTTCTTGGCGTTGCACACTCTTCTTCACCTCCAGCCAATGGAAATAGGAGTAATCGGGGAAAAAAAGGAAAAAAAAAGATCGGGATTACTGCTCTCATTTTCTGCGGAGAGCAGAGACGCTGCTTGTCTTCCTGCCCGCCTTTCCTCCCACCTTCAAGCCTAGGTCAACCCAACTTCTTCAACCTATCCTTAGGGAAATCCAAACCACAACCTAGCCATTCTCGCCACTTCAGCATTATCCAGTTTGTGTCTTCTTCACAAAAAAGATGCACCCAGCTGAGGCCTCACCAGCCTTCAGAGAGGAATAACTTCCTCTCCATGTATTAAACAAATCCATCTCCTGAAATACTCCCAAAGGAATTTCCTGCTTTTGTGACCCCAACACCTTTTAGGCATCTTTAGCTCATGATGTGATAAATCATTTTTGTCTCGTCTATGCATTTTCTCTAATATACCAGATCATTTCCAATCCTGAGCATCCTCTTGAACAATTTGCAACCTTTCCCATCCAAACACGCACACTTTTATATTTAAGAAATATTATTTCCTYATTAACCGAGATAACTGATGTCAGATTTATCAAACTCAAAGCAGTTCTAACTGATGCACAAACACTAACTATAATTATCTATGCTAGGAAAAAAAAGTCAATAGAAAAAAATGCTTATATTCACATTATGCACAAGCAAAACTGTTACCCAGTGTTACTAGTGAACATAGCTGGAGATTACCACAAACTGCCTCTTCAGGTTTTAACCTCCATAACAAATTATTTTAAAATCACCCAATATAAAATTGACAGCGTAAATGCCTGAGGTGTTTTTTTTTTTTTTTTAAAGTGATGAAATCCATTAAAAATGTTTTAAAGCATCTCTCAGCGCACTTAGGATCACTGTACACASTTTAAACACATTTTAAACGCATCAAAATCACAAGAGTTCTGCAACTCCAACTCATTTTCAGAGATTTCCTTCTCCATCTTAAATTATTGCAGAAGTTAACACTTTAAAAGCGGTAGGTGCTCGTCAGAACTCTGACACTTACCACGGTTCCTTTGCCATTGTTTATGCTCCTTCACAGGGAAAAGGTATCGGGTTCAGAGGGCGCTATTATGACTTATCAAAATGAAGTAATGGCGTAATACTGCTTTTAGGTTGCTTGTTCATTTAAAAGAATTAGGAGCTTTTAAAATATCCTAAACATTTTACAATTTGAAGTTACTCTGATATGACTCCCTCAAAGGTTCACATTCTGTACCCTACCACACTTCTTCATAGTCTAAAAAGACAAAAAGAAACGTTAGAGATCCTGACACTGGATCCAGGGCACTTCATAGTACCATAAAGACCAGACTCAACTTTCTGCCATCAGCAACACGAGACTCCAGGAAGCATTCCTACAAGTCATCTTCTCTCTYGCTATTTTTGTAGTTTAAATATATCTGCAGTTAAAATAATTAATATACTTAAGAGTATTATCTTTCTTACTCTGACTAATTGCATTAGCCCCTATATTTTTTACAAATACAAATGGCTTTATGTRTCTGTAAACAGCAGTGTGTTACCGAGGAACGTACTCAACTCTATGGTTCTTCAGAGGCTCCCTTCGCTCTGCCCCTTCATTCCTGGGGCCTTCCTCTCAACTCACCTACCTGCATCCTCAGCCAGGGGCTACACTCCAACCTGGGGCAAGTTACAGCAGAACAGCAGACGCTGTCCGATTTTGTGCAAGTGTTCCAGATTGAGCCTCAGGTTCCCTCCGCACCCAGAGCTTAGTTAACGGACTGGCTAAGTAAACTTAGACCTAGAACTGAGAAAAAATAGCAATTTGTGTGCCTGATTTGTCCAGATTCAGAGGCTTCGCTGCACTGAAAGATTTTAGAAGGGAAAACATTATATAAAAAATACTTTGCAAACTACACTGTCTTAAGTCATCCTATAACAGATGCAGACCATAACAAATTGAGAGCTGCCGCACTTTCAGATCATCCAGGCTTGTTCATCGAGTTTGATATCACACAACACGATTTATTTGCTCTCGTGGTGAGACAGCTAAGGCCAAGCACTCTTTTTGTCTTTCGCGCCCATCAGTGTATATGCATTTCTGTATGCAGACCCCTGTGTTAATAACCTAGCAGYTGCTCCTCATATAACTAATTATCCTCTGTCTGATCATTGAGATGGCTGCGATAAGGGAAAAATAAAATAAGAGAAGAGAAATTTCCAAAAGTTTTATATCATTGCATATAASTCTAGGGAAGTGGGCAGAAACGTCGGAGCGATTTCTCTGCCTGCATTTTAACTGCCTACTTTAGCATCCCTTTCAAATGGCATTTAATTCTGCTCCTCTAACAAAAAAGTGTCTTGTATTTTGACTATCAAAACCACACAAAATGAAACAAACAAACAAACAAAGAACCAAAATCCTCCCAGACTTTCGCTCCGTTTGCTGCAGCCTCCGTGTCAGAACTACTGCTACAAATAAACTGATCTTTGTAGCCTACTTTGGCAGATGGCTCCCTGTCCTTTGAAGGATGCACGTAACTGAATCCGMTTGCTTGTAAAACCAAGCATTAACATCGCCCAACGGGGTGGGAGAGCAAGCGCATGCTTCTTCCTCAAACACCTCTGCCCATAAAGTAATTGTGACCTCCAACTTCCACCCTAGAGGCCAGAACTAAATCACGGGTCATTCACGTGGGCAAATGCAATCCAGGAAACAGCCCGAGATGCTTTACTGTTTCTTATCCTGTCACACCAAGCACAGAGATGAGCTCAAAGGCAAATTGTAGTACACTGCTTAGTTACTCTCCTAATGCCGGGGGAACCTGGTAGGGACGCAGGCACTGGGAACAAAAGGGCGCAGCGCCCCAGAGCTCCGTGGCTTGGGGCCAGCTTGCTCCCACCTCGCTGCCACGGGATCCATCACACAGCTCCGAACCCTGCAGCCCACCCCTACACAGGCACAACTCCAAGTCATCCCACACTGCCCACCTCTGCTAAGAGGGTAAAASACGTAGATGAATGAAAGCAGAAAACCAAGCCACAGTGAGGAAATCCCTGGGGAGAGGATGGGGCAGAGCCCAACCCCAGCCGTGCTGGGTACCAGATCAGACAAGGTGGACTAGCTACAGACGCTCGAACCTCAAACACCTCAAGCAGAGGTAAAGATACCACTAGAACTGTTGTAAGGAAGAGYTGCCAAACAAAACCAGTGTGTTCGGAATTAAATTCTATCCATCAGCTGCAGATCTAAACAAAATTATAAAGCTCTGGAATAAGGATCAGAGGTTCTCTTTCAAATTATGATGTTGTTAAATCCAAACCATCTGAAGACACCCCCAAAAAAGGCAGAGAGAGAAAAAGGCTGGGGGGAAGGTGATGCTTGACGCTGTCTTGCAAGCTAAGGGGCTGGGCACCGGTGAGCAGTTTGGGCTACCCACAGAGGCAAGGAAGCACYCGCTCCTCGGCCCTTCTTAGCAGACACGAGGAGGAGTCGAGGACTCACCAGTCCTAGAAGGACACATTCCCTGCCCTCCAAATSCACAACAGAACCAACACAAGCAGGACAGGCAGCGGAAGGAGGAAAACAAAAATCTCACGTGRTCCAAAGAGGCTGCAGATAAACCAGCAGCAACATGAGGAAAGAGAGCCACAAGTCTGATCYGGACAGGTTCAACCCCCCTCTCTACTCCTCTTCCACAAAAGCCAGCAATACCTGGCCATCCCTCAAACAGGCCTGCAGAGAAAGCTCTCCTTGCTACCTCAGCTTAATCCATCAGCAGCTTGGAAAACGGCTTAAACAAGCACTTGGCTRCTGAAATGGGAAGCACCACACACAGTTGTGCAAGTCCAAAGGGCTCGGTTCTAGCTTGCCCTGGCACGCGCAGAGTCTCTAACCTCCTTCCCCCTCGTCCACCACTTCTACCAGAGCTGAGCCCCCACTGCATCCCACCTCGTTCTGCGTACTGGATCCTACAGCCTCTAGACATCTCTGATCCAGTGCCGGAGCGCACCAGACGGGACCMCATCTGCATCTTTCTTTTGCCCATTTGAAATCCCTGCACAGCACAGGGGTACCCRTGTGAGGATCTCTAATGTAGATGACTGTCAATAGCATAAGGTATACATCGCCAGTTTGCRGCGACACTCACAACCGTGGGCTGCGTTTTACCAGGTGACACCAGAACACGACCAGCACAGTCCCTTCAAAACATAAACAGCGATATCCAAACGTYCCACTAAAGGCTGTGTAGGAGCTTGAGAAGACCAGGAGGACCTTGGACAGGATATCTAATCTGTACACTGCAGAGCGAACACTCAAGCCCTCGCTTTCCCTCACCTAGGCAGCAGATTTTCAGAAGCTTTATTTTAGATACCGCGGGCCTACGGGGACAGCAGAAATGTAAACAGTCTTTCCAAGAGATCCTCATCTCCCRGCCTACAACCAGTTCCTGATCATGCAAAAAAGCACTTCTGGGATAAACTCAATGGCTTAGCTAGAACTGCAACAAACACTGGATTCTGTCTTTTTGGAGATGACCTAAGCCAAACAAGACAGAACTAACAGCACCATCATGCACTGAAATTACCTGCTGTCAGTCACAATGAAAGATTTGTACCCTAATGTGGTTCTAAATGTGTTCTTCCTCCTCCCCCAAAAGACTTAATAAAAATGGAAATGCAAAAATAAATAAATAAATACAAATAAGCCGGTAGCATGGCAAGCAGTGCCAGCCTCAAGGAGCGTCCTTTACGGAAGGGCCACGCTTCCATCCTGGCCAACTGCTGCAGCTGAAAGGAGGGTGTTGGTGTTTCACGTGCAAGCGGGCGGACACGCCGCCTGCGGGTCGCGTCGCCTCGTGCAAGACGCGGCAGTCCCGAAGCCCTGCGACAAACGAAGGCTCCCCCAGACCGATGAGCTGCAGAGCAATCGTTACTGCCACGCAYGGGATGAGTAACGGCGACGTGAAGCACGTTGGCCACGTGCAGCTGCAATCCAAAYGCACGGGCTGCAAGTGCACTGCAGCGGCAACGCGGACTTGCCCACGTTTAGGCTGCGACCTGGTTCTAAACAAGTGAAAACACCGCCAAATATAAGAGCCTTTTAACAAAAGGACGTGGCCCAAAGGAACAAGAGACTCCAAGATAYGGAACAAGACTTGCTTGTTACAATAGTCCACATTTCCATAGCAAGAGAAGGCCAGTCTCCAACGGCAGTGGAGACACATAAGCCACGGTTTGCCCTCCCCAGCGGAGGGTGACATGATCCCTACAAGAYCTCTCTTACAAAGAGTTCAAAATAAATAAAAATAAATCATGAAGAGCCACGGCAGAGAAAAAACCAAAACCACCTAACATACCACCCAGCAAGGCTGCAGAGGGAGGGAAGTCTCTGTCCATTAACTGAATTATTTTATTCAGCAAACCTTTTCCCAAGGGCAGGAGGTTGCAGATTTTCTGCGTTCAGCTAACCAGGAGCAGCAAACTCCCCCCACCTTGTCCCTCCCCTACGACTGCCAGCTTCACACATCTGCATTGTTACCTTCACTTTTKCTCTTCTCAGGCAGCAGAAAAGACAATTTTCATCAAAAGACCAATCAGAAACACCTTCAGGCTCACAGTCTGTAAATCAGAGGAATAGCAGATTACTTCATATTCATAAACCACGACATAACTGGAGCCAAAAGAGAAATGCCAAATTAAATACCTGCTTCACAGCAGTCTCGCCTGCCTTCTGAAGCTGCAAGCTTCATCTCGGCCATATTCCTCAATCCCCAGATTACCAAACTGTGTGCGTTTGATCCGTGCCCAACAAATCTGTTTTTCCCGAGCCCTGCCAAACGCACTCCCAGCCACAGCAAGATGAACRCACACTCATTAGTAATTTTAGCCAATATGAAACTAACTGGGAGCACTGCCTGGGGGAGGGGGGAAGCACAAATCACCACGGTAACACACATTTTCTAGAGGCAGGGCTGGGGCTGCTTCTGTCATTAGAAATGCAGAACGAGATACAAACAGAGAGATGGAATACCTTTAAACACACTGAGATCTTTTAACAATCCGGGTCCAAACAGGCCTTCTAGAATACTTTCAAACCCTAAAAGCAAATAAAAGAATTGTTAGCTTTCTAGATGCCGCGCGTCACTGCCAGGCTATTCACCGGAGCAGCTCTATAGGTATCGGCCCAGGCACGCGGGTCTCTCGGTGCTACCGGGCGCACGGGGCCGCCGCGAGGACGGCACCCCAACAGAGCACAGCAGGACCCGGGGCCCACGCGCTTCGCTAAACGCCTGGCGAAGAACAGAGCTACAACACGGGGATAAACCCGCGGGGAAGGAAGGGCAGGGTACGGCTGCCACAAGCAGCGTCTCAACGCCAGCTGATCTCCGTAGGAGCAGACTCTCTTGCTTAAGCCTCCAAACTGCAATCATGTATGCTTTCCCAATTAAATCATCATTGTAACTATCTAAAATTTCTCTTCCATCTCTGACTGGCACTCAATTTGCTGAATTTCAGACAATTTTAGGGTCATTTTTTCTTCCTGAAAAGTTGCACATTTCCAAACGCTAAGGAAAGACTCAGCAATGCCATTCCCTTAAGGAAGCAAATACCAAGCCCAATACTGCTCGTGCCATAGGGTTGCATCTAACACACACAGTCTGATTTACTTCAGTGCCATAATTTATGTCTTTCTTAAAATAAATCTAACCCATTTTAGTTTATTCCAAAAGAGGAAAAACCCTTTCTCAAAATTACTGCCATTATTTGGAAATGTTAAATCAATATTACACTAAAGCCCTGCTGGGAATAAAATCTACAGGCCCATTAACTACCCAATACTGTGAGAAGACAAGTTAGCAGAGTGAATACGAGAAGTGCAAAGACTTTTAAAGGGGACAAATTCCACCTGCTCACAAAACCGTATTCCCTAATAGGGCTCTAAAACTCCAGATTTTCTCACTCCCTCTGTGTACGTATTTCTCCCCCYGCTCTGGTCAATACTTTCGCCTTGTACGTTTTACAACAGTTTGTACCTAGCCGGGAAGCCGACCTCTCCTGCGTGCCTGGATCTCCGAGAGGCACAGGAGGAAATAAGAGATTTTTTTTTTTCTTTTAAAGACATGAAAGCTTTAACCTTGGAGAAACTTGTGTGGGTAAATCAGGGACATGTAAACTACCTGAAATAGCCTCTTTAAGAAACCAGGCTAAAGCAAAAGAAATCACATGCAGTGAGGGAAATTGATTATTACATTGCAAAATAGCAATAACTCTAAACTAACCCTGATCGTACACAAATGTAATATCGGAGTTATCATTCAGAGAGCAGGCTCAGCTTCAGAAGGAGAGGACACGCAGCAGCAGCCCCCACTGGGTGTCAGCAAGAGTTCCAGGGCACTCACATCCTTAGATGACAGGTGAATTTTTAGCCTCTAACACTACTTAAAGTGGCCAAAAGAACTGCCAGGGCATAACACAAACCTTGATCAAACGTCTAGCAAAGACACATGCTAAAAATCTAATTGTAAAAAGCACCAAGCGGGGAACACACTAAAAACATGCAAGAGTTACGGGGAAATAACAATCAAGAGCAAAAAGAAATAGGGAGAAAGCAGAGAACGATTTGTGAAAGGAGAAAGTGGAAAAAGAATTCCTACGGAACAGCACCTTGTCAGGCAGAGAAGCAGCACTGCCTCCCAACAAAGCCTACTCAGGCTTCAGGAAGTGGCAGGAACAGTGGGAAAGGGCCGATCAACCTGACCTAGAAGAAAAAAGGAGAATCAGGGTATTGACCCAGAGGTTTATAACGCTGACACTTTGATGGGCAGTCAGCCCTCAAAATTCATACCTGCAATGCAGCTTCAAGAACAACGAGAGTAACCAACCTCCCTTACTGCTACAAGCCAAAAGAGTTCAGAAATTTTACTCAAATTCCCCACGCTCAAAATAGTAACTGCCAGTGACTCATGCCCCACGGTTTGCCATGCATGCAGTCRCACCATGAAATCCCTGCCAAGTTTTGCAGCTCGGATATTGTACAATCATAGTTTGCTAGCCCACTGTTCTCAGCGATGCTAATGCCACTCAGCTTTTATTAATATTAAATATTGGATTTAGCAGTTGCATAGCAACAGCAGAACATCTTATGTGCAAAGCCTGACATTAAAAAAGGCAAATAAGGGAAGCATGAATGTATTCAAAAATTACACTGACGACTGGCCAAACCGTCCTGAAGCCCTGGTCCCCCGCAGAAGGCAGGGTGCCACGCCGACAGGGCRGCATAAGCCCTGCCGTGTAATATTCAGTCACTCAGGACTCCAAAGGAGCAACTGTGCAYAGTTAATCGTGCACAATATATTAAAACCAAAGTCTTGTAAAAGGAACTGCCTATTTTTTTTACATTTTTCTTCTCTCCATTGTCACTGCTCTTAGCAGCCTGCACAGAACATTGCTTTTCCAGCCGATTGTCCTTTTCCATTTGGCAGATGATATTTGCCATATTTTAAAGGGAACAGAAATTAACATGGTTTCCTCTGCTAAATTCCTTGTTTTTATGGCTGCATCCTCTATATGGCACCATCTGACCCTTTGCAGCAGCTGAAGAGCAGGACCAACGGACAAGTTGCAGGAACAACACAATAAGAGAAGTCCCAGTATTTTGGTGGCTCCTCTTTTAGAGATGTTCCTTGCAATTACGGTGGCCACACGGCCAAAACCCCGACAGTGCCGCTACTGTTCGATAAATGAAGAACTTCTTTTTTCCTTCTGTCAGTCACAGCAAAGACATCTCGAGCATTGTGAATGCCTTACTTTATRGAATTAAAAACCATCTTCTGTATATTGAAAGGCTCTCTAGCAGGGGAGGAATTAAAACAAAGTAGAAAAAAAAAAAAAACCCTAAACTAAAAGAACAATGAAAGCACTTAGCACTGAAGCACAGCTGAAACATTTTCATAACTGTTTATATTATTACATAATTATTAGCTCTAAAAATAAAGTGGTACTTAGAAAATATTCTCTAAAGTGACAAAAGTCRGAGTATAGATGTGCCATTTTTAATGCTCACGGTAACAAGCACAGAAACCCAAACAAAATGAGTCAACTGTTCTGTTTTCAATATGGTCAAATTTCACCAGCTTCTCTTCTACACCTAAATARTTTTGTTCTGCTCTCATTTCTGGTATTTTCATCCTCCCTTCTGCACCCAAATATTTTAAGTCATAATCAACGGGATTTAATTGAAGTTTAAACTGAACAACGCTCACGAAAACGACAGCTCAACGTGAAGCTTTGCAAAAGATTCCAGTAGGTCCTTGTGCCTTCTCCTGCCTTAAAATGCCCCTCAGGTCCCCCCCCACGCACACAGCCCCTTCCACCCCACACCGCACCCCTGCCTCCCGCGACGCCCCATCCGGGAGGATCGTGGCTCACTCCCACTCATGACTCATGTAGACGGGGTTGGGGGGTGTGTGCACACACATGGCACACGCGTGTGCGCTGACTGCCCAGACAGCAAYAGTCAACATGGGTAGATGAAGCTCAGCCCGAGGTTTGCCCCTTGGTGGAAGCCTTACACGCCTACGTCAGGAGTTGGGAGAAGGCAGAGAAACAAAAGGGGTCAATCCTGACTTGCTTCGTTGCAGAAGAGATGGGATCRCTATCCATTGGGATCACTATCAGTCGGGATCACCATCAATTGGGATTACTATCAACTACTGAATTTTTCTACTGCTTCAGACAGAAAGCCAGCTCCAAAACTCCACTCCAATCGGAGACAAAGACCTAATCAAGGTCCCAAGTTCCCAGCCCCATCCTCACACCGCGAGAGGCCACGAAGGCTCAGCTGGGCTCTAGGAGCCTTCCGTGGTACTGCACCRAGTACGGCACCGGGCAGACAGCTCCAGGTTAACCCTCACTTCTTGCACGGTCCTCTTTTGGGAAGAGGCTTTATCCAAGGAAAAGTCTGAGGACCAAGTCCTGATCAGAGACAAATGCTGCTCCGTGGGAGGCTACGGAGGCAGAGCCTCCTTCACTGAGGCTTAGGAACRGAGACGCACTGAGGAGAGCAGACACAGGGCTCCTACAGAGCACTGCGGTGTGCCAGCCAAGCCTTTCCCAAAGGCACGTAAAAGGGACACCTTGGCATGTTAATAAACGCRGGAAAGTTGCATCAAAGACAGAGGTCAAGCTCTTTATGTCTCCTCCTCCTCCTCCTCTCCCTTTGTCACTGCAGGCAGTGGGAGAGCTGATGCTTTACAGCCGCTGCCTCCCCGTTCCCGCACAGCAGGACTCTTCCCAGGAGCCCAACCGCGGCGGCCCCCGGATCCGCTGCGGCTTTGGAAGTCCATCCTGCTGCACTCCTTCCACCTGCGGAGCTTACCGACTCATTTATGTTTCCCTGACAAGTTAGTACAACCAAAGCAGGCAGACTTACAGCYGTTCTGCCTCAAGAGGAGAACTAGAAGGAAACCGCCTGAGGGTTTTGCTGCTGTTTTCAGGGCTCCCYGCGTTTGGACAGCCGAGGAAGGGAAGGGCTACACCAGTAAGATGGATRCACCAAAATCATTCTCTTCTTTAAATCCCCTTCAGAAGGAAATGGGGAGACGTTTTTGAACTGCCTCTGCCCTGGCTGAATTTCAAACACTCAACCCCTGCGCTGCAGCCCCAACAGCACAGCTCAAACACACCCTCTAACACTCACTGTATGCTTCAGGTCCAGCCATATATCTAGTCCAAGTAGTAAAACACATGTAAAACACCTATCAGACGCCGAACGATACCGAGTGCGGTAAAGAAACATGATAGCTCATCTTTGATATTAATTGTTAAATAACTCAAAGTCAGCCCCGCAAGAACCAAGAGGGAAATAAAAACAAACRTCAAATGCATCTACTGTTCAGCCCTACAATTGTCATGTTGAGATGTAGTTTATGGATTGATATTCACAGATCAAGATAAATAAGCGCTCGCCAGGGTGCTAGTTAAGTGTACTGGATATTACAGACAATGTCCCATGAGAAAATAAGACAACCAACTCCACCACCACATATTTACAGTAAATATCAACCTGAGATGTTTACATTCTGCACTTTAAAAGATCAACGTGAAAACATCTAAAAATAATTGAGCCAAGTGGGATAATAACTGTCTGCCTCTTCATAGAAATKTATTAACTATTTAAGAATTTTTTACTATATATCCTTGAGGTTGTTCTGGGGACAGAAAAATCCTCATCTGTTAATAGAAACAAGGTAAATAATGTCAAACAGGGGAGAAAGTGAGAAGCTGTGAGGATCCACAGCAAAGAACAGAAACCAAAATTCAGAAGTGTTCCAGAGTCTGAGCAAAGATACCCATGAAAATCTAGGGGCAGGAAAGCTGAAACCAAGGAGGAGGCACATATGCATGTTAGCTTAAAAAAATACAAGAACGTGATAGGATATTAACTGGCATTCAATTGGATGACACACCATCATTCAACGGAACTAAACAAGTAGGAGTTATTTAACATTTATAAATTGACAGTCTTAAAATGCTAGTTTTCTGGGAGCTGATCAAGAAATATTTGAAGCAGTGTTCAATTACAGAAAGCACTGAAATAATGAGCAAGTTCAAAGGAACCGGTAGAAGCAAATATGCCTTTGAAACGTCCAAACGTTAAACAGAAAATTACCGGGGTCTCAATTTGATATCGATTTTCAGAAACAAAGGAGCAGCCCATAGAGAACTTGGCTACTGAGGAATT
Source organism: Eudromia elegans (assembly GCA_003342815.1). Taxonomy (NCBI): domain Eukaryota; kingdom Metazoa; phylum Chordata; class Aves; order Tinamiformes; family Tinamidae; genus Eudromia; species Eudromia elegans. The sequence goes on along the minus strand of PTEX01000447.1, from coordinate 46,869 downwards.
AAGAGCAAAACCAGGATCTGTCAACGTGGGCTTACAAAAATAACATAAAACACCCTCCTTTAATTTATGAGACTACAAGTTTGATGAACAATGGTATTGGGTTCAATAAAATATTTTTAGATTTATGCAGCATTTTGGTCTAGAACCATAGACTTTGACAAGAATAGGCAAAAAAAAGATAGCTGTTGAAGTACTAGCATCAATAGGGAACGACTGCCAAGAACCTTGCCAGTGGGGTCCACGGCCCTTTACCATTTAACGTTTTACTCTGCCTTGGAAGAAACCAGTAGCTAAGTTTGCAGAAGATAAAGACCAGACGAGCAACAGCTAACAAGGCGGCTGGGCACCGGGGCTGCTTACCAAYGCAGACACGGCCCAACGCCGCTGCTGGGGAGGCGGCAGGGGAGCGGAGGGCACGCAGGAAAACACACCAAGAGCCCATATCCACAAACAGCAAGAAGAGCTTCTCAAACAGATAACAGGACCCAGTGGCTAAAATTGGAAGCCAGTCCAACTCAGTTTGACATAAGATATCTTTCATTKTGCAGATATGCAACAATAAAATAAAAAAATAATAAAAAAGAGAAATACATTGCTGGATGAGACCAACGCTCCCCTACGCCAGGATTCTGGAGAGGCTGCTCAGGGTGATCATGTGGGTTGGTGGCTTTAGCAGCTCTTCCACTTGTACCCTCTCCAGCATTTACATTCATAAAACTCAGTCTCTCATTAACTAGTAGGAAGCAACTGCCACCACCATCACACCAAGTTTTTAATGGGTTTCTCGTACCTAGATTCTTTGGTCAAGATTGGATATATTTATCGACTGCTATGGGATTTGAAGCAGAAATTAATTCAGAAAAATCCTGCCGTCTACATGCTGGGGGAATTCTGTCCCTTTCAGGACAAAAATCTATTAAACTTAAATGCTTCCAACGCAGGCAACTTAATAGAAAGGCAAGACCAAGGAACAAGGGAGAATAAAAAAAAAGGAACAGGACAGTTATTAATATACATCAAGTTTCAGCACACGTGTAAAATTACATTGAATATATTCTTTATTCATGCAACATAATAAAAGATTGCGTCCACCTMTTACAGATCATTTTGTAAGTATCTCAAGTAAAAACGAAAACAACTGTCTCAACTCTAGCTGGTGGAGAACAAAGGGGAACAGCGRCACATTTCAGCAGTTTTTCCGAGTTCAAGCCCATGTATTCTCTTTTCGGTAGTGCATCTGCACTGCTCAGGGACTAACCATGGACATATGGTTAACCACAGAATCGAGTACGCACCAGGGCCTTCCCCTGCGCACCCTGAGGATGGATAGCAGGTCTTGCAAGAGCAGCATAAACACCTGCACACAGAAGAAACCACCTATCTACAGACAGGAGGTGGAAGGTAGTGCTGAACACAACGCTTCCATGACGAGCACAGGCGTGAGCACGGCCTAGACAGCAATGCTGAGTTCCTCCATACTGCTCGTTCCGAGAACACCTTGGCAGCACAAGACACAAACAGGGAAGTAATTTACCGAGGTCCCTCCGCAGGCCATCAGAGCCGAAGAGCGAAGGAATCGTGGAGCCCCAGACTAACGCCCGATTCACTGAGGAGCAGCGTCTCCAGCAGAGACCGTTCACGTGAAGCAGTCAGGAGGCCAGCAAGGCGCCGGGGCTGCCAAGGGGCCAGCTCACCGTTCCAGTAACACACCCCAGCAGTAAGACGAGAAAGCAGAAAAGGCAGGAAGAGACAATACAGCAGCAGGCTGGGCACACTCAGCCACGCACACCGCACGGCCTCCGCCGCACCCCGCCTTGGCTCACCGCATGCCACCACCGGCCGCTAACTTTATTACGCATCAGAGCGCGGCAGCCCATCCGCACTCCCCTCTTCAGGCAGCCTTTCAGGCAAATGCAGTTCTTCTCCCTTTGAGAATTGAGGCTAAGAGCATTYTCTCCGACGGAACATCAGACCCGCAGCAAGGCACTTAAAAGTTAATGAGCTGAGGATGGTGGGAAGAGAGCCACGGTGCCGCGCTGCACGCGCCTGCACAACACCGGAGAGCCCTGCCAGGCCCCACAAACCTCCCTGTGAACGGGCACATCAGGTGCCAGCTGGGCTTTCGTTACCAAAGCCCCTCAACGYCTCGTGCACCTTTTCCCCCCAGAATCTGCTGCAACAGGGAGTTCTCACCTCCTTKACAGGAAGGAAAACACACAGAAAACAAGTGAAGAAGCAATACTGCAGTTCAAAAAATGGTTCAAAAAGTGGGAATAAGTTTTCTCATCCTAGTTCTGTACTAACTGGCAGAAGGATCTCTCCAATCTACATCCAAGCGAAGAGGAAAAAAAAAAGATAATTTATAAATTCATGTTGCCAGAGGCAAAAGTGGTCCACAATATGGACCATTTCCCCCTCCACACCCCATGGGAAGTTGTAAGTGATCTGCAAGACGCAGTCGAAGGCACACAACCTCCTCATCCGCAAGGAGCCTCAGCGGGAGAGTTCCAGAAAACCCAGGGACTCCTCACAGCGGCGGTCCCGGTGTCCACTCCAGACGCAGCGACKGCTCCGGCAGACTGAGCGTTAATCTTCACGGGGGCGGCAAGGACGGAGGACCTTCCAGCTTGTAGATACCACCTCCCTCCAGCCTGACTAYGCTCTGCTCAGATCGCGAGCGTGCAGTTTTGCTTCACGTCTTACCTCAAGCCCGAGAAGTTGATTACATGACTAGCTAGTTTTCTCTACAACCAGTCCCCAGCAATGCAGGACCTCATCCCGGAGTCCTCTCACACAAATACTTGCAACTTATTACTTTAGAAAATGAGCCAGAAAACCCAGACACCAGAGAATGCCAAAGSACAACAAGAGAAGAATTTCAATAACAGTTCTTTTGCTCTCTCTCTCGTTAAAGAAAAAAGATGTTTTTCCTTAACTGTAGGAATATATCTAGATAAGAAAAACATGCTTTAACAGCAAAAAGTATTCAAAACTATACCGGTCTTTTTTTAGCTGTTAGTTCAAAGATGGCACCTTTAATTGTTCTAGCTCTAAGCCCGAAGTCCTAGCAGGCTATCATGAAAAATCTTTCACTGCGAAAAAGCAACACGAGCCACAGACAGGCAGGTTCTGAAGAGATTAAACCAGGCAATCGGCCCGAGAATGAGTGCTGCAAAGCACAAAACATTAGAGAACAAAACAAAATATATATATATACGGAGACACAAATACTTCTTGGATCCTTTTCCATATATAGCAGTGTTGCATTGCTTATTACTGGAAAATAAAAAAATCTTGAAACTTTTCTCCTTTGGAGACAGCCTGTTAATGCTCCACTGCCAAGCAAAGTCGAGATGACATTCATTAACTACCAGCATTTATCCCTGGATCTTATGTTACCCCAGGCACAAGCACTAGACTAGCCTTGCAGGACACAGAATTGATCCGTCTGGAAAACACCTCCCACAGAAGCGCTCACGTTTCCAGCGGCTCCGCTCCCTGCTCCGGCCGACGTGGTGGCCGCGGCAGCGCCCGCCCCTCGSCACGCTCCGTCACGCGTGCGGGCACGCGGGTGCAGCAGAGGCTCGAGTCACTTTGGAGGTCCTCTTTCCCCCAACAAGTTATACATATGAAACTTCAGACATCAGTGACTTCCAGCTCGGCCTCCAAAGATACGTATTGGTATTGCACAAAAGGGCATTACAGGTGTGGTTTAAACCACCTGAGCTCCTGGCTGTATTTCGAATTCTGCAGCAAGCTTACTTGAACAGGTTCAGGCTCTTCTCCTTAACCACAGAATCCTTCTCCACTCTCCGGGATCCYGGAGAATCCTTCTCCACATCGCTCTCTACAACCTGGTGAACCAGAYCAAAACCAATTCGGCTGAAGAGCAGCCCCAAAGGGCAGGCACAAGCCGCTGAGCACACTGAACCACAGATTGCCAGCAGAAGAAGGACCTGCTAAGACAGAGCTGATGCAGCAACCGCTTCAGAGATCACGGTGGTTTCAATGCCTTCTCCACCAGAAAGCTCAGGTATAGATCGTCATTCACCACCGGCTGAAGTCAATGCCTTTTCACTCTGTTATCTGTGATTGCCAGATCAGATATTACACAAGACTCAGCTGGTGGTGAGGGGGAAAGGCTGCAAACCTCGCAACAGATCAAGCGAGACAGCATGTGTGTCTATGGCAGCCATGAGGGGACAGAGCAAGAGCCACTGATAGAACAGAACTAAAGGGGKATATACGGCCAGGTGCTTTTCTGCTGTTTTAAGGTGGCTTCCCAGAAGCTCTGGAAAAGCATCCTTACCAAAAGGACTGTTCAGGTATAATCTCAACAGCAAAGCAGAAGAGATGATCTAGGCCAAATCTGTTGGACTTTGCAAGGAACTACACAAAAATGAAAGGATAATTTAAGGGGCAGTGGAAGGGGGAAAGGAAGACCAGCACACAAAGGGAAGTATCTTAGAGCCTTAAGACATCAGCATAGAACTCACATCAGCTACAAAGCAGAACATGTCTAACTGTAATCAATCGTCACATGCAGAGATGCACTTTGAGCGATGCACATGTGAATCCACACGGCAGAGTGCAACAAGCACCCAGGAAAGCTAACCAACCCCACGAGTTTTAACTTGCACGACGGGCTCCGAGGGCACAATGCAAAAGCAAGCACACGATAGCTCTTCTGGATTGCACCGACGGGAACGCTGGATTACGCCGTGATGTTAGCAGGCATATCCTTACCTGTGCTCCATTTGCACGTTTATTACACACACATGACCTTAGAAGTTGCAAGCCCTGGTATTCCCTTGGAGGCAGAGCTGCTAGCACAGGTGCTGGGAACTTTATAACTAAAGACTGCAGCTMTAAAGCAATTTGGTGCCATATCAGCAGTTCTTGGGAACCGCARCCGCCAGGTACAATGCAGCAGTACTCAGTTCAGAGTGGCAGCAGTCTCTTTTGGGAGGCACTCTTCCCAAAGAGCAAATGTTTGATAAACCTGTCCCATTGCCAATATCATGTAACATTTGCCATCATTTCATACAGAAATTATTTGAACTTTACTAACCTTTTAGCTTCAGATATACATCATCAGTTCCATAAAATATGCCTATAGACACAACTTACATGAGAGCCGCCCACTTTCTCCAGGCTTTTTTGTATGACTAAAATTGGAATTACAGTGAGCTTATCTTTTTCTTCCTCGACAGCAAAAATGACTGGAGGAAAGACTGCTTAAAACTAGTCGCTTCTATTCACRCTTTATTTGATTTGCAGTGCAAATAGCTGTACATTCACTGAACCAAAAAGAATACTCACATACACATATATATTTATGTGTGTATGTACACACACATAAATTATTTGTAGATTAATAAATCCTGGCCTGATAGAGTTATGTCAGCACAAACAAGTGGCAGGACCAGGGACAAGTTAGCAGCACTGCAGAAAGCAAGAGATCTGTTCAAGCTCAGCGTCTGCTCCCTYGGAGCACCTTTCCCCTTGGCAGGTATTTGAACGAGGCACTGGCTCGGAGCTGAGGATCACGTTCAGAATAAAGCCCTCAGGATGTAGTGGATGGAAAATTAACAGGACAGAGAATATATCACACTTGGTGACCACACAGGATATCAAAATTATGCCCAGTATTTAACGGTAATTCTAGCTCTCACTGTGATCATTAAGTCTTCCTCAAGCCAAAGTTTTGTGCTGTTTTGTGTCACTGCTTGGTTTCTCAACCATGCTCACTCCAAACCTGCAGTGAGCTCACTCCTGGCCTCTTGCAGAGTCCAACCTTTAATCATGGTATTAAAGCTCTAGCTGGAGGTTCTTCCTTGGAAGGAGAGTACGTGAGCAGGACTTAAGACAGCAATTCCACCTTTTCTCCACCCTACCTTTCTGAACGCTACTGCATTGTGGCCGACCCTCAGAATGGTYCCTTACAGTCAACCAAATTATGGGTTTCTGCAGAACAGCCAGTCTTGTTCCAATTTTACAGCAGGTATCTCAACAAAAAGGTCTTAGCAATGCTTAGACCATCGTCGGTGTTAAGTAACTGGTCTAAGAAAACAAAGAAACACCAGGAGAATACTTGAGCTTCTAAGGCTCTGCCTACCACTGATCCTTTGTTTGGAGTCTGAGTTTAATTGCCAGGTAATCTACACACAAAGCTGTTTCAACTCAGCATTCCACATCAGACTGTGGGACTGAACTCAAGGGAGACCGAAATATCCTGTAACAACCTCTCCAGGAAGAAACAGAAGCACTTTACATTTTTAAGAGCTGCTTTGCTAGAAAAGCTTCAGCTTTTAAGGTCAGGGTCACTGTCCACTTATATCCAATGCAGCTCTTTTTCTAACTTCTGAACTGTCCTTTCAGGAAAGTATTCCATAAATGGATTTCCTAGTCTACAGCTAGGAATTCCTGGCAGTACCATATAAATAAGGAAGGAATGCTATACAAACTGTGCTTCTGCAGGCTGYGTGCTAATCACCCAGTCCTAAGGAAGACACAGTCTGAAGCAGCACTAACTGCAGATATCGTAAACTAKCTGAATTTTGTTACGTTTTCTCCTTTTTTGCACATAAATTTCTCTAGAAGAAAAAAAAGAGTACAGTGAACATGTAATGGATAAAGTATGGCACGAGGAATGAACAATGACTGCTGAAGATGGTATAGGCGAGAAGCCCAAACAACAGAATTTTAGGCAAATATCTTGCTCTCCACTTGTGCCAACTTTATAACCTTCAGAGGTGGAAAGGCACTTCAGAAAGTGGTTTAGTTTTGTTTGCTGGTTTTAAAGTGCTCCTTGATAGCATAAACACATTCACAACCACAGCCTTAGGAAGTATTAATCCTCCAGGACACATTCAACTTAAACAGATTTTGTAAAATTCACATAATAAGACTCAATGAGATTTTTAGAAATAAAATAAAATAAAAACACAGAAGGGGCAACAAGAGGAATTAAGCCACTACGAAAACAAAATGCGATAGGATAATAGTGTTGGAAAATACAAAACTTTCCTAGCATAAGTTCTTTTAGGAATCTTTGTCAGTGTAGTTACACCAAAGGAGAACTGCAATCTTACCTAAAATTACTACCCATATAGAGCTGGACAGCAGAAGTGAAAAACCTAAATAAAGAAATGATAATTACTTTAACGTTTAGCCAGTAAGATTGATAACAGCTTTAATAACAGAATGAATTCAAACCACACAACAAGAAGGCTCCTTTCATCTAAAAGGGAACAAAAGTGGGAGCATACTAGAATACTAGTGAAGAGGATCTTGCAAAATCCAGGGTTGTGTTCAACGTATGTTCTTTTTGGTGGTGGCCAGTGACACAGGACAAGGGCTAATGGGTATAAATTGAAACACAGGAGGTTCCATCTCCATGTGAGGAGGAACTTCTTGCCTGGGAGGGTGACAGAGCCCTGGAAGAGGCTGCCCAGAGAGGTAGTGGAGGCTCCTGCTCTGGAGACCTTCCAGACCCATCTGGATGCCCCCCTGCGCCACGTGCTCCGGGGGGCCCTGCTGGAGCAGGGGGGCAGGACTAGACAATCTCTAGAGGTCCCTTCCAACCTTAACCATCCCGTGCTTCTGTGAATATGGGAGCTATCAGCATCCAATTCACTTCTGTAATTGAAGCAGTTGCTTATAGTAGTGTTTCAATAAATAATTCAATTAAATATAGTAGTATTTGAATGCAGAAGATGCTCAAAGAGGTGATCAAGTCAAGAATACATACTTCAAAAATAGCACATTATCTTAACACTGACTTCATCAGCTTTGAACTGCTAATTACTTCAAGGCAATCGCTTATATAACAGAAACCATGAAATATCTTGTTTTGCAATAGCTACACAATCACAAAACACATTTAAAAGGCAGCTGTATTATCACATTTTCAAAAGAAGTCTAGCATAAGGTCTTCTTCCAGACAAGTACCAGAATTATCTAATCTGCAATGCAGAGTAAAGGGAAAAAAAAGAAAAAGAAAAAAGCAACTGTTAAAATACTGTGCACTGAGGTTATTTGATGCAGCTATTTCAATAGAATAATAGAATATTTCATTATTTAAAGTATTTAAAATCTCTCCTGGGCTTACAGTCATGCATTAAGAAGTCTGAAGTGGTATTTCATAAATATCTATATCTTAAACACAATCTAAAGATTTTAAATGTTCCTGAATTAATTTACAGTTAGTCTTATAAGCCAGGAGCCAAGATTTTCAAGAATGAGTACTAAAACAATGCTGCTACATAAGCCCGGCTCATTTAAAAACAACTGTGAAATGCTTCCTACTCCTGTATCCATTTTTAAAGTCATTAACAAGCACCAGGCAAGCTGCAGAGAAACTGTTTCTACCAGCAGCTTTCTGAAAAGGCATAACCCCAACAAAGCTTATTACATTTCAAGCAACATATTATCCATTTGCATTTAAGATAATGGCAACATTTTAATGAAAAAAAAGGTGTAARTATACTAACATCCTAGTCTTGGGATATCCAGTCAAGCTACGCAAAGAGCTGTGTTTGTCCCTTGCATACTCCCAAATGTGGAAGTAGGATCAGAAACTGGATCTGGAAGAAAGGGTAAACAGCATGTTAGTTAAAYTCACAGAGGACACTATATTTGAAGATGTTACAAACATTAATGAAGACAAATATACAAATGACCTGAAAAGAAAACAAAGTTAGTTTGGAAGCAAAATGTGTCATGAAACATTACTTCAAGCACTCCATGTTGAGAAAACCTGGGGTAAGGGAAGAAAGAGTAAACTGAAAACAACCTAGAAGCAGCAGCAGAGAACAGGCAGCTGAATATTTGCAATGAAAAACAGTTTGGAGTTGCAGAGGCACCAAATAGCAGGAAAATCAAAAGTTTTTGGCCGTCCTTGAGCCAGCCACAATAGCCATCTCCTCCTCACACAACTGCCAGGGACTGAAAAATTCCCTTGCGCTTCTCCACAGCGACTCAGGTTCTGCAGGAGGTAGGGTTTAATTTTTTTAAAGCAATGTTAACATATGGTTAGCAGAAGCCYACGCAGCAGGTTCTTCCAGTACTTCTGCTGCTCGTGGCTTTGTGCAGAAACAGGAGGAAGCTAACAAAACGAACCCATTTTTACAGGTGCAACTCACCCTTGTATTGTTCAGATTTATTCATGTGGTCACTGGGAAAAGGAACCAAAACAGCTAGCTCARCTACCCACAAAAGAGAATAAACCCTCCTCATGCTGGTCTTGCCTTTAAGTCACTTTCACAATAACATCCCCTTATCCATCACATTGGACACCTGCACCGTTCTGCTGCAAGGGCAGGCAACAGGAGGACAGAACTGACTCGACCTCTGGAAAGTCTGCAAGGGATTTATTCCTCAGCCACACATGTCGAAATGCAGACGTTTAAATAACTAATATGCATCTTCAAGGGCTGTCAGGCCTTTGCTTTCCAGAAACTGCTGTGCCCAGAGGGAAAACGCCCCCACACAAGCCGCATTTCTGCCTATCAAGTTGCCGTATCTCAAGAACAAGCTCCAGTGTGGAGGCTTGGGCTTCAGTTTCTGTGCCCCATCATGAGGACACAGGAGACTGTAGAGCCTCCTGACAGCTGCTAAGCAGCGGGATTTCTGAACCAAGCTATCCCTTGGACATCTATAGCCAAACATCCACAGTGTCTGCTTGTGGGGCGATGGGAAGGAACGTGCACCCCATCTGCCTCCCRAAGGTGAGCTCGATACTGGGCAAAGACTGGTCAGTCCTGCACATTCCAGCAAAAAGGAACAGCCACACAAGGGTTGTTCTGGATGAAAAATATCTACCGAGCGCAGACATATTGCAACTTGAGGCTCACTAACAAGGCAGCAGCTAAGCAAAGTTTAAAGASGGAGAGGCAGGAAGCAACACCAGCAAAAGTGTGTGTGCATGGGTGTAAGAACTGTGCGTAAATTAGCTACCAGAAAGAGGGTAAAGSGACTCAAAATCCCACAACTCATTTACCCAAAGTTACCACAAGACAGATTATTGTGCAGACGACTAGACTGGAACCCTCAGGTCAGACCATAAAGCCTTCAAGGCTTTAAAGCCATGATTTACCTGGCACTTGAATTCACTGTAAATCCCTGCTTACACTGCAAGGGTYGGTCCCTCTCTTCTCCCCTCGCATTTGCATGGCAAGACAGGACGGTTCAGGGATCAGTTCCCTATCCAGCTCATTGTGCACGATGCAAGGCCCACGAGCGAGAGCAGGAGCACAAAGACAGTGGYATAAGGGTCCCCTCTCCGCAATAGTTTGAGTTTACCCTGGATTAAAAACAACTGTGTAAAATCATGAACTGTGTTTTTACAGGAAAAGTCACTTCCAGTTACACATCCCTTGGACGTATTTTTCATGGGGTGGAATTGCAGGATTGCAAGGGATAAGGGAGGTACGCTCCTGATCTGTCAGGCAGCGGTATCCGAGTTATTGCGYGCCCCTTTACCTAGCGGAGGGGCTCGCGGCTGGTTCCAAGTCACCCCGAGATGTGTCATTGCAGCAGCTCTAGCGTGACAAGATTAGCCGGACAGGTCTCCCTGCCCTGTCTGGAGGAAAAGCCTATTGAGTGTTTCTTGCTGCCTCTTCTACATACATTAGATGTCACGTTTAGGAAGATAATACTGCAACCAATAGGTTTCAATATTTTCCAGTCAAAAAGTGATTTTGTACAGAGAATAATTCCATGCCTTTTCACAAATCTGACGCTCTACAGATTTTTTACATTACTTTGATGCAACATACTCTAAAAAAAAAAAAAAAAAAGGAGCCTAATGTTTAGCTTTGCCTTGAAAAAAAAAGAATAAACGATTGCTCAAAAGCTAGTGAATTCTATTAAATATTTTTGTATACCATTTTCTGCTGCAGCTTTCTGTAAAAGAAAGGCACACTTGAAGCATCTCCCTAGGCAAGTCCCTAATCTGCCCTAGCCCTTAACTCGTGAACTGAAAACAGTAAGTTATTAGAAGAGCCTTTTTTCAGATAATTTCTATTTGGCTTCCTAAGCTTTACAAATATAAGACAGAACCTGCCCGCGTTCTCCCTCCAGTCCCTCCTCAAACACCATCCTAAGTTTCATGTTAGAATATGAAGAAGTGAATGCTTCAAAAGAATATACTGCCTGATCCCTCATAAGAGGAAAGGTCAAATCTATTTGTCCAAGGAGGGAGAAGTATTTTGCCTCTTTCCAAAAYTGCTTAAGAGGCATCTGGAAGACTYTCAGTTTAATGCAGTTCCGGCACCTGCAAGTGAAGTCACGCTTTCCCGTCAGACACACCTTTYTATGTTTGGTAAAGCCCCAAAAAGGAAAACTCGAACCATCTCTCTAAGGATAGATTTATCTGCCAGCTTTCCTTTTTTGCTCTGACTGACCTTCCCTTTTGCGCATCTCTTGATTTGTCCGAAATAATTCTCAGCTCAATTAACCACAACATTTAGTAGGGTACTCGTAGCCCATTTAATTTGGGGGTAGAACAACAAAAATATTCTAAGTCTTTGTTTCAGCTACACAGTTATTCTGTCAATGGTTTCAAACAAGGCAAGTAATGATGCAGCTCTTAAAGTTATCGCCTCCTTTTCTAACAGGATCCTCTGTCAGGTTTGACCTGACTTTGTGTAGTTTGCTAAATCTGGATTTGAGAGAGACCTAATTTTAGCGGGACGCGTTTTCCCTTCACTTGTTCCTAACAGAAAGACTCGTGGGATGTTTTAAGGCTACGGTGTCCCGTTAGCTCACGTTCAGCTCTATCWTTTTTAGCCTCCCATTAGACTGAGCTAATAGGGGAAAACCACCTGAGTAAAAGAGCGCATTACCCAGGAGACCGGGCGCCTGCAGAGCGCTATTCTGCACGCCGACGCAAACGCCCGCGAGTACGTGACCCTCCGCGTGGCCTCGCGACGCGAGGATCACCCTCCCGGGAGCGGCCCCGGGACGACTCTGCCTTTGCCGCCCGCGCTAGGCTGCCGGGGGACGAGACGGCGGCGAGAGGGGAGCCAGTCACTGCGCCGACAGCCCAAGCCTGTTCACGTGCTTCACTGATGGAAGGCCAAGGCTGCTCAAACGTGGATTTTGGGGTCCAGCTTCCAATCAGATCCACGTGCAGCTGCACAGGGAAACTGTGGGGTAGATTATTCAAAAAAAACAAACAAACAAAACCATGCACAGAAGAAGTTTGTCACTAATGAGCAAGTTTCAAAACTGCGCTATGAATTCAACACTCTCAGCCCTGCAAGCGTGCCCGCTCCCAGATCAGCTGCACGTGCTGCTTCCAGGCCCAACCACAGAGATCTTTGCTCTCAGCACGCTGTAGTGCTGCCCAGAAAGATGTACCCACCTCAAAGCAGGACGGCAAGGATCTCTCATCTCTTCCCCCAAGCTGAACATGAAGGAATGACACTTGTTCGCGTGCAGAAAGGGAAAGCCCTTCAAGCTCCCGGCGCTAGGCAAAGGTGAGAGCGCCTCAGGCAGGTTCCAGGGCTAGCGTGCTGACAGGGAGCGCATTTTTTGCAAACCAGCATTTTCACATATCATTTTTTTTGTAGATCTAGTAGTCTTAGTCCTGACAAATGCGGAATGAAGTGCTTCCAAATATAACCGCTTGCTTTCCTGCRGCACCGAGGTGTCATCACAAGTGCACTAGCTGCTAAAGTTCAGCGCACCAACCGGCACGGACCAAACTGGGACTTGCTTCTCCCCACGCGCCTTCCCCTCCGCACTCCTCCGGAATTTCCATCTGCGTCGCAGCCTTCCATTGCACTTTTTTTTTTTTTTGGGATACTGTGGATAGATCAGCTGACAATACCAAATAGAAAATCTCCAGATTAATAAATCCTACCAAGTCTTAGCAAGATAATTAACACGCTCAAACATCGCACATTCCTGAGGACCTGGACTTGCGGAAACAGACAGCGAGAAAGGATACATAAGAAGCAGGAAGAATGACRACACTGATGGTCTCAATATTCTTGGGTAAGCGGAAAGGGGGGGCGGTTACAGAACAGCAATATCATAGTAATACATCTTTTTCCTCACTTTTTGAATACAGTTTCTTTATAACTTAACAATAGAGAATCAGATTCTATTAAATGCATGTTCCAAATAAATAAAGCCYCTATTAGCATTCCTTGAAATGGAAAGGCTACAGCACTGCTCTTACATGGTTCAGTTCTGAGGCTACCTGCTTGGGGGTTAAAAAACAGGTAGCAACTACTTGARGTACCTTCTATCCTAAGGACAGGATGAGTCCTCAGGCTACTGAGGGCTGAGGAAATTTCAAGGCCTGTGTGCTGTTCTTACTTGGAGCACAAAACTCAGTTTCAAGCACAAAGCAGGAAGATATGAATTCAAGATTAGTCACAGACAAACAGATGACTTAGGAACAAGAACCAATCTGTTTATTCCAGGCAAGGCGCACAGCCGCCATGGCGGAGCGCACCACAAATCTGCAACATCTTTAACTTATGAAGTCAATTTTTAATCTAATTTGAAACTGAGTAACTTGCTGAGCAGAGTAACCCCTGATCCCTGTATTCAGTTTGGTTGCAGGTGGTCTGGGCCATCCACTACACCTCTAGGAAAATCCAGCGAGCTGCCGGGGGGGCAGGATGAAGGCTCTTTGGGCTGGGAAACCCGGAAGAGCAACGTGCCCAAGGATTACCAAGAGCTCAGTGTTCGCTCCGACCTCAAACGCCTTTCGGTCGCAGAGAAGCCAAACGCCCCCCGGCAGCTTTACCTGTTGCTCCAGGACGGGCGCCAAGGCACGGCGCTGCCGCCACTCGCGCTCGCGTGTTCCGGGTTCCCCTCACATAAGGGAAAAACGCTAACGACATCTGTAGATCCAGCACAACTTTGATGGCAGGAGCTGGGACTTCACAGCAAGTTTCTTGGAAGGAAAAATACGGGGGCCTGAATATAGGGAATGCAGCACTTAAAATAGACCTACTTACACACTCCAACCTTTTTCCAAAAGGGAGCTTTMAAGATCAAGATTTCTGGGGTTAGTCTCTTCATCGATACCCATTTCTGGATAAAATATATTTTTACATAGTTAKGTATCAGAAGAGAAAGAAAAGGTAAAGCTCAGGCCTAACCTAACGGATGAATAAATATCAGCTCCTACTCCAAAACACGTACAGAAACTTTGGCAAGGCAAAGTCATTGTCTATAAATAATTTAGAGCAGTAATTCTGGGCTCCTAAGTGTGAAGGCCCAAATATTTTAAACCTATTGGCAATAGGTTTGATTTTGCAAAATTTCTTCTTGTCAGCTCCAGGTTGAAAACTGCTGATTTAAGAGAGCCCTAGCAAAACACAGGCCTTCTTTCCACAGAGAGAGCTTGTTCCAAGAGATAAACATTGAGTTCCTGCAGAATTCAAAGTGCAGACCCAAAACCAGATCCCAGCACACTCTGTCTCAGCTGAACACCGAACCYGTGTACTGCCAATTCCCTGCATGTTTCTCAAGAAAAACTTCAGAAGCAAGACCAAAGGCTGCGATTCCTGAGGAGTCTACTGAAACATTCCTGTAAGGCACGCGAGCCAGGTTCTCACGGCACCTGCCCATACAGTTTTAGGCTATGACACATTTACTAGAGTGTATGAATGCACAGGAGAATAAAAGAGTGTTTGGAAACACATGCAAAAAAATACACATAAAAATATATATAAGAAAAACATGCAAACAGTAGTTAAGTGTTTGATCAAAAAATACCAGAATGAGGACCATATCTACTGTAGTTATTACCCAAGTATAAATTCGAACAATCTAAACACTCACGGGACACACTCGAAGGAGCAAAAAACCCCACCCATTTCCCCAAGAGCTGCCCACTGGTCACAAAGCCAMGCTACACTCGTGTCGCACAGCGCATTCTGCAGCCCAGCGCGCGTCGGAAGCTGCGCACAGCCAACCCGTGGCACCGGGCTGCTCCCCGAGCTCGCGGTCCTCCCTCGCTCGGCCTCGCAGCCGTGCCAGGGCACTAGCGGCACCGCGTGAAGGGCACGAGAGGCACCGCGTGAAGGGCACGAGAGGCACCGCGTGAAGGGCACGAGAGGCACCGCGTGCACTGCCGCCAGGCAGCGCATCCCGCTCGAGCTGCGCCACGGAGCACAACGGCTCCGAGGGAAGCTCACGAGAAGCTGAAAACCAGCAAGGGGCCCTTACTTGGCTGCGAGGTTCATGAGATCGGGGTGTTATCTGCTGAGTTTTCTTCTATGGGAAGTTTTCCTCATTGCCCGTTTTGTAAGACCATCAGATGTCTTTTTTCTCTTGTTTTTCCTCTCTCTTTTACACCATTCAGCAAGACTTTGCTAGAAACACCAAGAGTGGTTACAGTACCCCAAAGTATGTCCCCCGCCTCACTTCAAAACATAAAAGGGAAAGCTAAAGTAGATATGCTAACTCCTTTTACAAAAGGCATAAGTRGGATCACTGCTTTAAGATGACTACTTTTGAATTTCTTTAGGTCAAAAAAAGGAAATGACTCCCACAGATTTCTAGTTTCTTGTTCATGCACAGCAAAATAGAAGTGTCCACCTCTACAAAACTAAATTTGTTATGTAAAGTACACGATGGCAGATTTTCCAAAACGTATCAAGAGAGCACGATTAAGCAACAACTAGAAAGCAGCTTGGAGCMCTTGTCACAATGACAAATCCTAACACAGGAGACCGAACTCGAAACAGAGCCCACCAGAACACTAGCCTACCTTCAACCTGTTCATGGAAAGGATAAAACTGCCAAGGAAATCAGGTACCAAGTACTAGCCAAAAGTCAAGCCAGCCAGTGTGTTGTGTGTAGTCAAATCGTGCTAATTAGCTCTAATCACAACCAATTTTCATATATTCCAATACATTTCTTAAGAAGTCTGTCACTGGAGGACAGAAGACAGAGGCTAAGACGACTGCTCAAGTGCAAGACTCCTACGCACCAGGACGTACTCCAATCAACCCCGCAGCTTTCCAGAGACCAAGCCCCAGAAGCGACCCATATATTAGGAAGAGGCTGGGCATGCGAGAGCCTCTTCTGTGTATATCGTTGCGGGGAGTTTAAGAGCTGCAGAAGTGCCCTGTTCTTGCAAGGCAGAGGCTCAGTGCGACGTACAGGTAACACAGCAAGCTGCTGCCTCCCACATACACACCGCAGCAAAGGGGGTCACACAGCAGCGGTCTGCAGGGGAACGGCTTCAAAACTATGGTGAGCTTCGGGGAGCAGCATGTACAGCATTACTGTCATGTACTGGGTGAGGAACTGTGGGGTGAAGCTGTCACATCCTTTTGTTAATGGGAAAAACAATAAGAAGTCAAGAAACGAAGAACTTGGTTATCTCTTTTAGCCGTTCCTACCTGCCAGCTAGCACACTTCCCTAACAAGACCACCATCACTCTAACCTAGAAACAGCAGCAGAGAGAGGAAAATAAACCCTTGCTTGTATAGATTGCTCTACATAATCCTTCAGCTAACTATTAAATGTCCGTATTATAAGTGCATATATAAAAAAGGTTCAAAGAGAACCAGGAAATTTTTCATTAGTAAACTCTACTCAAGAGTTAAGATTGCCTGGTGGCCTCTGATGTCCTTCCACGCTGATGGATTCATTAACAAAGGAAGCTTTCAGGAACTGAATACTGGGCTCTTGTCCAGTCCTCTCTTCTCCCCCTCTTCTCCCTCCCATAAAATATCATGGTCCCCAGGGCATAAGGAACATTCTTTGTCTCCCTGCAAGTCTTCCCTGTGTGGCCACTTTGCTCCAGCCTTTGGAGAACCCAACAGGAGTACCATCTTCTCTCTTTAAGAGGAGGGGCAAATTAAATGGAGATGTCATCTAACTGCACTTTGCTGAAGAGGAAGAGACACCCCGCAGAAATGTTGAAGTGCCGTAACCTTCCCTTCGTCTTCAAGGCGTGGGCAGTGCCGGCCTGTAACTTAAACCTCCTGCTTAGCTTGAGAGCTGAGTTTTGGCGAGGCTGCCATAAGAGAACACATGAACAAGGAACATCCACAACATACTAAAAACTAAACCCAAGCTGAAGGAAGACGTTTTGAAGATTACCAGGGGAAGAGCAGCACACACGCCTCTCCAAGAAAGGAGGAAGCTGAAGCTCCCATTTCCCAAAAGAGGCTAAGGCCACACGGACTTGTTGGAAGAAAGTCTGAGGAACCACAGGAGCCTATAAAGAACATTGGGAAGAGCTGGAGAAAACAGCAATGTATTAACAGGGGCCCCAGAGAAGAGTGCCCAGCAGGAGGGTTGGGAAAGCAAAGCCCACAATCCAGTATCAGGGAGTGAACAGGGTACAAGCTGCAGTGCTTTGGAGAAGGAGAATGAAGCAGTCTGCTCTACAGCACGGGAATGAGCACGCATGCAGTTAATCTGTGCTTAGTCAAGAAAACCTCCTTAGACTCGCAGCAAGAGCTAAATAACCCAGCTCTTCCTCCTCTGCCTTTCCCCATGCGTGGAAGTCTTGTATCTGCCAGAGAACTAGAACTATCCATTCATGCAAGTTTGTAGAACTGCAGATTGACTTTCTTCATGAGGATGAAGACGTGTTCATGGGAGGGTAAGGAAGAGGATTAGAACATCCCACATAAAGCAGTGCGGTATTTTCATCTGCACATTTATGTATTTATTTGCAGTATTTATCATCCGGCCTTGTACAAGATCCCGGCCTTGCTTCAACCTTACAAAAGAGCCCTTTTTCAGAAACCTTGCCCTAACTGACTCACAGCAACGACTCCCACTGTTGCTTCTACATCAGTCCTGCAAGAACACAACTTTCTAGACACAAACCCTAAACTCCTGACACCAAAGTTGTACGGACATGGCACTAAGGATGCAGACAACTGAGCACAAGAATAAGGGTTTGCCTATCACCCGTCTGTAATGAAAATACACACCTCTGAACATGACAGCATCTGGACTAACATCAGTATGTGGCACAAACTGCCAAAAAGTAGCTCAAGAAATTGAACAGCATCACGGACGCTCTTCAAATGGTGCCTTTGCTGGAAACGTGTACATCTGTAACACACATATCAATACAAATTCCGCAGAGATTTACCTAGCTGGTTTGCACTAATTGCTGCATGCACAGGATGCATTGCTATAACTCATTTTCATAAATTTTATTAACAGTGGATGCACTCAATGCCACTAACTTTTTTTTCCAACTTAACTAAAAAGACAAAAATATCCCCACTGTACTTCCTGCGGGAGGACCACTTCCCAAGAAGGAAGCCTCTTTACTCACAGTCATAATTACTATTTTTCACTTATGCTAAAAGTTGTGTTAAAACAAACTAAATAATTTGGCCTACTCCAAAAAATGCCACAGCCATCAGACGACACAAGACAAAACGATTTCTCATGACTTTTTCCCCCTCTGAGTATGCTTTCCTTTGGTTGTCTATGAAACCAACCTGAATTCAGACATCCAGACCACTTCAAAAGAAAAAGCAAAAAGAAAAATCACATAATGACTTGTCTTCTACATTAACTGATATTGTCCCTGTGAGGCCAAAAGTTATTCTCTATTTTCAAGTAGTGAAACAAGGACAAATACACAGCAATTTCTCCAAAATCAGAAGAGATATCAGAAGGAGATCTAGATTCCTCCTCTTCCATTTAACTTTTACTATTGTTCTTCAGGTTCACACCATCCCTTCATGCACATTTAAAATAAAGCTAAACATCAAGCTGCAAAAATTTCAATCCATATAACTCGAGCATTTTATTTTAAATGACAGCTGCCTTGAACATTTTTTCCTGGCATACYTTGTCACAAAAGCGCAGATCTCCTTCCCTTCATCCACAGTGCCGACAGGGAAAAATACTTGTGCGTGGATGGCACCTTGGTGAACAAGCCTTTAGCTACCATCCCGAAAAGTGTTTGTCCCAGAGATTCCTAGTAATGCAAATTGCATTAAAACAACCTGTCACAAGCTGCATCTGTATTACAGGCAGGTTGAAAGAAGACGCAGCACCATTTTCTGGGGGGAATGGGGGTAGATCCCACCATTTAGAAACATCCCATACTTGCATTTTTTACATTAGCCCAAATAGAGCTACCTTGGTTTTTTATAATTATTTTCCATCACTCTGAGAGCATTAAAGAATAAGCTTCCTTATCCTGGCACAAAGAAGAACAAACTACCCTTTAAACTAGAACTATGTTACACACTCGGAGATTCAAAGCCTGCTTCCAAAACAACGAGATAACACAGCCAACTGCTCTGTGTTTTGGAAGCACCGGCTAATTCAGATCAGCTGTAGTATCACACACCAGCTGGAACTATATCCAAGCAATAGGCAAGATAAGAAAAATCTAATATAGATTTCAGAATTATTCAACCGTTACACAGCTCCTCTTGATTAGTATTAGCTGATCAGTATTTCCTGCTGAACAATACTGTTTCTTCTAGTGAAGCTCACACTTTAGCTAGACGCCTCAACTCAAGGAAGGCCACCACTGTTCACCCAGCCAGCACAGAGGAACGGCTCAGGTACTCGGCTTGCAATACTTTACCAACAGCGTGCATTTCAAAACAAACCAACCAACCCCACAGAAACTAGCTCAGCTTATTTCGACAGTTTAAGAGGCTTAAAAAAAACATGCTCTCAATGAAACACCGAGCTCAAGATGGTTGGAAAGCTAACATGCAAGCTGGATTTGCCTTTTAAATCACCATGTCGCTCCCCAAATTAGCATCGCTGCTGCAGCGAGCTAACGCATACCTGTGCCTCCACCCCCTACGTAGGTTGTAATTCCAAGAGTCTCTAAGAGCACAGCTAATATTTAACAAAGGCCAAGCACTAGCAGCTAGGAGAAACGCGTGCAATCACCTGAAGCTATCACTCCAGTAACTGCACAGAATTGCAGTGCTATTACTGCCCATAAAAGAAGTGTCAGGAAGGTTTCAGGGAGCTGCAGGGTCTCTCCGCCCTCAAAGTCCTCATTCCTTCCGTGARCCGATCTCACTTGCAAGTCCCTGGACAGAAAGTGATGGAAGTTGGAAGGAGGACTAGGGGAAAAAACAAAGCAAAGGCCACCCCGCATGCTCAGGGGTGAATCCTCTTCAGATGCCACGAGTTTTGGGATCACGGTGCCACCACCACAGCATCAGCCCACTGCTCACCACTGCTGCTCGGCTCCCTACGCTGCCGTTTAACGGCCAGCGTGTGCCACAGCTTGAGGAGCTTGACCTCTGTAACTACATCTCCTCTCCACATATTAGCCCCATGTCCTGGSCACAGCTTGTGGTCCCCTCGTGCACCACCACCACCACAAACAGCTTGAAACACCTAAGAGAAGGAAGGGAGGGAGGTTTAGCCTTCTCTATCCCCCTGCTCCAAGCYGTGCTGGCACAACTGCAGGTGCAGCTCAGGAGGCTGGAGACACCCCGTACCTCCACTGCAGCATTCCCACCCTCCCGCCTTCCTCCAGCCATGCATTCACACCTCTTCCTCACGCTAGCGCCTGGATTTGTGCGTGTCCCCCCCTTCCACACACACACAGYGCGAGAGCCAATGCAGGGAGCTGTGCAGGCTGCAGGAGCGAGGAACCCGAGAGGGAAGACAGCGACTTCAGCTATTCCTGTTGCCCCCCACACTTGTTCAAGCCACAGTCTCCGTGTGTTTCCGACTACCACCCCGCGCGCTACCAGAACGACTTTTCAGGGARTTATGCTAACGACGGGATCCCACACGCCGCACGTTTGCTTTCAGGACTGAATATGAATGGCTATTTCTGGAGCAACACGAAGAATTTTCTCCTGCTTTCCTTCCTCGTGTTTATACGTTTGCTTTTGATCTAGGCACAATTTCTTAAGACTTTCATGAAAGGCCAAGATAAAATAGAGCACTGCACCGTTTAGTAGGTCAAATTTCAAGCCTCATATAACGTTGTCAAAATCCACTCAAAAGGACAACCGAGATATGTTTGGAGCTAGGAGTAGAGATCACAGTGCAGCTTCCACCGCATATTCTGAGTGGTGCTATATTTTTTTGCCCACAGAATTATTACAGAAGGGTTTAAAAAAAATAAAAGAGAAAAAGACAAAAAAAGAAACAGGCTACAATTAACACATTTATACGACCTTACAATTTATGCAAGATTGATACTAGGAACAGGGCAGGTCCTGAGATCCCATAAAACTGATCAATTTGAGGTTCAAACTATTTATGACACAGTACCATCAAGATAAAGTCACGCAGTACTGTTACACTTTGGACTTTTGGTTTTTAATGTTTTTGTACTTTACCTCCAAAAAAAYCCCAGCCAGCTCTATGCTTACCAGTGTTCACAACATCTTTTGTTAAACACACACAGAGGGACTTTCAGAGAGGGAATTTTTTCAGGAGGACAAAAAGCCTATCAATTTGAGCGCTCGGCAGAGATATGGGAGGCACGGAGGAGAAAGCAAGTTCTCCAGGGGCTGGCGATTTAAATGGGTATCGGGAAGCTGAACCGGGCGTGTATGCACGGGGTGGGGGGAAGAGTTGTTTGTTTTAAGTTTTAGCACTTGGGGTTGCTAAGAACTTTCACGGCCTGGTGTTCYCGTTCAGGCTGCGGATAACTCGTGCAGCTGCCCACGTTGTTCCCAAAGAGCCGCAGAAGGAACAGACAATTTGTGCCTCTGAAGCCAGGACAAGCTCCTCAGCCGCAGCTCTTGAGCCGTCAGCGACTTTCCCCCCGCTTTACCCCTCACAGTTATCTGGGCACGTTCTGGGCAGCAGGACAGCAGCACCGCAGCGCTCAGRGTGACCCACTTCCCAAGCATCGAGGAGGGCGCAGGAAGACAAGACGACACGCAGCAAGCAGGGAGCTCAGAAAGGACTAGAACAGGTGATCCAGCAGGCAGGGCAACAGGCAACAAGGACTGCAGAGGGGAGTCAAAAACATCCACCTCGGGTGGACGCGGGAGCCAACAAGCTGCTCCTAATACAGCAAAGTTACTATCCGGGCTCAAAATAAATCCACCTAGACCAGATCTAGAAACACCAGCAAGCAACTGGAAAGAAAACCTAACATTTTTGCAGAAAAAAGTCTGAGTTTCCCAGCAATTATATCACCCTTGCACGTCTGTGTGCTTTAAAATTAAAAAGAAACACAAAGTTAATTGCTCATGTTAATCTGGAGGTAACAAGCATCTAACATGTGCTTCATCTTACAGAAATTTACACATGAAGATGAAGCCCAAAAATATCYCTGGCAGCAGCTCGCGTTTCTGGCGCCATCAAAAATGGTGCTTCAGAGCCCCGGGAACGAAGCGGGGTGCGGAGCTCACCGACAATAAGAGGTTTAAGTGGACGCACGAGGAACCGGAGCGAGGGCGGATGACCCGCGCCGCGCGGCCGGGGCAGATTACGGCCACATTTGCATGTTTAAAAATAAGGCGAGCAGGATTTATGCCCAATTAGCAGCCGCCGGGCGCGCGGGGCGGGAGCCGCCCGGGCTGCGGGCGCGGGGGGCGCCGCCGAAGTTGCGGGCTCGCCGCCGGCAGCCCCGCGGGGCGGCGGGCAGCGCGCAGGGGCGCTCCGAGGCGGGCAGGGCAGGGCAGGGCAGGCCCCGGAGCGCCCCGCGAGCTGCCCCCGTGCGCAGGAAAGTTGCCCGCGATGGACGGGCGTTGTAGCCTCCCCCGCGCAGCAGGGAGGAACAGAAACAAATGGAAATAAAGGGAATAAAGCGGGGGGCAACTGAGGGGTAACAACGGGAGCGGGGGGGGGCCCTCCCGCCGCCCCCGCCCGGCCCAGCGCGCAACTTCCCGCCCCCGCCGCCGCGCCGTGACAGGGGCCGCCGGGGCCGCC
>PTEX01000447.1:7879-23354 GCA_003342815.1 Eudromia elegans | reverse complement strand
CCCAACGGTCATGGCGGGAAGGGTGGCGGCCCCCGGTGTCCCCTGTCCCCGGGAGTAGTCACAGGCTGTCAGTGTGGTGGGTACCTGCSTCTGGGGTTTGTCAACCTCTGCCGGGGCAGAGAGGACGAGGATGAGGAAGCAGGAGCCAGCGTGTRGGGCAAGAGGGAGCGCCTGAGAACTGGAGGCCAAAGGGGGTCCTCTARTCCATAGAGACTAATCCCAAGGGACTCTGGTGGAGAAGGACAAACAGGGCCGAGGCCAACTTGGAAAAGCAGCAGCGATGTCTGGAATCACCAGCCGGAGCTTCTGTGTCCAGAGGGATGGGCGAGGAGGGCGTGAAGGACTCGGCCTCGGAAGGCACGGTGGGGAGGAGCGGCCATGGAGCGAGCAYGTGGACACCCCGRAGCACGGGAAGGACTYGGCCTCGGAAGGCACCGCGGGAAGGAGCGGCCATGGAGCGAGCACGTGGACACCCCGAAGCACGGGAAGGACTCGGCCTCGGAAGGCACCGCGGGAAGGAGCGGCCATGGAGCGAGCACGTGGACACCCCGAAGCACGGGAAGGACTCGGCCTCGGAAGGCACCGCGGGAAGGAGCGGCCATGGAGCGAGCATGTGGACACCCCGGAGCCACGGGACCAACTGGCTCGGGTCTGCCACGGCAGGGATGCGCCACGCACGGGCCGTGCAGCCCAGCRCCCCTTCCCTGGGCTGGCACTCCGGCCTCCCCCTTACCCACCCCTTTCCCCTCTTTCGTGGCGGCTCCCCTTCGGTGATAATTRTTTGCAGGCAAAGCTTCGTAGAGAGCTCGCTGCTCTGTGGTTCCTCTGCTGGTCACTGCCGAGCTGCCCGGACCAGTGTGGAAAACGCTTTGGTGTTAACGAGCCGCAGAGAGGTTCACTCAGCACCACGCGGGGCCTGGCACGGCCGAGGGAGGAGTTCCAAGGCACATCCTGCAACGTCTCTCCAACATCCCTTCTGCCACGGGAATGGAGGGTGCCCGGAAAGGCGTTAGAGCAGAAACCTGCCTTCTTGCGGGGCCTCGCGCAGCACCCAGCACTGCCATGGACCCATAGATGCCCGAGGGAAAAAACACGGCCCCACTGAACAGCAGTGTCCTTGTGGGTTCGGTGGCAGCGGGGTTTGACCTCCCTGGGAAGCGCCTGCCTCTCTGATCCTGCAGTGCACGCACACAGGAAGGGGAGGAAGCAGGGCTGTCRGTCCCTCATGCAGGGCTCTGGATGTCGGGCCCTAGACGAGGAGGCAGGGGCTCCGTGCTGGGACTGCCCCTCATGTGCTGCGGAGCCGGGTACCACTGCCCAGGAAGGCACCACCTGGAGGGACAYGGAAGGTGCAAATACGGTTCTGTGACAAGGTCAAACTACGTGTGTTGTTCACCGTGTCACACAAACTGCTTCCAAGCCCACGCGACAAGCAGGGAGCCCCCGCCACGCAGACCTGCGTCGGGGAAGTACAGACGAGACCCTGCAGACGGCTGAGAAACAGGCTTTATTGTGAGGARCTGGCTTGATTCCAATATATTGGCTTTGTTAAATGATTTATTGTAATGAGAGGGATGTTATCGTTCCCGTCTTCTCACCGGGACGGGGTTGTTCCCTGCAGCAGACTTTGGATTGCAAAGGTGAAGCAAGGCAAGCCAGGAGTGTTTGTCCTGCGCCCGTTCCCGGGGAGGATCCCGCAGAGACGTGTGTATTGCAGCCCGCACAGACATGAAACGTGGCAAGAGGGATTTTATGTCTAGAATTAAAAGAAGAAGACAGAGTTACAGGAGTGTCTGAGGAGGATCACAGGCCAAAGAAAGGAAAATCCACCCAAGTCCGTGGGAAAATATCCAAGTCAATGGGAAGAYATCCAAAATTAACCTTCGGCAAGGCATTCAGTAGCCAATATGCACTCCCCAAATCCAGTCAATCCAAATGAAGCTTCAGGCTAGGGCCTTGACACTCCGGGTATGACTGAACATCCTCCAGGAGATGAGAGCAGTGCRAGAAGGGCGGGCGAGTGAGAACAGCACGGAGGGATCCCGGGTGGTGGGAGGGGAAGACAAGGTGAACAGCGCTGCTGTGCAGTAACCTCAGAGCAACCCGGAGCGCCCACGGGATGGATAAGGAGCGCGGCGACGTCCCCGCCCCGGAGCCGTGCTGCAAGGAGCAAGAGCAGCTCTGCTGGCGATAGACAGGCTCCCAGTGTGAAAGCAAAGGACACCCCCGTTACCTGCAGGGCAGAGTTCAGTGCACAAGGCTATGTCTTGTCAGCAGTTGTAATATTCCTGTGAATAGAAAGCAACAGATTTGCAAGGATGAAAAATAAGGGGTTTAAAACCGTGTGTTTATCCCTCTTAAAGAAATAGGAGAACTGGAGGCTTAGACTAATAGACTAGAAAATACCCTTGCGATAACAGGAAGGGACCATACAGCAGGATGAACACTAGGTCAGTCTGTAACTGCTTCTGAGGGTTAAGGAAACATTTACCAGAATAAAGATGGAAGAGCCCAGCTATCTGCAGCGAGTACTTCTTGAGGKAGTTCTTTTGTCTTTAAACAGAAGCTAAACAGAAGTAGTGCAGTATCTTCAAGAGTCTCAAACAGGTTTCAAAACAAAACAACAAAAACCAACCAAGACGGGTGGTATTGTAGGAAGAAAAGAATAAAGCCCTTCRTTTACACACATACGTTCTCAAAAGACAAATAAACATGTACAAAAAGGAATCATTACAAAAGGAGCTGAGGAACACGGCAGTGAATATTCGCGTGGCAGAGCTCGAGCCCGTCCTCGGGCACGGGCAGCTCCGGCTCCCAGCTGCATTCCAAACCACCCCTAACGTGAGCCGTGTTGCRGGTGCCCGCGGTGCCCGTGCTGAGGGAGGTGCTGGAGGCTCGGGCACAAATACGTGATCCCGGTGGCACCTGCCCAAGGACTTCAAAGCCGTCTGTGTTGGAAGTGACCGAGTGTTTGTTGTGGTGCACGGCGCCTGCTAAGCCGGCCTTGGTAACCGAGATATGGAAGGAGGCAAACACGGCACCCCTTTCTGAAGGCACAGCGGGAAAGCTGGGGACTCCAAAGACAGCAAAGCCTCYTGCAGAGCCATCAGCTTGACAGGAATTGTAATGTGGGCACAAGAAGTTCGACGCCTTCGTGTGCAGAAGGCTGATCTTAACTGATAACAACCATAAAACACTCCTTGCTGTCACCAAACACAGGCAGGGGCAGCAGCTGGAAAATCTCTTTCCCCTTCTCTAAGCTGAGACTTTTTGCTTTGTTTTTCCAGTGACAAATGTACATTTAGCAAACTACAAGAAGGAGCTGGTGGATGAAGACATTTTCATGGAGCCAAGCCCAGAGTAGACACTGAACATGTGAATTTTATTTTAAGAAAAGCAGCAGCAGCAGCAGGCGAGTCGGTGCGAGCTCTGGTGTCCCTCCCGCATGTGGATGCTGCCAGAGCCGCAGCTGGGCAYGGGGAGGCGCAGCGTGATCCAGGCTGCCAGCGCAGTGTTCCTCCGGGCTCCAGGAAACGGGGACCTCGGCGCTGGGTTTAAACTGCCAGCAAATCCTCATGCATTGAAATGTACCTGAGTTACACCGGGTGTGTGCTATTTACCACCTGATCAGGCCAGCGGAATGAAAACCAGTAAGAGGAGTTAGGTTGCCAGGGGAGAAAACATAGTAATAATGGCAGACATTAATTACCTCCATATAGACTGGGTGAATGCCATGGCAAAGAATGATGCAAAGCCTGTATTTTTAGCCCTGATAAGCGAACAGTTCTTAGAAGGGCCACTCAGAGACGCCGAGTGGAGGATGAACTCTTGATTTCACCGTGAGCAGTGCAGAGGAGGGGCTTCGAAACGCGATCCTGAACGGTCACAGTCGAAAGGGACACGGTGTGCTCGAATTCCCTGTCACCGCAGGAGAGGACAAAGCAGCAAAGCACTCACTGCGGTGCAGCGTAGGTTCAAAAGGAGACGAGCGTGTTCCCCCTCGAAAGGGAATAGAATTCAGCAGGGAGATTAAGAAGAATTTACAAGTGGCCGTCAAAAGGACAAAATGTTTGCGGCCAACATCGAGACGGTTCAGAGACCCTGTACTTAAAGCTTTAAACACGCCRTCCTCAAAACATGCTTGAAAAAATATCCGAATAGGGAACAGTGAAACGGTTGAGTAAAAAGGGCATTTAGAAATTAAAAGGCATCCTTCAAAATGTGTAATTTATGTCCAGAGAAGAAAAATAGAAACCCTCGTCTTCTGGCAAGTTGAAAAAACACAGACAAGATTTGGCCAGGCAAAATAGGTTTTAACAGCAGCTTGCAAAAGACAAAGATTACCAATAGAAACTGCTTAGCTCAGGAGCAGGAGCTATAGGGAATGGGAGGCAAAATAGTGAGCTTCAAGGGAAGACGAGTCCAGAATGGCCTTTCCTCGCGGGTGCTGTGGCTGGACGCAGCCGTGCCCAGCGGACCCTGCTCCCGTGCAAGGCTCAGCCGCTCGCGGGCAGCTGCAGTGTGATGGGAAGGCTGTACACACAATTTCGGACGAAGGTTGGGTCCAGCCTGGCGGTCGCCTCCTGTTATCCGCTGTCCCACGAGGCTGAAGGGAGCGCTGCTGGAACAGGCCGGTGGCGGCTGCTGGGTCCCAGCCCCGCGACGTGTTCCCCGTGCGCTCACAAGCCCTTTCTTTTGCAGGTGATTCTGACCGGGTGATTCCGGCGGTGCCACCTGCCCGGCCTCGGCAGCGCCGGCCTGYGCTAGCAGCCGAGCCCCCTGCTTGCGATTCCCCCCCAGCAGCGGCTAAAATCACAGCTAGACCCACCCGGGGCGTCTCTTGGTCCCGGCGAYGGAGCAGCAACCGCAGCGTTACGCACTGGTGAAAACAGCCCGGAGCGGGTCCGGCTGTTGCCTGGCTCAAACCCTCGTGTGTTCCCACGCGCGGGGTTCCCTGGCTGCTCGCKCATCGTGCCACGTGCTTCACTTGGGGCGCACGCGCTTGGCGGAGCTTTTCTGTCCCCGGTTGTACTCAAGCACGATGCCTGACCTGGAGCATCCTGCGGGCACCGCGCTGGAGCTTCGATAGCCCCGGGCATCCCCCTGGACGGGCCTGTGAGGCCCTTCGAGGCAGGCGCCCATGGCTGGTGCTGGTGGGGGGTTCTCTAAGCCGCTGCAGCCCTGGTCCCGCTCACAGAGGTGCTTGGGAACCCCTTTGCCTGCCGGTCCTGGCGGGAGAGCTGCTTTATTTCAGGCCGGGCTCTGGCTGTCTCTAGGTAACAGGCACATCTGCTGCTGCCTCTCCACACGCTGCCTGGCTCTATAAATAAGCCCTTAAAGACRCAGTCAGCAGCACTCGCTGCTCCACCTGGGCGCGGGGCTGGTGCCAGAGTGCCGGGACACCGAGTCCCCACCGTGCGACGCTGCCACCAGCTTGGCCTCCAGCCCCGCTCCGCTCCCCCCGCTTGGTGTTTCCACAGGCATTGAGGGCAGCCCTCGGATCACGGCCGGAGCAGTTAGTCCGTTCRTCCAGGCAGCCCTTGTCTCCCATGGCTCTCGGGGGAGACACCATGTCCTTCACCTCCCTCCCTCATTCCTGGGACGAGTTCCCCAAGGGTTTTGTCTGCAGCTGGGGGATGTCTGGGGGTGCTTACAAAAAGTGCGCTATGAGACCTTAATTTCCCAGCAGGCACCATGCCCTGAAGAGCACCAAAATACCAGGGCTCAGATACTGTTGGAGAGGACAGAGCTAGAGTTCCTCAGCAAACCACTGGCGAGGCGGCAGGGTGCGAGGTTGGAGCCGTGTGCTCCATGGGAGCGAGGACGCGGGGAGCGAGGAGCTGCCTGCCGAGCCCAGGAGGGCAGCGGGAGCAGCAGGACCTCGGTGTGGGACGGAGGCGTTGCGGCAGGAACCACGAGTCCTCCAGCATCTTGGCCTCTTCAGCCCGCTGCGACTGCAGCGAGGAAGCGGGAGACGGGAGCGGAGGGCGACGCGCTGGGGTGTTCTGCACGAGAACGATCCGCACCGGARCGATCGCACCAGGACGAGGAGCTTCACTGCCACTGTGCACAGACAGCGCCGGGGAAAGGGCTGCAGGAGCCGAGGAGGGAGGAAGTACCCAGTGCTGGAGCAGGCCCATGGAGCCCTGCCTGAACACCTAACCTCTGTCTATAAAAAGAACCTTTTCTTTTATTTTTGTTTGGCCAGGGAACCAGATTCTGAGTTAAGGATGACCAAGGCTTCCCTGGAGAAACTGCTGCCAGAGGCAGAGCTGAGGATGAATCCCAAGGTCAGGGAGGAGAACCCGGAAAGGAGAGACCGTGGCAAGCCGAGCTGGGCAGGAGGGCGCGAGCGGCGTGTGCCGGGGGTGAGCGCGGGAGGGCAAAGCCGCCGGGCGCTCCGAAGAGCCAGGAGGGAGTTCCCAAAGCGAGGAGGCAGCACAGGCTTGGGAGGGCTCGGAGCCGGGAGGAGGAGGAAGAGGAAAGGAGTTCCTCCCAGAGGRAGCAGGAGAGAACCCTGCCAAGCAGGGGGCAGAAGYAGAGAATTTAAAGGGGAAAAAAAAWAGGTGAATTTGGACACCTGRAGACCAAGGRCGTGTGCTACCAACCTATGAAAGAGATGCGCGGAGGCATAAAAAGGCCTGGCTGCGGCGGAGCATGGATGTGAAGCAGCAGTGACGCTTCCGGGAGAAGAGAAGGGCGACTGGGGAGGTCCCAGGGTGCCCAGACAGGTTATTCATAGGGGCTGCACGGGGCTCAGCTTCCCCAGGATGTGGCCACCGCACGGGGCGGCACCGCCTGCTGCTCGGGCTGCCTGTCCCGCCGGGGCGGAGCGGGGACGGCGTTCTGGGGAAGAGCAGCTGAAACTGAGGGACGCCAAACAAGAAATGTGTGCGTGCAGTTCCCCAGGCTCACATCTGTTTGTAGATCAGGTGTCAGTGTAACCCGTTCCCGTCGTCCGCGGCGCTGCAGAGCCCTGAGGCTCCTCTGGGCTCACCCACCTGCTCCCGGATGCAGCTTTGGTTTCATCCTCCTGGACCTGCTGYAGGCAGGGGAGACACAGGGGACGCTGCGGAGGGGAGGGCCACCCTGCCCTGCACCGGGTCTGTGTCTCAGGACAGGCAGATGCACCCGGAGGTGCYCCCAGGAGCCGAGGTGCCTGCGGAGCCCCAGCCCTGTGCTCATGGTGCTGGCGCTGAACGTGGTGCTGGCACYGCTGGCGCCGGGCTCGGGACACACTCGGGGTGCCAGACCTGGTGCACGGAGCCCCCCCGCTCCTTGGGACCCCCYGCAAGGAGCGCAGAGGAAGGTGTCACGGGGCAGCGACGGGGCCTCGGCAGGGCTCACCCATGGCCAGTGCAGGACACCGGGGTCCGGCCTGCTGGGGGGCCCCCACTCCAGCCCGGCCGTGCGCTGGTGGCCCCAGCTGCGCAGGGCCCTCCGGGGTGGAACCCCCAGCAGCATGGGGCCCTCCTGGGCAGCACCCCYGGCTCCCCGCCGGCCCGGCCCCCGCTGTCCTCTGCAGCCGAGCCGCTGCCGCCCGCCGGGCAGCAGGAGAGCTCCTGTCGGCAGCTCTCCCCCACTTCCCAGCACACTTTAAATCAATAACCTTGGAGCACGGGGCCAGGTTATTGCCAACAGAAGCCATCAAACGGGAACAGAGGCGGAGGAAGCCAGCCTCTAACACGGGGAGGATTTATAGGGCGCAGGAGCAGGGTGTTAATTCCCCTGGCAACACAAACGCGTTCACACTCCGGCCTTTCCTCACCCGGGGTAGTGAGGAACGGGGAGCGCGTGCGGCCCCCCAGCAGCACTGGACAGGGCCGCGGGCAGCGCGTGGGGCCGGGTGACGCTGCCGAGGGCAGCCGAGGACACAGCTCGGCCCATGGGGCAGCACGCCGCCGGGGCCCGCCTGGAGCAGGACATCCCACGGGATGGGAAGCGCCAGCCCTCGCTCACCACTGGCTCCCTGSGATGCTCCCAGCTGTGGGAAACGCTGTGAAGAGGATCCCACAGGGAGCAACGCAGCCAGACACCAGCCTGGGTGCCCTGAGAGCGAGCGCCCTTCTCCGGGCTGCCCAGGAGCGCTGCGAGTGGCACGGGGCACGTGGGGGGCCGGCCCAGAGCCCGTGGTGCCCTGGGGGGTGACATCTCCCAGAGCTGCACTGCTGGGCACAGCCCCGGCCCCGCACGGAATGACGTCTCCCGAAGAGCTGCAGCGCTGGGAATGGCCCTGCATGGGGTGACGTCTCCCGCAGAGCTGCGGTGCTGGGAACAGCCCCCAGGCCATTGAAGCCAGCGYCTCCCGGGACCCTCCCTGGGGCAAAGTCCGGTGCCAGACGGGCAGGGTGGGGTGGGGGAGCTCGCCCAAGCAGGGGTGCCACGGGGGCCGTCGCTGGGCTCACAGCACTTGGCACGTGGACAGGAGCGGGGCAGCCGCCCAGGGGAGCGGCCAGGGGCAGGGGCCACGTCCCGTGCGGGCCCYGGGCAGCCCGTCACCCCCTGCTCCGCACACCGCCGCTTGCCCCCACGCTCCCCCGCAGCCCCAGGGGCCCGAGCACGGCCCCAGCGGGAGCGGCAGTGCCAGCGGGGCTGCGTGAGCCCTCCCCGAGCCSCAGCCAAGGCTCGGGCCCCAGCGCGGCGCGGGGAGGCAGCGGCTGCGCATCGTGCAGTGCCGCTCTGCGGCCACCGCGGGAGCTGCACGCGGCCCCGACGCAGCAGGGAGCCCGTGAGCCAGCGCCCGGGTGAGGCCCCTTGTCCGTCCCCCTCCCCACAACGCTCCACCCAAGGAGCACGGGGCACCCAAGCAGCCTCCGCCCCCGCCGGCTCAACCCTGACCACGGCCGAGCGGGGCTGCTCTTGGACCCCAAGCCCGGGAGCGCGGGCACCAAGGAGGGAGACGAGGCAGCGCTGGCGTTTGGGCATCCACRTTTATTACACGGCTGCAGCCGCCCTGGGGCTGCTGCTTGCCTGGGCCCTTCCAGCCAAAGGGAAGTGGCCTGTCTTTAAATATTGGTTATAAAACAAATTTCTTTTTTTCCTTTTTCTTTTTCTTAAAAACCCATCTCTCCATACTTTTTTGTCTTTTGCATTTCCATATAAAAGCGGGGGCGGGCGCTCCGCCGCRCCGGCCGCTACCTCCGCAGGCTGCGCTGTGCCTGCCGCAGCAGCGTGTCGAAGTCCAGCGAGTCGAACTTACTTTTGACGGGGGCCGGGTCGAAATCCTCCCGGTTCGAGTCTGGGAGACACGAGCAGAGGCCGCCGTGAGGCGCGGGCAGCCCAGCACGCGCTCGGGCAGCGCCCGTCCCAGCTGCGGCGCACACCGAGCTCCCACCGCAAGAGCCACCCTGGCCGCTGCCRCAGCCACCGCAGCGCGGGAGGGACAAGGTCCATCCAACCTCCCTCCCTCCAGGCAGGACTCGCCCCACACTGCATGGCCCTGCCCATGCCAGCAGCCCCCTGCACTCGCACAGGCTCCTCCACCTTCCRTGTGGGTCCCAAAGCAGGTGCAGCGCCCAGAGCAGCCTCCCCTGTGCCACACAGCAGGGATAACCATCCCCGACCCGCCGGCTGGCGGCACGGTGACAGCCACCAGCACAGACGAGCAGGACGGCCACAGCCCCGGCGCCCTCGGCCCCCTGCCCTGCGCGGCCGCGAGGGAGCCGCGCTGCAGGAGCGGCGGGGAGCCGCCGCGCCCCGGCCCCGTGGGCTCACCCAGGTCGGCGTAGTTCCTCCTGCAGAACTGCCGGCGGCCGCCGAAGCACAGGTCGAAGGGCTGCTCGTCCGGGCGCCGCAGCTTGTGCCCGCTCTCGATGGCGGCGAAGGCCTCCTCGGCATAGCGGTACGTGACAAAGCCGTAGTTGTCCCTGGGCCCGGGCAAGGACGGGCATGAGCAACAGCACAGCAGCTTTGCCACCTCTCGGCCCGCACCACCGAGGCTTCGGAGAAGGGCCAGAGGAGCCACCTCCTGAAAGGGGCCGCCCCACGTCCCCCGGTCTCACCCCTCGGAGCGGAAGTGCAGGGTGCACTCCTCGATGTCCCCGAACACGGAGAAGCGGTGCCGCAGCTCCGAGCGCGTCATCCTGCTGGGGATCTTGCCGATGAAGACAACCCGCCGCTCCTCCTGCGGGCAGGGGTGCGAGGAGCTGAGAGCCGGGCCCAGGGACGCGCCGCCTCCGAGCGCTCCGGCTGCACGGACCCTCCTCCTCCGGGCAGCACCCGCGGGCCCGGCGTCACCCGTCACCCCACGCCCTGGCCAGACCCCCGCAGCGACGGGGAGCCCGGGCAGCCCCACTGCGCGCCCCGCAGCCTGCCCACCACTCACTATTGCACGTTCCTTCTGGAGGATCCTCTGCCTTTGGTAATGGTCCTGCGCCTCGTAGCTGTATCTGGCAGGGCRAGAGCAGCCACGTGAGGCGCAGGGTCACAGCCCACCCGGAGCCCCGTGCCCGGCTCCGGGGGACGAGCAGGGCGGACCCAGGCTGGCACCTGGGCTGGGCCAGGGCCTGGCAGCGCTGGTACCCCAGGGGACACACGGAACGGGTC
This sequence comes from Eudromia elegans, assembly GCA_003342815.1. Lineage (NCBI taxonomy): Eukaryota > Metazoa > Chordata > Aves > Tinamiformes > Tinamidae > Eudromia > Eudromia elegans. Next base: position 12,809 of record PTEX01000447.1, on the reverse strand, counting down.
CATCCCCGCCGGGGAGGAGRCCGGGGAGGGTCCAAAGGGAGCCGCAGCGTCGCAGAGGGGCCCGGCGCAGGGCAGCCAGGGCCGTGCTCACCTTCGCCGCCTGTTACTCCTCCTGCGGGGAGAGGGGGAGCGCGACTGGCTGCGGGACGTGGACCGGGAGGAGTAGGAGGACGATGACGAGGACCTGTCCCGGGATCTGCCACAGGAGCCACAGCTGGAGCGCGAGGAGGAGCTGGGGGAGCACCTCGAGCGGTACCTGGGGAAGGAGAACGCTGCTCAGCACCGAGTCCTCGCGGCACGGAGGACACAAGGCTGCCGGGAGCGCAGCCCCCACGGCCCCTGCTCAGCCAGCACCCACCAGGCTCCCCAGGACAYGCAGGACTCATCACATGGAGTTTGATGGGGCCAGCAAAGCAGCACCCACGGCCCCACCTGCCTGTAAACCCTGCAGCCCAAAGGGCCTCGGCCCAAAGGCTTCAAGGAGCAAGAAGCAAGCGTGGCAAACCGCCTGGCACACGGGCACGGTCAGGGAGGGCATGGGCTGCCGTGCAGAGCCCCCCAGCACAGCCCCGCCGCCCGGCCCCACGGCAGAGCTGGGGCAGCCCAGCGCCTGGCCCCAGGGTTCCCGGGCAGGGGACTGCCCTTCCCTTCAGTGCTTCCCGGGCTTCCCAGCGGACCCTGTGCCCTTGCTGGCTACTGGGGGAAGAAGCGCAGCCTTCCTGGCACGGGTTATGGGGCGCAGCGCCAGCAGGCCCGGCCACCGGCCTTGCTCCCGACGGGCAGCACAGGGCCCAGCAGGCCGAGGACAGCAGGGCGGCACTGCCAGCCACAGCGCGAGAGGCGGCCAGGGAGCCCTGCCCGGCTCCAGAGCCTCCCACCCCGGCACGGAGCTGCGCAGGGAGACATCCTGCTGCATCACCCAGGGCACCAAAGGGAACGTGTCCCCGAGGGACTCCGGCACCCTGCCCCTGTCCACGCTGCGAGCTCAGATCACTTCAGAGGGACCTCGCTGCAAAGAGCCTCGGGCGCTGCCTCCATCCAGGCACCCTCCCAAACACTGATGAGAGGAGAGCAGYGCCCAAGGAGCGCGGGGACACGCCAGCACTCACCTCCTCCACCGCTTAGAGGGCGGCGAGGACGACCTCGACCGCGATCGGGAGGACGAGGACGATGAAGACGAAGACGAGGACTCGCTAGCCCCATCCGAGCTGGAGCTGAAGGAGCGGCTGGCGCGGCTCCTGCCGGCCCTCCAGGCGCCGGCGGAGGGGCTGGGCGAGCGCCGGGCTCTGCGGTAGCAGCGCAGGGACCTCTTGGCRGCGGCACGGCTGGGCTGGGCGCCGGGGGGCCGCTCCTCCGGCTCCCGGCACGGGGATGCGGCTGGAGACAGGAGCACCGAGGGCGGGGGGCTGCTGCCGCCGGCCGTGGCCTCGCTGGGGACGCTAGTCCGATAGTCCAGGGGGGCCGGGCAGGCCTTGCCCAGGGGCTCGTGGCTGGGCCCCTCGCYGGCGGCGGGGGCCGGCGGGGCGGCCTTGGGCTGCTCCAGCGTCCGTGGGGCGAGGGAGGCGATGGGCTTGATGGTGATGTCCCGGTGGTGCTTGACGTTCCAGCGGGAGCCGCCCTGGGGCGGGGGCTGCGCGCCGCCCTCGGYGCGCGCCGGGCCCGGCATGCAGTAGTCGTGGTCTCCCGAGCAGACGTGGCTGGGCGCCGAGCCCGGGCTCCTCTCCTGGGCCTTGCTCTGGGGCAGCTGTTTGGCTCTGGGGACCTTGGTGGCCTTCTGGGTCCTGTCCTGGGGCACGGCGCCGGGCGCCTTGGCCAGCAGTGAGACGGTGGGCAAGGGCTTCCAGAGCTGGTGGGGCGGCGTGGCCGGCGGGGTGAGGCCTGGGGGAGCAGGGGGCTTCAGGAGCAGACCTGGGTGGTGGCGCTTCCAGCCCAGCTCCCGTCCAGCCCCGGAGGTGCCTCCCGCAGCCCCCAGCGTGGCCGGGTCCCCGCCGGGACACGCCGCGCCCGGGCCTCACCTGCCACGTTGGCCAGCTCGGAGGCCTGCAGCCCGTCCGGGGCCTTCTTGTCCTGCTGGCTCTCCGACCTGAGAGCAGGAGAGGAGCTTTATCACACGCAGCAGCCAAGGCCCGGCCYGGCCGTGCCGCGCGCAAAGGGGCAGCCTTGCCAAGGCCCGCRGGGCCAGCGGGGGCACCGCTGCAGGGCCCAGGCACAGAGGGCATCACAGGACACCGGGCATGTGCCCAAGCTGCCCCAGGGCCACGGGGGTCTAGAGCAGCTCCAAGGCTGGAGCTGGGTGTCCCCGAGCTGCTCAGCTGCCTTCCCCCCCGGCCACCTCCAGCCTCCAGTGCAGCCGGGAGCTGCAGCCCAGCCCAGTGCCACCTCAGGGTCCCAAGGCCAGCGGATGGAGGCCGTGGGGCAGCTGAAATGACTGCGAGGACCCAGCGCCATGGGGCAGCGCTGCTCAGCGCAGGGCTTGGCCCCTCGTGGGGCTCCCGGCCCGGACACCAGCCACACCAACGGCTGGAGCACGATATCAGCCAGGGCTGCCGAGCCCCCCACGCTCGCCCGAGCCCACCCCACTCACCCGGAGTTGGCCGGCGGGCGCCTCTCCTCGGGGGGCTGCGCGGGGGCCTCTTCCTTCTTGACTGCAAAGAGAGCACAGGCGTGAGGGCGACGGGCGGCCGCGGGGCACGGGAGGGCTCCCTGCACACAGACCACCCGGGCGCAGCGGGGAGATGCTCCGCTGCCCCCCAGGCAGATCCTGGGGGCAGCTCTCGAGTGTCCCCTTTCCTGCGAGGCGCTCTGCCACCCCCTTGGCCATTCCAGAGATTCCAGCCACTTCCCAAGGCAGGAAGGAGAGGAAGATCCCGAGACTCCGGGCAGGGTAACGCAGCCCATGGAGCCACCCTGGTGCCATCCCGCTGCCCGGCCAAGGTGGGCAGGCYGTGCCAGGGACGCCAGCACGGCCGAGGGGACCCCGGGACACAGCGTGCCGCATCCACACCTTCGGACTTCTCAAACTGCTCCAGCAGGCTGGACAGGTCAGCGGCTTCGATGCCTGCGCCAGGAAGGAAGGAAGGCGGCAATTGAGTCCGTGCGTGCCGGCTCCACGGAGACGCGCGCGGAGCAGCCCGCGCCACCCGCGCCCGGACGGGCCCCGAGGGGCAGCTGCCACAACGCCCGCACCCAGAGACCTGCCCTGCACCCAGCAGCGGGGACGGGACCGCCCAGCAGCCCCGGAGACACCGGCCTGGGTGCCAAACCCCCGGGCACAACCAACGCACCGGAGGAGGCAGCCGGCAGGGCGCTGCAAAGGGATCGCTGGGGCACCGGCAGCGCCGGGTGCAGCGCGGCCACGCGGGGGACCTCGTCCCAGCCCGCCCGCGCGCCGCGGCCGGCCCCTCACCGATCTCGCTGATGAAGGCCCGCACGATGTCCTGGCCGCTGCYGCTGGGCGCCGCGGGGCCGGCGAGCGGCTGGTGCCGCCCCGGGGGGGCCCTGGCGGGCAGGCTGCTCTCCCGAAGGGTCTTCAGCGGCGCTGCCCCGGGGACGGGGAYGCCCTTGGGGGCTGCGGGCTCCTGCCGCGCGGCTGCTGGGGGCTCCGGCAGGGCCTTCTCTGGGGCGCCTGTGCCTGGCGCTGTGGTCTCCATGGCGGGGCGGGTCACAGGAGAGTCCCCCGCGGCGGTGGCAGCGGTGGTGGTGGCAGGGGACACCTCGGCAGGGCCAGCGGTGACAGCTGGGGGGGCCTTCACGAGCTGGGAGGAGGCCGGAGCTGGGGGCTGCACGGAGGCCGCCGGGGGGGCTGCCGCCTGCTGGGCCGCGGCYGCGGGAGGGACCCTGCCAGGGGGGACAGGGCCCTTGGGGAGGGGGGCGTCCCCCGCAAGGCGCGCCTGCCGCCGGGGGTCACACACCCTGCTGCCCGCCGGCCGGGCCGTCTCGGTGCCCGCGGGAGGCTCCGGGGGAGGCTGCCCCTGCACCACGGCCGGGAAGGCGGCGGTGGCGGCGGCTGCCGCGCTCGGCGGGGCGGCTCCRGGCTCTGCGTAGGCCAGCGCGGGCCCCGGTGGCGGCGGCAGCGGGATGCCCGGCCAGAAGGACGGCGGCGCCCAGCCCACCGGGGCATAGGGGGTGCCGGCGCCGAAGGGTGGTGGGGGTGGCACGGCCGGCGGTGGAGGCCAGGCCACGGTCGGTGGTGGGAGGCCGGGCACCASGTGGTAGGCGCCGGGCGAGGCGGTGGCGGTCGGCGGCACCAAGCCGGGGCAGCCCGCGGGCTGCGGGCCGAAGCAGGGCCACGARGGCACCGGCGGGTAGAGGCCGTAAGCGCCGGTCGGGGCGGGCGGCATCGCCACACCAGGGGGCACGTTTGGTGCGGTGAAAGGCATCGATGTTGCGGGGGGCGGCAGAGCCGCCGGTGTCGAATTCAAGGTGGCGGGAGCTTTGCTGGCGGGAGCAGGGACGGCAGCAGCGCTGGCCGGTGTYTCGGGGCTCTTCGGGGCGCTGGGGGCCTCGGCGGGCGGGCGCGCGGGTGCCACCAGGCAGGGGATCTCGGCCAGCTCGGCGGGCGCCTCGGGGACGCTGGGCCACTTGCCGGCCGCGCGCGGGTGGCCGTGGGGGCCGCCGGGGGCGGGCGGGCGCTGCAGCATGCGCAGGCGGTACTCCCGCAGGCTCAGCGCCCGCGGCCGCCCCTCCCTGGGCAGCCCCTCGCCCGGCTCCGCCGCCCGCACCGGCTCCGCCGCCCCGGCCTGCTCCGCGCTGCCGAGCGGAGAGGCGGCCTCGGAGCCCCCGCTGTCCGGAGCGAGGGGCGGCTCCGCGTCCGCGCTGGCCTCGTGCCGCTCTGCGGGGCTGGGGGGCACCGCTGCCTGCAGCTCCTCCGGGCTCGGGGCCACCTTCTCCAACAGCTCCACGGCCTCGGCCCGCTCGGCAGCCAGGACCC
>PTEX01000446.1:268572-300091 GCA_003342815.1 Eudromia elegans | reverse complement strand
GTGTTTGCCGGTAGCGCAATGGGTGCGAAGGGCAGTTGTGTGCAGGGCCAGGTGCTCCTGTCCTCAGCAGAGCCCATGTGRSTYGGTKGTGTCCTGGGAGCTCGTGGTGCGGTGGCGGGCTCCTTGTGGTGTCCTGCCRCGCAGYRTGCAGGCRCCGTGTGCTGTGKCTGAGAGCAACCTTCGCGTGGCTCCTGCACTGGTGCGYGTGGCSCRTGTTGGTGGGGCTGCAGAGGGGAGGGCAGGCCCATGTGTGCCCTGAGCAGCAGCAGGAGCTGGAGGTGCTGCAGCTCTGCCGAGCACKGGGCTGCAATGGTCTCTTGCCAACAGAGGTGAATTGCCATCCGTGGGGAAAGGCAARCCGAGGCAGCGGGAGCAGGAGGTGTCTCGGGGCCCTCGCATGCTGCCCTCGTGCGGAGGAGAACACTCCCAAAGCAAGCAGTGCAAGCCCTGCCCCAAAGTGCTGGAGGCCACAGGAGCATCTTGGTGCTTACCAGGCTTGCTTGCTGGCGTGCCGCCGTGCCCTGCGAGGCAGCGCGGAGCTGCTGGGAAGGGGCTGCCGCGAGAGGTGTGCGGAGGGCTCTGGGAGGCTCCCAAGCAGCTGCAGGGCTGGTGGTGCAGGGAATGGACGTGAGGCATTTGTGTGCTGCCATTGGAATGCTGGAGGTGCCGTGTGGAGCAGAGCGCTCTTGCCTGTAGTGAGCCATGAGCAGAGGGCTGATCAGGGAGCTCAGCAGCGTGGGTGTGAGGGCCTGTGCTGGGAGCCCCTGGCGTGTGCGTGTGACGCCCAAAGAGCCCAGGCGTGCGCAGAGCCCCCGGCGCCAGGGAAGGCGCTGGGAAGCCCTTGCCCCACGCAGGCTGCCTGCAGAGAAGCTGCAGCTCATTGCATTGGCCTGAACTGGAGCTGCCCCAGCTGGAGAAGGCTGGAGAAGTAGGAAGCAGTTGTGAAGGAAGAGGCAAACGCAGCTGTTGGAAGTTAAGAAATGATGTAAAAGGTGCTGTTGGAGCTGGTGCAGAGTCTTGCATTGGGTGTGAGGGGGCTGGTGCAGTGCAGGAGAGATGTGGTGTTTGTGGAGTGAGTGCAGCTAAGCGCCCCTCATTTGCTTAGGGGAGTGGAAGCTCTCTCGTGTGAGGAAGAGCTGAGCAGGCTGGGGAAGAGWGAATGGAGGAGACTCTTACCAGTGTGTTTAAGCCTCTCAAGGGAGGCTGTGATGAGGATGGGGATGGGGAGGATTGTTTTGAGTGCTGTGCAATGACATAAGGAGAGGCAACGGGTACAAAGTGAGGAGGTCGTGTCGGCAACTGAGAGAAGCATTTTGCTGGCAGGTGTCTGAGCATGGGGACAGGCTGCACRGGAAGGCAGKAGAGTCTCCATGCTTGGCGCTGGTCAAGAACTGTGTGGGCTTTGGAATAGGAGCGTGCTCTAGGTGTCCCTGCTTGGGTGTGAGAACTGGATGTGTGCAGGTGCATTGCAGTCTCCTGCCTCGTGGCACGTGCAACACTGGAAGCCATCCCTCATGCAGGCAAGGTAGAAGTTGAGTGTTGCGGGTCAGAAGTGCTACSTGAGCTCTTGTGCGGGTGTTTGTCAAGTGTAAGATGGTTATTGCAAACTGTGTTAGGACGTTGGAGTTTGCAGTTGTTAATTTCTTTGCCTGTGCTGTTAGCTCCAGCCCTTTAAAAGCAGGTAATAATCCATTAAAGTGCAAAGAGTGTTTTCTAGGGGTTCTCTGTAACATGGCAAATTCAGCCTTTTGTTCTCCTTCCAGTGCTCAAGAAAGCCTGAAGCTTTTTGACTCTTTCCTTTTGGATGTGAAGGTGGCGCTTGCCTCAGTGTCTCCCAAGGAGGCCTTCGGACTCCCAGAAGTGTCTCCTGATGTGAGGTGCGCTGCCTTTGATTAGCTGCTGCCTGGGAAGCAGCTTGATCTTCCTGATCAAGCAGCGCATGGCTGCATGGCCCAAATGGCTATTTGGTCAGTGGGTGGTTTCCCAGGCCTCTCTTGCTCGCAGGTGCTCCGCCGGGCACTGACTCCTTGCCACATGTTGTGCAGGTGTCCTCACGACACCTGTAATGGCAGCAGGGGGAAACAGAAAGAACCTTGTCCTAGCCTGCAGTTACCTTCAGGAAAGTCAGTGTCCCCTTGAAGTGAGTACGTTGAAGGGCATCGGCTCGGAGGTGAGGCAGCAGTGCAGGGATGGGAGGGTATAGCAAGAGAAGAGCCCCTGTCCCTGGACAAAAACTGGTGCTGTTGTCCTCTTCTCCAATCAAGCCCATGCTGGTGTGCAGTGTGCAGGGGTGGTGCCTCCACAGGCGCCCTGCAGCTGTGAGCGGTGCTCAGTACCGCAGAGGAGAGGGGCAGCGCTGTGAGTGCCCTCTCGTCCCCTGCTGAGCCCTGGAGAGGAGCGTGGTGAGCGCAGAGCAGCAGAGCTGTTGTGGCTGCAGCTCTGTGTCCTGGGCCTTGCTGAGCAGCCCTAAGGACTTGTGTGCTGGAGGAGCTGATGGTGCGTGCAGTGCTGAGCTGTAGAGTGCCAAGAGCCCAAGGATGTGCCTTGGTGCCTGGTGTGCGTGCTTGGGGCTGCCCAGGGCTGCAGCAGCCTCCATGGTTGTCCCCAGCACGGGGCCCTTGGTGGCAGCTGCCCGTTCCTGCCCCCGCTGCATGGGTGGCAAGTGCCCCCCGTGAGGCGGGGCGTGAGCGTGTGTCAGCCGTGGGGGTCCCTGTGTCCCCCAGGGTCTTGGGGAGCTCGTCCCTGCGTGTCAAGGCCCTGTGTCCCTGGGGCGTGACATCTTCCCTTTGCGTGGGTCTTGTGCCCTGTGGGGACACGTTGTGTGGGGCCCCCTGAGAGCTGGAGGGCTGCCCCTTGGTGAGTCTGGGGCTTCTTGCCCTTTGGGCATCCATGCCCAGGGCCTCGTGTCCAGGGAAGTCCTCGAGGGAGCTTGTTGGTGTCCCTGCCTTGCCCCTGGTGTCTGAAATGCTGGGGCTGCCCACGCAGCTGCAGTGGGGATGCTTTGTGTGCCTGAGCTGGCTGAGAAAGAGCACGCCGAACTCCAGCAAGGATACAGGAATATATATTTAAACTAGAATAACTACAAGAACAAACTATTGAACAACAACAACTGAAAAAATAACAAGTACACTAAGTATAATAACAATAACTACTATAAAACTGTTGAAAATATAAACAACAATGAATACTATTACTATTAAGGAAAGAACCATTTCCTATAATAAGGGTGTTTTCGTCTTCCTCGGCGCCTCCTGGCAGCAGCGCGTGTGGAGGGTCCCTTGGCCTGCAATGGAAGAGGAGGCGTGAGCAGGGCCGAGGAGCGTCTCGGGGGCTGCCCTGCAGCAGAGGCTCTTGGGCGGCTGCGCGGGCTCCTGTCCAGCAGCGCTGCCCTCGTTGGTGCCCTGCCAGAGGCTGCGCGTGCCCAGCGCAGGCGCGAGGCCGGCACAGGGTGTGGGGCAGCAGGTGCCGAGGCCTTGGCCGCTCCTGCGCCCTGGGCAGCTCTGCCCCGGCGCCACGGCCCGCGAGAGCGCCCGCAGCCCTGGGCCCGGCTCCCGCGCGGCTGCTGCCCAAAGGCAGCGCGGAGCAGCGCGAAGGCGCCGTGCCCAGCCCAGGCCTCCCACTGCAGCCGGCAGCAGGGGCAGTACCTGGGGGCTGCAGCCGGAGCTCTCCCACGCCATGGGCTCCTCTGTGCTGCAGCCACCCAGGCCGTTGGAGCCACCCATCTGGAAGAGAGCAGGAGCCCTTGATGTGCTGGGCTCTTGGAGAATAGGAATGCCAAGCAGGTGCAGGGGTTGTGGGGGCTGTATCTGGCTGCTGCCGTACGGCTCCCAGTCCATGGGCTCAACCACGTCCGTGCCAGGAGGCTGCAGGAGAGCAGTAGAGCTTGGTGTGGCCGGTGCTGGTGGCAGCGCTGGCTCCGTGCACTTGTCCTCGTGTCCCCTGCGTGCGCGGTGCAGGCGGTGCACAGAGCCAGGGCGCCAGGCTGAGGCAGCAGCCCCCGAGGCCTTGGGCGCTCCTGGCCCTCGCGCAGCTTTGCCCCAGCACCCAGGCCCGCGAGAGCTCCCTGGCACCTCTGCCACGAGCCCTGCGGCTGCTCTCGACAACACAAGATCCACCCGTCCCTGCGCAGCCTCTGCCTGCGCATGCGGTACCTGCCCGCTGCTCCCGTAGCTCTGCCACTCCATTGGCTCCACCATCTTTTTGTGAGCAGCTCCTACAAGAGAAAAGGGGACGTTGCCCTTTGCATCCCTGAGCTCTGGGGTGTCTGTGCCAGGAGGCTCTTTGCGTCTCCGTGCACGAGAGCGGTGGTCACGGAGCAGGCAGTGCTGGGCTGCCCACAGCAGCCTCCTTGCCCCGGCAGCCCCTTTGTGAGGCAGGGAGCCCAGGCCAACATGGGGCAGAGCAAAGGGCAGTGTGAGCGGTGTGAGGGCCGAGTGGCGCGCGCTGCATTTGGGGCCTCCCTTGTGCAGCATTGCGCAGGCTGCCCTGGAGCCCCGCAGCTCCCCTGCATGTCGTGGGCAGCGTCGGTGGCCCCTGGTGCTGCCCAGCCCTGCTCCTCGCCTGGCCCTGCTGCTGACCTGGCAGCCCCGGAGCTACCGTTACACAGAGCCCTGGGAGCATCCGTGTTCTCGTGGCGATAACTGCGCGTGCGGGATGTTCCACGGGTGTGCGGGGGGAGGAGGGCAGTGGCGGGGGTGAGCGTGAGGAAGGGTGTTGGTGTGCGGGAGTGCCCTGKCCCTGAGGAGCCCGGCGGCACAGAGCAATGCGTGGCCTTGGGCTCGCTGCGTGACATCGAGGGCTCCTCACACGGCCCCGTGGCGCTGCTGGCRGGTGCCTGCSCAGARGCCGCGCTGCCCYTGGGGCTCTGCTTGGAGCCCTGCAAGCAGCCTTCAACGCCCTGCTCTTTCTTGCCTGCCCTCTTGCTGCCCCTACAGCCCCATTTCCTCTAGAGCTTTTTGTTTCCCATGGTGGACACGTGTTTGCCGGTAGCGCAATGGGNTTTCTTGCCTGCCCTCTTGCTGCCCCTACAGCCCCATTTCCTCTAGAGCTTTTTGTTTCCCATGGTGGACACGTGTTTGCCGGTAGCGCAATGGGCGCGAAGGGCAGTTGTGTCCAGGGCCAGGTGCTCCTGTCCTCAGCAGAGCCCGTGTGGCTTGGTGGTGTCCTGGGAGCTCGTGGTGCGGTGGCGGGCTCCTTGTGGTATCCTGCCGCACAGCGTGCAGGCGCCGTGTGCTGTGTCTGAGAGCAACCTTCGCGTGGCTCCTGCACTAGTGCACGTGGCCCGTGTTGGTGGGGCTGCAGAGGGGAGGGCAGGCCCATGTGTGCCCTGAGCAGCAGCAGGAGCTGGAGGTGCTGCAGCTCTGCCGAGCACGGGGCTGCAATGGTCTCTTGCCAACAGAGGTGAATTGCCATCCGTGGGGAAAGGCAARCCGAGGCAGCGGGAGCAGGAGGTGTCTCGGGGCCCTCGCATGCTGCCCTCGTGCGGAGGAGAACACTCCCAAAGCAAGCAGTGCAAGCCCTGCCCCAAAGTGCTGGAGGCCACAGGAGCATCTTGGTGCTCGCCAGGCTTGCTTGGTGGTGTGCCGCCGTGCCCTGTGAGGCAGCGCGGAGCTGCTGGGAAGGGGCTGCCCCAAGAGGTGCGCGGAGGGCTCTGGGTGTCTCCCAAGCAGCCGCAGGGCTGGTGGTGCAGGGAATGGACGTGAGGCATTTGTGTGCTGCCGTGGGAGTGCTGGAGGTGCCGTGTGGAGCAGAGCGCTCTTGCCTGTAGTGAGCCATGAGCAGAGGTCTGGTCATCGAGCTGGGCAGCGTGGGTGTGAGGGCCAGTGCTGGGAGCCCCTGGCATGCGCGTGTGACGCCCCAAGAGCCCAGGCGTGCGCAGAGCCCCCGGCGCCAGGGAAGGCGCTGGGAAGCCCTTGCCCCACGCAGGCTGCCTGCAGAGAAGCTGCAGCTCATTGCATTGGCCTGAACTGGAGCTGCCCCAGCTGGAGAAGGCTGGAGAAGTAGGAAGCAGTGAAGGAAGAGGCAAACACAGCTGTTGGAAGTTAAGAAATGATGTAAAAGGTGCTGTTGGAGCTGGTGCAGAGTCTTGCATTGGGTGTGAGGGGGCTGGTGCAGTGCAGGAGAGATGTGGTGTTTGTGGAGTGAGTGCAGCTAAGCGCCCCTCATTTGCTTATGGGACTGGAAGCTCTCTCGTGTGAGGAAGAGCTGAGCAGGCTGGGGAAGAGAGAATGGAGGAGACTCTTACCAGTGCGTTTAAGCTTCTCAAGGGAGGCTGTGATGAGGATGAGGATGGGGAGGATTGTTTTGAGTGCTGTGCAATGACATAAGGAGAGGCAACGGGTACAAATTCAAAGTGAGGAAGTTGTGTTGGCAACTGAGAGAAGCATTTTGCTGGCAGGTGTCTGAGCATGGGGACAGGCTGCACAGGAAGGCAGTAGAAAGGTAGAAAGTAGTAGGTGCCTGGGGTGGCTGCAGCTGAGTCCTATAAATAGTGTCCATGGTCAGCCTGAGGATTTCAGGGAACTTGCAGTGGAAGCGACACTCAAATGGAGGCGCTGCGAACCATTGCAAGGTGTCTGCAATGCTCTCAGCAGCATCTCTGCTGCTTTCGTCCTCAGGAGGCAGAGAAGCTGCTCCGTCACCCCTCGCAAACTCCGCCTGCCTCGCTCTGCTTTCCCCCAGCGTGCCTGCTGGAGCGGCTCCTGCAGCGACGTGCTGCTGCATCCGCCTGGCCAGCAGCAGGGCTCAGAGGCCTCTGGTGCGCTGTGTGCCCCTCGCTGTCCCACGTGATCCCTAAGGCTTGCTGCAATCTCTCCAGGCGCCTGCCAGACTTGCTGCAGGAGATCTGGAGGAGGCGTCTCGGAAAGCCCGACCTTTCCTCCACTATCAAAGAACCTTGCGCGGATCATCAGGGGAGCCCTGCTTGGAATGTGCACTGACTGCTCCAGCTCTTTGACCCTCTGCAGCACCTTCTCCACCATGCGCTCAGCCAGCTCCTGCGCTTCTATCAGCGCTTCCCACTTGAAGGTGGTTCAGGTTTTAGCGTGCCGTTCCTTCTTGGAGCGCTCGTGCAACAGAAAGCAGGAGGAAGTAGTGAGTGAAGGGTGAAGCAGGTGGAGGGAGGGCATGGAGGAGGCTCACTTCCTCGCCCGACCTCTTTGGCCTGCTCTTGGCTTGGGTGAGTGTTGGAGTCTTGGCGCTCACAGGAGTTTTGGTGCTGCCTGCCACTGGTGCTGCAGTCTTGAGTGCCACTGGTGTTGTGGTCTGGGCTCCCACGGCTGCTGTGCCCTCGACTGCCGTGGTTGTTGTGTTTGTGGCTGCCACGTGTGTTTCGTTCTTGGCTGCTTGTTGGTGGTTATTTCTTGGCTGCTACATGTGCTGTGGTCCTGGTGCCGTTGATGTTGTGTCCTTGGCTGCCATTGGTGTTGTGTCCTTGGCTGCCACAGGTTTTGTATCCTTGAATGCCATTGGTGTTTTGTTCTGGTCTGCCATGGGTCCTGTGGTCCAGGCTCTGGTGGCTGTTGTGCTCTTGACTGCCACGGGTGTTGTGGACTTCCCTCCCATTGGTGGTGTGGCCTTGCTTCTCAATGTTGTTGTGCACTTGGCTACTGTTGCTGCTTTATTCCTGGCTGCTACTGGTGTTGTGCTCTTGACTTACATGGTTGGTGTGGTCTTGTCCCCCACAGGTGTTGTTATCTCATCTGCTACGCCTGTTGTTTTCGTGGCTGCCATGGGTGTTGTGCCCTTTTCTGCTGGTCTCGAGCGGTGTTCCCCAGGGGTCAGTGTTGGGGCCTCTCCTCTTTAATATCTTTAAGATCTTTATTTCCTTAATATCTTTAATATCTTTAAGATCTTTATTTCCTTAATATCTTTAATATCTTTATCCATGATCTGGATGAGGGGATCGAGGGCACCCTCAGCAAATTTGCAGACCACACCAAGCTGGGAGGAAGAGTTGATCTGCTTGAGGGTAGGAAGGCTCCACAGAGGGATCTGGACAGGCTGGATCGATGGGCTGAGACCAATTGCAGGAGGTTCAACAAGGCCAAGTGCTGGATTCGGCACTTGGGTCACAACAATCCTGTGCAGCGCTACAGGCTGGGGGCAGTGGCTGGAGAGCTGTGTGACAGAAAAGGGTCTGGGGGTGTTGGTTGAGAGCCGGCTGAACAGGAGCCATCAGTGCGCCCAGGTGGCCAAGAAGGGCAGTGGCCTCCTGGCTGGTATGAGGGACAGTGTAGCCAGCAAGAGCATGGAGGTGATTGTCCCCCCATGCTGGAGGGTGGTGAGGCCACCCCTCAAACACTGTGTTCAGTTTTGGACCTCTCACTATGGGCAAGACACGGAGGCTCTGGAGTGTGTCCAGAGAAGGGCCGCGAAGCTGGTGCAGGGTCTGGAGCACAGAGCTCACGAGAAGCAGCTGAGGGAGCTGGTGTTATTCAGTCTGCAGAAGAGGAGACTCAGGGGAAACCTCCTCGCTCTTTACAGCTACCCGAACGGAGGTTGTGGTGAGGTGGGGGTCCATCTCTTCTCCAGAATAACTACCCATAGGACAAGRGGAAATGGCCTCAACTTGCACCAGTGAAGGTTYGGRTTARACATTAGGACAAAAATCTACACTAAAAGAGTAGTCAAGCATTGAAATAAGCCGTCGAAGGATGTGGTGGAGTCATTCTGTCTGACAGTGTGTAAATGAGGCACTTATGGACATGATTTAACAAGTACGGTGTTGAAGGACTTAGGCTTGGACTTCGTGATCTTGAAGTCTTTTCCAACCGTGATAATTCTGTGATCTATGATTCTGCGATTCCAAATGTCATGTCTGCTTCTGTAATGCTTGTGTTTGGCTCCCGAGCTGGCCTTCTATAAGCTGGATGTAGCTTTATGCAGAGGGTGCTGCTCTGCTTCCATTGTCACAGCTGGCGGGATGTGACCCCTGCTCAGGCGGGCTGTTCCCAGATGGATACAGTACTTGCCTTTAACTGCCCTGGGAAGAGAAAGGGCTGTGTGTTTTACCCCTTCTAACTGTGACTTGTAAACATGCCATGTTTAGGAAGCTCATAGAAAGTATTTTCCGTGGCTAAGCCACCCAGCAGGACAGTGGTTTTTAGCTCCCATACAAGTTTTGTCACGTTCTCATTTCTGCAATCTGTAGATGCTAAAGCATTACTATTCTTGGCTGTGATAAGGTAATCTTTCATCAGTCTGACTTCTCAATGAAATAGCTGGGAATCTGAGGAAAAAAAATATCATACAGGGACAGTTGCTTCAATTGGGGAACATTCCTCTCTCATGAATCCATAGAAAACTGATTCAGGGATCTGCACATCCTACTCTGCTCAGCTCTCCCAAGGGTTCTGTTGAGTATAAGTTTCCACTGCCAGATTGCCTGCTTTGCTTTTTTTTCTCATGCCATCTGTGCTGCTTTCCTTTCTCTCCCTCTAATTGTGACACACTTCATAAATGATGTCTAGGAAGACTCTGGGACAGGCTCCTGGATTTTCATAAAGGCAGAGAGGGGCAGTCAGGCATACATGGGCCTCGGCTTCTTGGCATGTGCATTTCCCTGCAGTGTGGGCAGAAATGCATCCTATGGCACTGTGGGTTTGCATGCGTCTTGGCAGCAATGGAAGGAAGAGAAAAAAGTGTTCCCCAAGGTGCACACTGGAGTTTAGAAAGGAGCCTGGACTGGTATTTCATTTGAGACCCAGGAGCTGTTGAATCCTTTCTGTATGTTTTAAGAAGGTAGGTACTGGGAAAGTCACAGTTAATTATTTACCAAAGACCCTGCAGCTCCATGGCTGTTTATACATTTACCAGCCAAAGGGAACAGGGGAAATGATGCCCAGCTCCACTGCACTGACCAGCTGTATGTAGTGGTGTTTCTCACCTGGGACTTTAGGAAAGTTTAGAAAGTAGCAGCCAAGCTGCTAAGATTTTAGACCTAGTGCAGTAGCTGTTTAAATGTCACAGACTAACTCATACCCTTGAAATGCTCTGCCAAGCAGCAAGAATATGGGTTACATGAGGCACATCCATTTGATTTAGACACTAGTGCTTAAGAGCCAGGATCTGTCTCTGGCTGTGCTGACAATGTGTGAAGTGGCTCTGGGCTTCCTCCCCTTGATCATGTTCTTCCAGGAACAGAGACAGTGCACTGTGAACTGACCTGGGCTGATCAGCCCTGTAGGCTCTGCTGTGCCATGCATGAGAAATAGCTACCGACTGGTCTTTCCTGCCAGTTGTTTGAAACTCTCTTTCTGCTCCTGGTGTAAGGGGCAGATGGAACAAGTTAGCGGAGTCATAGACTGTTTCTACCCATGCCATTAGCTAGGCATAGCAGGTGCTCCATGGCACGGGAAAGCTCTTGCCTTGTGCTGACAGCTTAGGATGAGGAACTCGGATGTGGAGATAAAAACAGGGTCACCTTCTGCCATGCCAAGGGCAAGGGGTCTGAAGGGGAGAAGTGAAATGAGACTCAAGGCGAGGAAAGGCGACATCGTGTCAGTCTGACCTGGGCTCCTAGGAGCTGTTGGTGAGGATCGATGTCACCTGTCCTCAAACTGAGGACCTGCAGTAACTTCATTCACTATCCTTGTTAATGAGTATCCTCCAATGACAAGGACGTGTTCAGAATGATTCACCTACCTAACAGTCTGCAGGGATGGCACACCAGGGACTTCAGCTTGGGGTCTTTTAGTGGTGTGCCACCCAACATTCCGACTAAGCAGCCTGAAGGTTGGGGCTCCTGGATTCTCCTGACTTGCTGTGTGGCCATTGGCACACATATTCGCGTGCTAGCAATATCTCCGCAGCTCACCGGAGATGGCTATAGCTTATGGGTGTGAATTAAATGGTGCCCATGGTACATAGGTGGCAACTGCTGTGTGCGTATGAAACTGATGACCCAGGCTGGAGCTGTATTGGACCTCTGTAGAAGCCACCCTAAGCAGTGTGGATGCAAGCTGTGAGGCGAGCACTTACAGTACTGAGGTCCCATATTACTGCTCAGGACCTGTGGCACAGCAGACGGGTCTTTGGCTGGGTCTTCTTCAGTCTGCCTTCCTCCTGCCTATCCTGCCGGTCCCAGACGGACCTGGCAATAAAACAGCATGGTGACCCAGCTCCAGTTCTGATGTTTTTCCAAATGCCATATTTGTCCCCAGCTCCCTTAAGATGTCCCACTGGCTTATTTGTTATTTTCTTCCTATCTCAGCCCAGTGCTGAGGGCGGAAGATTTATTCCAGACAGAGCAGAGCCAGATTTATCCCATAAGGGAAAAGGACTGTATTTACTATGTGTTGTGAAAGTCTGAAAGGAAATGTTGGACAAGCTATGTTGGGTGTTCCTTATCTGTTACCATCCCGATATTTTTACTGCACATTTTTACTGTTCAGTATCTCAAAAATTCTCAAGCTTGTCACAGCAATCACACCTTGTAGAACTTGCCCTGATTCTCAGATCCATCAGGTATTTAGACCTGCTTTGGTTGGACTTCACAAAGAGCTCTTGTGCATTCCTACCCTTGCTTAGCATGAACTATAGGCACCAGGGGAGTTTTTAATTTCCTAAAAGCAGCTTCTACTGGTGCTGACTGCAGGGTGTAGGATAAGAAGGGAAGATGACAAGAAGAAGGAGCAGGTGAATGAGAACAGGAGGAACAAATGGACACAAGTTCCTAGGGACCTAATGGAGGGAATGGCACCTCATGGAGGGAATGGCACAAGTGAAATGAGAAGCAGGTACCTCCAGGACACAGGCACTGCTGATTATCTGCAGTTCCCTACCAGTGTGGCAGAGGAGAGGCTCAGAGCTGACCCCTGTAGGTCCCAGATCTTAGTGGTGTGTTTTTAGTCTTGAGCTCCATCCTTCAGGCTGTAATTCCTGAGGCTCAGGAGCGTATTGGTTACTGCAGTGAGAGAAGACAGATGTGAACAGGAGGATGCTGGTGGCTCTAGCTTGGCAAGGACACGGGAGCCAGGGTTTCTGGAGGATATGGCAGCAAGAGGAAAAGATCTGGACTTCTAAGGAAACTATCTTTGCTTTGAGTCTAGGAAAAAACAGGCTTTGATCTAAGACTGAGATATATTTCTGAGATATACTTTCCCCCCCCCAACTCCTCTGGTTTCAGATATCAACTTGGACCAAAACTGGAGACAGGAAAACCCATGAAGAAGCAGGAGACTGTGGTAGGGACAAGGGAATAGGGAGTGAGGAAAGAGGTGCCAGTAAAGAAGGAAGGAAAATAACAACTGAGCATGTAGGCCACCAAGCACTCCTCAGCCTGACTTTCATGGATTGTAATGTCTGAGTTTCTCTAAACCTAGAAAATTCTCATATATTTTTAGCTTACCATTGATATTGATAAATACAACTCAGACCCAGAGACACTGTCACATGACTGCAAATGCTTGAACATTAAACCCACAGAAATCACAAGCAATTGCTGCATTTGTTACTTCTATACCAGCCTCAAGAGCTTTGGCACTGATCGGTGGTTGTAGTGGGAGAGGAATCAGCAAAAAGCGGGAAGAACCTGGTAAACATGGAAGGAAGCCAAAAAGCAGAGCATCGTGAGCATTGCGTGGGTATACAACTCACAAGAAAAGCAGACCCAAATTCCTAAAAACAGAGTGCCACATCACCAAAGAAACACTATTGCCAGCGGTCACATAGCCTGAAGTCTGATTTTGCATTCCTTTTAAGCGTTTCTTTCCAATCTAGGAATATCTTTCTGGTTTTGCTTGTTTGTTTGTGTGTTTTGTCATTTGTTGTGTGCTAAGGGGAATCACCAGCAGTTTTGATTCCACTTCACAGCAAGCTCGCTTTGCTTTTGCCCATGAAATAGCTTTAGAGACTTACAGAACCTGGTTTTGCACAAATGTTTATTTTGCTAAGTGGGGAAACATTGTTATTATCAAGTATCTGGGTAACTGCTGTCCCAAAAGTTAGAAATCTCTTTGTCAGGTGCAGCACTGTGTCTCATGGGCTGGGATTTAGAGGGGCTTTTAGTTGTTCTTGGCTTTGCAGAGTCTCATCCTGATGAAAGTTATGCATTTTGGAAGTTATGCTCTCCTGGGCACTTGACCAATGGTCATGAGTCTTTAGAGAGCTTGCCCTGTGACGTTTAGCTTGAGCATATATCAGACAATATTTTGGCCAAATTCTGCCATCTTTACCTTCTTTCAGAATTCTTTTCAGCTGGCATGGCCCCATGACAAAGCTGTGCTGTAGCATCTGTAATGTTCCAGGTCCCCTTGAACTAGGTATGATGGGTGGCCAGTGATGTATCACCAGCCTTACGAGGCAGCCACTTCCATCCCCAGGAGCTGAGTTGGGATGGCACTGCAGGTCTGCAGTGCCAGGGTCTGAATACAACTTCTGCATCCTGGGATCTGGCAGTGAAGCGCCAGAGATGAAGACTAGGGGGATGATAGCAAAGACGTGAGCCTTGGGAAGGCAAACACACCTCCGGACATCTGTCATCTGGCTGTACCTGCACTACCGTGATCGCCACCTCTCTGGGTGGCTCACCTTCCTGGACACTCGCCCCTTTTCTCTGAAGCCCCGTTGTCAGTGCAGTTCTCACGGCACGCAGCTGCCTGCCCCAGGGGTCGGTGAGGCTGCTTGCGGGAGGAATGACATCCTGCAGGATGGCCATCCAGAATATCCAACGGCAGAGCTGATTGCTCCTGCTCCTGACTCACTGGGCCAGGGCGTGGGCTGGAGCTGCACTGCTCAGGTGCTCAGGCTTCAGAGATTCCAGAGATCTGAGGACATGTTGGGAAGGCTGGTGGGCTGGGGAAGTTTCTGGCGTCTTTATCTTGTAGTAGCCTTCCCAGGGGCCCGATGAATTAAGTGCCCTTCCCTACTTCTCCAGGGGAAAACGTCCCACTCTCCCTCTGTCGGCCTCTCCAAAGCTGCTGTGTCCACAGGGCCCTCAGACAGTAGTTCTTCATGGCAAGAGGCAAAGCTTGGCCCTTCAGAGAGCAGCGAGGGGTGGAACTTGAGTCTTAGAGCCTGTAGGAGCTGAGTGATGATGCAGTGGGGATGAGTTTGCTACTGCCATGTTTTTCTCCTATTCATTTACAGAGAAGCAAGGAACACATCCGTCCGCCATTGAGCAGCCTCCTCTGTGCTTCCCAGATTCCAGAAGAGCTGGTGGTGGGAGAGCAGTCCTCAGCACAGCTTTCCTGGGTCTGAACTGTGAGCAGAGCAGTCATTGCTGGCTTGCCTTGTCCGCAGCAGACTTCCCTGGGGCCCTGCAGGCTTCTCTGAGCAGCTGCTGGAGCTCCCGTGTGTTGTGATGCTTCAGGGAGGCCCTGATGACAAAATCAAGTTTTGGGTCTTCTAACATGAGTGGTAGTATCAAAGCTTATCTGTGCTGGGTTATTTTGGCACAGCTTGGCACAAGGGCCAGGACATGGAGCCTACTTAGCATGATGATGTGGCAGTTCCAGTCAGTGCCAGTGCCTAAACTGAGGCACTGCTGGGGAGCAGTGAAAGGAAGGGAAAAGGACCAAGCACTCAAAGAAAGAGCCGTGTAGTCCTTCCTCAGGGTGCTGAGGACAAGAGTTCCTGTAGAAATGTCTGCTGTGCCCATGTGATGGGAGCGCGGGGACCACGTGGCCCAACAGAGGCCGGCGCCTGTGGAGTGCTGCAGTGCTGTGGCTGGCAGGCGGAGCACAGCCCTGTCGAGGATTCCCCCCGGGCACCACAGTCGTCTCCTTGCAGCCTAAACCCATCTGCAATGAGGGGGTGGAGAACTTTAAGCACAAGCGGCAAGCGCTGTCAGAATAGCTTCTCTGGTGGTGTTATGCTTAGGCAATAGCATCAGGAAACAAAAAGGCTTCGCTCCTGCAAAAGAGCAGGCGTTAGCTCTGACAGCCTGGAGCTCCCACTCACGGCGCAAGCCGTCTGAGACGCACGGAGCTCCTTCCTCTGAGCCTTTCTCTCTGTGCGGTGGAGTGGGAGGCCATGAGGCCAGCTGGACTGTTCTGCACTGATTGCGCAGGGTCTCCTTCACTTGCCCCGACAAGCATTGCACAAGCTGCCTGGGACCAGCAGCAGTTCACAGCTGCCAGGGCAGCCTGTGTCCCTCTCACCCCCAATATTAACCCACTCCAGCGCTGACAGGGACACAGGCAAATAGATCAGTCCCCTGCTGCTTTGACTGAGCCTTGGTGGGACCTCAGACACAGCGTTTCCTTGTGTTCAGAATTCATTTGGAGAGTATTGCTAGCAGATGCTCCCCACTCCTTGCCTTCCCTTCCTGCTGTTCCTGCAGGTGCCCTGGAGAAGCAGGGGGCCGTGCTGGTTCTCTGCTAGCTGAACTTCAGGGCCATTGGAGCACTAGTGTAACATCACTTTGAGCTCAGACTGACGGCAACAAGGACAGTATTATCTGCTCCATCGAGGATGAGGAAAACCACGGTGACATGGCATGGTCTG
This sequence comes from Eudromia elegans, assembly GCA_003342815.1. Lineage (NCBI taxonomy): Eukaryota > Metazoa > Chordata > Aves > Tinamiformes > Tinamidae > Eudromia > Eudromia elegans. The sequence continues at coordinate 284,644 of PTEX01000446.1, read as the reverse complement.
CAGGAGCAATTCCTGACAAACTGCTTGTCTCTCCAGAGAGGATTTTGCCTGGTGCTTTCTGGTGTCTCTGACCTTGGTGTTACGTGCAAAGGGCTTGTGAGGTGCCTATGGAGCCTGTGTGTTTCTCTCCACCTCTGTTCCAGAAGTAACTTATTTTATTTTATTTTATTTTATTTTATTTTATTTTATTTTATTTTATTTTATTTTATTTTATTTTATTTTATTTTATTTTATTTTATTTCCCTAAGTGTTCCACCAGAGAAAAAGATTTCCCTTTTTGAAACCTGGATAGAATGAGTTTTGGAAATTTCTGCTCGGCTCAAGCCATTGCTGGCTTCTGGACACTCCGAACCATCTTTGCACTCATGATGTATGCAATGCTGTATCTTCTGTACTGCAAGTAATATTTTGCACTAGTGCTGGAAACTGGGGAGGTGGATCTCATGGCCACCGGCCACACGTAGGAAGGATGACAGGAGCCATTTGAGACTTTCCAGTTTGGGACTGACCATCTACCATCCCATCTGCTGATGTGAATAAACACAAATGTAGCAATAAGGGAGGCAGACTGAAGAGCTAGAAACCTCCTCTTGGAGCCGAACATCTCAGGGACTTGGTGGGGCACCACCGACTGGGTACACCAGTGTGCAAGGCAGAGCTTGTTCAGGCTGGGAAAAGACAGAAGTGCAGCATTGTTATCCATCAAGGACGCAGATATATAAAGATGAATACTAGATGGTGAGACAAAATTAAGGAAGCTGAGGCAGAAAAAGAGTTCTGAGTAGATAAAAAGTTTAGAAGAAAATAATCTGTATGTCCAGAAAAGTCTAGATCCACTTTTAAATGACACAGATAAGCAAATACTAGATGATACATGAGAAGGCTGAGATGTTTGTCATCTTTCTTGTTTTAAATCTTTGCAGAAAGGTTAATGTGAACAGATTATTATTAGCAACAAGAGATTAGGAAAAGTAACAGAATAACACGGCCGAAGAGTATTGCATGGACCTATTCAAATTGTCAAGGTTTGATAAAATTCAGTCTGGAGTACAGCAGGAACTAGCTACAGTCATCTTGGACCCCATTAGCAATGATCTCAGACAACATATGGACCACGTGTGATGATCCCATGGACTGGAACATGCCAAAACACTGCAACTGTTATTAAAAAGGGAGAAAAGGGAACTAGACGTGAGCCAGATGAACTTTGATGTTTGAAAAGATATAAAACGAAATTATTAAACAATCAGTTGCCAAGCATCTCAAGGATAAGAGGTGACAAAGAACAGCCAACATGGATTTGTCCATAATGTAACATGTTAAATCAATCTGATTTCCATCTTTGACAGTGACCTAGCTGATAAGAGCAAGCAGCAGATATGATATGTCTTGACATTCATAGGTTTTTTGGTAGTTTCATGTTACGTGCTCTTCAGGACTGAAAGTGCAGTTGAAACCTGTCTGGGTGGGTGAGCAACTATTTAAAAAAATCTGGGAGTGGGGAATGCTCAAATGCTGTCAGGCTGGGAAAACATAGTGATTCTGGTCCTGTGAGGGTCTGTCCTGGGTCAGGTCCTATCCAATATTTTCATCAGCTACCAGGTTGAGGGAATAGTGATTATGTCTATAAAACACTGAAATGAAAACAGATGGAGAAGGGCTGCAACTGCTTTGAATGACATGATGAGAATTCAAAATGAAAGCATTTCAATCACTCAGAAAAATGACTTGGAATCAATAAAATGCAATGAAAAGACAAACACAAAGCAAGAAAACGGTGATGCACGAATGCCAAGTAGAAATGAACAGGCCGGAGAGCAGTGCTGCAGGACACCTTAGGGACTTTTAGTGGGTGGTTGCTGAGAGCAAGGCAAACGCATCCTGGGGGCTCGAGCAAGCTGTCTCTAGAGATATTTTGTGCTGTAACTGGCTAAATGTGCGTCTGTGGAGATTAAGGGAGGTATTAGGATTGCGGGGTGATTTGCCTTGAGCCCTGTTGTGAGACATTGAAGGCCATCTAGGATCTAGCTGCTCCAAAGCAGCTGCAAGTACCCGCTTGCCTGTTGGGGCTGCTGGGCTTCCATACCCATGCCGTTGCATGTCCCTGGTCTACTGCTATGGGACCAGCAGGTCTTGGTGGTACTGCTGGCCCAGGTGGGGACCCTGATGCTCCAGGTGTCCAAGGGAATTCTGTGCTAAATCTGGACCAGTCTGGGAAGGGCTGAGCAGGGCATCACTGAGCAACCAGAGCTGGAGTAACCTGGGAAATCTTTGACCTGCCCTTCTGCCCTACGCTCCTGTCCCCTCCCATCTCTCTGTCCATGTGCTTTGCATCTCCTACATCATCTCTCATCAGCTGTGCTCCTCCAGCTCCCTCTCTCTTGCTCTTTTCCAGCTCCACTCTTTCTAGTCTCCTTCTTTATTCTCATTCCTTCCTGCCCCAGATTTTTTTTTTTTTAGTTAATCACAAACTGTTTCCATTTGAATTGCTTTCCTGACCCCATCCAGGACAGAAGCTGAGCCAGGGCACGGCGTCCTGTCCCAGGCCTGCATTCGTCAGTGTCACGTGCGCAGCCCTGGCTGTCACTAGCAAGCCCACTCTGTATTCGGGCAGCATGCCCCCCAGGCCCCTCTCTGCACCTCATTAGTGTGTGCTCAGCATGGATTACAGCACACGGAGTGCTCTAGTCTGCATGCAGAGAGAAAATGACGGCAAGTGTCACCTGGAGACACACAGGATGCCCCCTGTCTGCGTTCTAAGAGGAGCAAAACATCCTCCCTAGCCCCTCATTTCCATGGGATTTGGAAATGGGTTTGCAGGCTGCTTTTCTGAGGATTCAAAGGCATGGTACTTCTTTGTGCTGTTTCTACCCATGTTTCCTTCCGGGCTCACCCACAAACTCTGCTCAGGCAACACGATGGCAGAGCAGGTCAAAGACCGGAGACCAAGGTGGTGAGAAGGAGCAGTTGCCAGAAGGACCAGGGCCCATGCGAGGGCTTCTTCCCAACACCAGCAATCAGATGGTCTTTCTGTCAGGCTGACGGTGTGGGGCTAGTCCTAGCCTGGCTGTCTCTGAGTAGTGTTTCTGCCCCAGGTACCTCTCAGCCCTGCAAAGGCCCCATCAGCCACTGGCACCTCAAGAGGTCGATTCCTTCCCAAGAAAGGGCCTTCTCCACCTGCTGCTGCTCAGCTGGGTGCTGACGTGTCACAGGACAGAGCTGTTTTGGGGATGACTTGTCCTTTTCTGCATTTTCTCAAGACCTAATGCTGAATGGCTTGCAGTGGTTTGTGTGCAACCTTTGAATTTCTTGTGTTTTTCATGGTCCATGATGAAGCCGTCTGGAGAAGGCATCCCCCATCTCAGCAGGCTCTGTGCTCCGGGAGCTACTCTTCCATTCGGTTAAACTTCGCTGAGGCTATTTTTCTACCAGTGGCAGCACTTCAGTGTGAGGGCTTTGGTAGAGCACATCTGCCTTGCCTGTGCCCAAGGTACGTGTGAGACGTGATGGCAGCGCAGGCAGGCTCTGCTCAGCTACAAGTTCAGCCCCACCAAGTCGGTACCAAAGCCAGAACGATCTGCTGCCTGTGCATGGTTAGGTCACATAGGCTTGTAGGATTTCTTGCATCTCTCCAAAGGCCTTTCCCGACTGGATTTGCTCCAAGCAGCTCTGGAGCTCCAGGCGTGCTGCAGCACAGTGCCTGCCGTGACACCTGGTGTCCTGCCCGTATGACCTTCCCCCCAGGCGTGTGGTCGAGGTGAGCAGAGCACCGAGTGTCCTCCCACATAGTGCTGGTGCACTTGCAAGCACCTGCCCTTCATTAACTGCAGGGAGCTGACGGTGCTCCTGAGCAGCCTGGGACCTGCCCGGGAAACTGTTCCCTGGGCTGCTTTTGGGTTTCTGGCTCCAAGAAGCCACAAGCCGTGGGGTTTGGGGGAGTCGCATCCTGTAAATTCACTTCTGCCATATCAACATCTGTAAGGATCCATCAGGAACCAGAGCCTGCTGTGTGAGTGGAGAGCGGGGTATGTGGTTTTGCAAATGGGCTCCTCCTTTGGTTAAACCCATCCTCGTTGGATGCTGTGAGAGGACTGAATGTTTTCCATGGCTGTAGAGGGGCAGCGGGGCCTTGTTTTCCTCCCTCACAGGCAGGCTCTGAGGTGCCGTGCTGATCTTGGTACCCCGCCTTGCTGCCTCGCTCAGCTCTGGTGGCGCTGCTTGCTCTTCCCAGCCAACCCAAAGGAGGGAGAGCCAAGAAATCCCACCCTGAGGGCTGCCTCTCTGCTGATAGGAAGGGGCTGCCTGGTGTCTGGTGAATTCCTCCCTGTGCCGGGTGGAGGCAGCGCCCGCCTTGCAGACGTTTCCGCTCCGGTGCAACGAAGGCAGCTGGTGGCACTAGCTGCAGTTCAGCACAGCTTGCAGGGCATGATACAGAAGGAGAGGGATTGAATTCCTGTGGAAAATGTCAAAGCACAGTCTGATAGCAGGATACAGAAGCAGCTGAGTAGTTTATGGACATGTCGCTACCTGGCTGTTGGCCATCAGGAAGAGAGACTGCCAGGAAGGGCTCTAGCACCTCCAACATGTAACCATGCTCCCTTCTACTATAAGTCAAATTTATGCCCTCCTCCTGCTACAGAGGCAGTGCAGTATAAGCAGAGCAAGGGGAGCTGGCCTTTGGTGGATAGCAGCATGACAAACCGCCCCATCCCTTCCCTCAGTGTGGCACATACTGGTTCTTGATTTTCATTCTCTCTGCCATGGTGAAGAAAGCAAACAGGCAAAGAGGGTTTGTGCTTGGATTGTTAAATTTTCGTTGCAATTTAGCAGGGATGGATGAGAGTCACTTCCCAGCTGAATCGGTTTGGAGCTGCAGGGCCAGGGCTGCGAAGGTGACAGCAGGGAGCTGTTGGTTTGCTGCTTAGTGTCTTGCCATGGAGTAAAGCTGACCTGAGAAACATCGTTATCAGCTTTCAGTAAGAGTTCATGATGTTAACCGTGGTGCTAAGATCTTTCCCTGATAGAAGTAATCATCTCACAGGTATAACGGCAGTTGCAGCGATGAATAGCTCATGCAGCTAGAGAACCTGCACCTTCTGCAACCAAAAGAGAACATGAAAATTAATGTTAACACGTGGTTTTGAAGGTATTTCTTCCTTTGGAGGTTATCTAGCTTTTAGAAGTTGGTACCCATTCTCCCATGGGACAGTTTCTCCCTCTGCCTGATGGGTGATGTCTTGTCGGTCTCACTGACGATACTGGCTTTTGTCATTGTAGGAACCAAGAAGCAGGACTTGAGTCTGTTCCAGTGCCAGGTGGGTTTGTGTTCAAGGTCTGACACTTTGGTTGGTGTTTTTGAGGATGTCTGCAAGGGGCTTTTACCACTGCAGTGCATGAGGTCTAGGTGAGCCCCTGGAGCCTGGATGCTTGATCCCCAAGTCCTCCTGTGTACGATGCAAGCTAGTGAGCTGTCATGACACGCGTGTCAAGCTGTGATTATTGCTTGTGGACACTGGCGGCACACGTTTCAAATCTCGCACGTGTATCTCGAAGGCTCAGCAGGGCACAAGGACAGAGCACGTATGGCTCCACAGTGGGGTGCTGGAGCTGCTGCCAGAGAGCTTGTGTTTCAGGGACACGGTGGATTCTGCAGAGCCAAATGCAGAGCATTTTCCAACACATTTTGCAGCACGGATGAAAGAGTTTTCCAGGTTGCTCCAGCCCTTGCACCACTGCAAAGCATGGTCCGTCTCTCAAGACAGCTCCTCAGCTGCTTTCTGTACCCCCAATCATTAACCTTTCGCTTCTGCCCAAATAAATTAATGTTTGCCGAGCTTTTGGAGCTGGTGAGCAAGCCCGGCCGGTGCTGACGTATGGGCTGGGCAGGCGAGAAGGCAGGTGGTGCTGTGGACAAGTGCGGCAGCCTGGACCGCTGGGGCCTTGCCCGGACACTGGGTGATTTGCTGGCTTGAAGGACCAGTGCAAGCAAGTGTGCAGATGTGGCTGCCTGCGAGAGTGCCTGTGCCTCCATGCCTGGTGCATGGGAAAGGCTGGGGCTGGTGCCTCTGCCACACACATGGACCGAGTGGCGGGAGCTGAGAATGGGTTTTGTGCACAAACCACCGTGGCAGAGCCCCAAAGCCAAGGGGGCAGGACAGATTTCCCAGCGCTCCACAAGCCAGTCAGAGTGTAAACCACAGACATTTCTGTGTTGACACTTCTATCTGGCCCAGGTCTCACGCATAATAGCCCCAATTTTAGACAGCGTGTCAGGACTTTTATCAATCAGACTGATCTATTGGCTCTGAGGACACAGTCCCTGCACGAACTCAGAGAGCCTTGTGTGCTGCCAGGCCAGGAGTTCCAGATTGGATCTGGGAGTGAAGGTGGCAGAATCCAGGATTTTGCATGCTCTTGTGCATACCTGCAGCCACTGGATATATCTGCAACCTGAGAGCAAAACTGTTCATATGAGTGGTATCATCCTCAGCATAAAGACTGCCAGCTCTGTCCACATGCAAAATTGCTGGTCTTGGCTAACCTCAAAGGTTGGTTTTGTGTGGGAGATACCCAAGGAATGCATTAGGTCCCCTTGGACCTGTCTGACCTTTGGCACTGGGGATGTCCAGCCGTTCTCATAGTGGAAATATGAGAGAGAACACGCTGAAGAAGATCTAGCTGCCCTCTGCCTGCAGTGTCAGGAGGTCCTGGTGCCATTTGGGTGCTGTGGCAACTTGACCTCTTGGCTGAGCACCTTGTCCAGCTCTACCACCTGAAACCAGAAATCAGAAAGGGCCTAATCCAGACAAGTCTTGAGTACGTGTCCCTCAAACAAGCCAGTTGGAGCATGCACCCGAATCCAGGAGTGCCATGACTGCTTCTAGCACTGGTGGTCAACAGCCTCTCACTAATGGCATTTGGAGAAGGACCAGGGAGCAAGAATGGCCTCTCTTTGCACCTCCTCACCCTTCCTGTGCACATCTCTGCCTTCCCTCCCGTGTGCCAAGGCTGAACATAGTAGCATCAGCCCTTTTGCTCTTTCCAAAAGTGTGCTTTGGTGGAGGACCCCCCGTAATGGGATGAAACCTCCTGGGCTCCAGCCCTTCCATAATACGCCTTCGCGTTCCTCCCAGCCCTGGCAATAAGCTGTCCAAGGCTCATCTCTGCCCTCCGCTCTGATGTGCTTCCGTTGATGGGGATCCCCAAGCTGAAGCCAAGGGCTCCACTCAGATGAAGCAAATGCTGAGGAGACTTGGCCGAAGCAGCCTTGGGATGTGCAAGGCAGGGATGTGAGGGGCCTACAGGGACTGCTGCTGCTGCAAGATGCTCTGGCTTGGGAGCCACAGCCCAGGCTACGGCAGAGTTGGCACATGGGACAAGCTGCCCCTGTGAGTCCGTTCCCTCCTCCTGACTTTTGGTTGTTATCTAACTTCCGTCAAAGCTAGCAGAGAGCTGGAGGTCTCCTTAGGATGAAGTCCATAGAAATATCCTGCAAAGAGAGTAGAGAAGAGAAATCATAAGCAAATCTTCTGCAGGAAAGACGGTAGCATGCATTCAAACTTTGTTAGACACCAGCAAATCCACCTGGGAATAGCCCCCCACACTCAAGTCCTGTGCTTATAGCATGTTCTCTGCCACCACTGATGGATTAACTTGGGAAAACAATGGGATGGGGGAGCTGCAGGTCCTGGGGACTGGGAAGAGAAACCATCCAAGATCAGCAAGGGTCCAGAAGGGACCCAAGCCTCAGCCCTGACCCTATGCATGAAAAAGTTCCGTGTTCCTGAGCTGAACCAGCAAGCACAGGTCTAGAGCTCAGAAAGACTTGCAGTGAACTTGTGTTGAGCTACAAGCGTGGGCCGTGACCTTGAGCGGCTGTGTGAAGGTCTTGCAAGTGCTGAATGCCCTTGGCAGAGCTGCGTTGTGCGCAACCCCTTTTTTTCTTTGCAAATGTAATTGGTAGCCCCATACGTAATGAGAAATAACAAGACTGGGATCTCGTTTTGCGCAGAGATGCCTGGGCTAAGCCGAGTGGCCGTGGGGTCCTTTGCGGTCCTTTTGTAGCCCTCGTGGCCCAGCAGCGCCGAGCTCACACCAGGACCTGCTGTGGAGCGTGCTGTGAGAGTCCAGGAAGGCAGAAACTCAGCACAGAACAGGATTTGTTTCCTCAGGTCCAGTTCCTGACTTTGCCCCAGCTGTGTGCAGGCTCTGCTCTGGTTCACATACTGCCCTCCCGTGCTCAGTGGAATCAATGGCTGTAATTACAAACCTATCACCAGGGCTTTAGATGTTAACTTTCTAGTGGACGAGTCGGCTGTAATCTAGCAGTGTTTTCTCAGGCTTTCCTTATTAAGTTCTCCTAGACTGTCAGATGTTACTGGCTAGCATGACTGCCCTCTCTGTGCATTTGCCAGGCATTTGGTGTGGGGAGGTCGGGTGAAGTGCACCACAGTGGATAATTTTCAGACCAACTGGTTTATGCTGGGTCTCAGTTCAGAGAAGCCCCCCAAGATGTTTTTTCCCTAGCAATCAGAGAGGTTGGACCATTGAGGAGCCAGCCCTGTGTGGCAAAGGATTATGAGCCATAAGCAGGGGTTTCCCTCTTCAGTGAGGCTGCAAAGGGCCTTGGCTTTTGACTCTATGCCACCTCCTAAAATAGCATCAGCAGCCCAGCTTTCTTCCTGAACCTCTCTGGAGATTCACAATCCCCTTCTAATATGGGAAAGAAGAACTGGGCTGTGAGAAGGTCCCAGGAATAAGAAGATGGTGTCCATTTCTTGGGGAAAGAAAGAGGCGATTACCTGCTGGGTAGTGAGTCCTGCTGTGCGGGCAGGACACTCACCCCGCGCACCGAGTCGGGGCAGCGGGAACGGTGGCTGCCAGGAGTACTGCCAGGGGCCAGGCAAGTCTGCAGAGGGGGACGCAAGCTCTCCCGTGCTTTGGAGAAGCTCTCTCCTGCATACCCAGCTCCTCCGGGTGTCCTCTGCTCTGCGGTGGACACAGCAGGCCGCAGGCTGTGCGCAGACCGCGTATCACCCCCTCCCTGGGACGGAGGCCTTGCACCTTCCCTGGCCATGCTTGCGCCTGATTTCTCCCCGGCAGAGCTTTTTCCACATGCCCATGGCCTCAGATGATCTCTTCCTTTCCAGGCCTCCTTCAACACCCATGGACCACCTCTCTGCCCCTGCTGGGCATCCTCGGAGGTGCTGAGGTGAGCGGTGTGGGAGATGGCCCTGCTGCAGGAACCAGGGCACAGGGCTCGCCAGCCGCTCGCCCCAACCCAACCCAACCACCAGGCAATGGGCTCTGCTGGCTAGTTTGGCCTGGGGCTGCCCACAGTGTGAAGTAGCTGGGGAAGAGGCCCCAAATGACGGCCCTGCTTCCATATTAAAGGCAGATTGGCCTGCCCGAGAGCAAGGACGAGACCTACCAGGTCACCCAGCACCAGGGAGCTCTGTGGCCTTGTCCAGGGAAGGTGGCCTGACCTCTAAGACCAATATTTTCACCATTTCATCGCCTGCGTATATGATGATACCTGTATCCCGTGTGTCTGGCAGAGTACACAGGGTGCCTAGGGCTCTGTGCAGGTGGTGCTGACCACACAACTGCAGCAACATGGTGTCTCGCCATCCTCTAGCTCTTTATTCAATGTGAAACAAGCATATGGGCACTAATTCCGCCTCCCCAGGAGGCACATGGCAAGTCACCGCCCTGGAAGATAGTGATGTGTTGAGGAAAACGTGTCTGCTGTCAGTCCCACGAGAGAGAAGGCCAAACACAGTGACAGGCAGAGCCTCCAGAGTCCCCAGAGGTCAGAACGGAGGCGCTGGCTTCACCCAAGGGAAAAGCACATATGTGGGCATTGCCTCTCTTCCCCCAGCAGGCTCGCTGCTGCCCACCCTCCTGCTGCCTCTGACCAGGACCATGCAGCATCCGCCGTGCCCATTATGAGCTCTGCAGTCCAGGTCCAGAATGAGGAGGAGTGGGTGGTACCTTGCAGAGATACTGCTGGAGCAGCCAGGACGAGAGCAGGTTAATTTGAAATAAATCCTCTTCTCCTCCAGAGAAACTTGGGCTCTATCTAACCTAATCCTATCTATGTAATCTTGCTCTGCTATGGCAACCTTTGCAGTACGAGGGCTGTAAACAGCTTAGTGCCCCTGCTGGGAAACGGGATGAATCTTGAGTCTTCTCCACGGGCATTGAGCAAGCAGGAAGCCCAGGAGCTCTACTGAAGGGCTTGCAGGTGAGGGGTTTCCTTTGCCAAGAGACTTTTGGATCCTGATGCAGCCAGCATGGCCGTTCTCCTCAAAGACCTCCACAGTGCTCTACACAGGTTTCTCCAGCACCTAGCACCCTGCTAATGACGAGCAGTGTGACATTGGGAAAATATGGGAAATCTGTCCTGTTTATTCAGGGAAGATTGGAGCCCTTCCACCGCACTTTGAGCGCAGAGATTCAAGTTTTGAGTTGGTGCCACGCAAAGTCTCTGGGCAAATCTATGGCATGTACACTGGAGTGTCCGGAGGCAGATGGGAACTGCATGAATCCCACACCCAAGCCCGTCAGCCAAGACCCAGACCCAAGTGTGGATTGTTTAGGACCATGCGTGGCTTCAGCAGAGATTCTGCAAGTGGCTCAGTCCTCCCCACGTGCTGATCCCAGGACTGGAGTCCTTCTGGCAAGTCATGGCAGCACTGCTTACACAGTAATGCTGGTCACTCTGGGTGGCTTAATATATTTGCATTCAGGGAAGAAGTTTTCATGAATTCCTTCATTCAGAGACATCAGAAGACATCCCAGTAAGACCCTGTCAGTAACCATGGGGTATGCTGATTGCCTTGAGGACAGTGGAATGAAGCCTCTTCTCTTTGTGATCCCCAAACCTACAAAAGCTTCCCTGTTCCTCTGCAATACAACAGAAGGAGGTTATGTCCACCACTCAGCCAACTTCAGGCCAAGTCTGTAGTAAAGACTCACGGGGTCCTTTGCTGGAGGAAGCAGCATTCTTTCCATGGGCATCCTGTGTAAAACCTGAGTCCCAAATGTTCCTTAAAATCACAATAGTTTCTGATATTATATATGAGCTTCAAAGAGGTTCAGAAGATGGCTGCAAGTCTGGTTAGGGACAGAAAATCCTGTCTGGCAGTGGGAGATGGGAGAACTCCTGCCTGGTGAGTATCTCCAGGAGAAAGGGTAGGGTGCTATGGGGGCTGTAGGACCAGCATGGGGGGAGGCTTGTGCAGCTTTAAAGCAGGCAGAGCAGCCTTAAAACAGACACGTGCAGCAAGATGGAGTGACTGGACGTAGCAGGTTCTCCAGTTATGGTTGAGATGCTGCTCAAACAGGGGAGGTCAGTGATTATAGTAGTCCCACCTGACTTATTGGCTTTTTATTATGTACAGGTCTTTAGATCACTTTGGACCCTGCGAGTTCTCTTGATTTATTTACTGACTGTCCAGCGTTTTGGCTTCGTATTTTCCTTTTTCTTTTCTTTCTTTCTTTTTTTTATCTGTATCCAGAAATGTTAGAGGCTGAAATTTTCACATGATCACTTGGCTCTGAGATTACTTGAGGGTAATCTGAGGTCCAGAAGAGATGACGTTTTGTGGGGTTTTTTTTGCTTTGCCCTTTATGCCTAAGATTCCTAATAGAAAAAAATCATACAGCCTCAAAATGTTCGCACTGATAAGGACTAGCCTGGGAAGCCTGAGATATTAAACTCCATGAAGTCAATTTCTTGGACAGAAATAGCATTTTCAGCTGGTCCGATCCCCTGAGTCAGCACTCCTGCTGCAATACAGTAATTAATATTGCAGCCTCCTCCATGGCTCCCCAAAGCAGAGCAATTTAGGACAGAGTCAAGTCCACTGTTAAGGAACATCCATCTAACTAGGGTATCCAAGGGGTATGGGAGCTATGTGAGAGGAACAAGATGCTTCTTTAGGAAAGGTGTCAGTGGGAGAAGGGTGCTGTCACATGAACCTGATGTTTTCCACCTCAGGAAGTGAGATTTTAGCAGAATAGTGACTGGGTTAAGGGAGCAAACACAAATGCATCCTTTCCCCAGCTATGCTGTGTTCTCCTCTTCGTCTGCTCTCTCTCTCTTTGGTGCTCAGCGTTTCTGCTAGGTAGGTCTCAGCTGTGCCTCTCTGTGGGGCAGGCTGGTGTCAGACTGATTTCATTTAATCCCTCTGTTCTCCAGGCTGCAGTTAATTGAGCTGTCAGAGGCTCTGCTTTAATCAGAGCATGTCAGAGCCATGCCAAGGGCTCCCCTCATGAGAACTGGTGCTTTGCAGGCAGCCTCTGGGCAGAGCAACACAGGATATCCCATGCCCACTGTGCACCGTGCAACGTCTAGTGCGGAGCCACAGACTCCCTAGGTTCCTAAACAGGATGGGACTGATGCTCTCCAGGGTTGCCAGGTCAGGGATCACATCTGGCTGCTCCATGCAAAAAGCCTAACTAGTAAAGGAGAGGAGTCTGCAGGGCTCTCGTCTGCATAAGGCAGGATGCATGGGGCTGCTCCTGACCCTGTTGCTGGCTCCCTGGGGGACCTCTTATCCTCCCATGCTCTGCTGAGATGTCTGCTGTGCAAACGCCTTCCTCTGGTACTTTGCATTCCTGTTGAGCTCTGCTCTGTGCTCACCTCACGCTGGGTCTGCATTTCCATGCCTGTGAAGTGAGCAAATAGTCCTTCCTCCCCGTCTACCAGAGACACTGCAGCTCTTTCCACTCCTGCACATGCAAGGGGTCAAGGTGATCCCTTGGTCATTGTGTGCAAGCAATATCTGGATAGCAAATGTCTTCTAGTTAATTAAGAAGATGCATTGCCCGCCCCTTTTATTCTTAGCCCTCCATGGAGAGCATAGAGACAAACGTTGCATCAGGAAAGGCAGGCACAGACAGCAGTTTTGTACTTGATTCTGCTGCATGGGAAGCAGAGGATGAAGACTGTGGGAAGCCTGCATGACTTCGCAAGATGTCGGAGTTCCAAAACATGTAGGGTCTATGAGGTCTTGATCGAGGGTCTCTGATGATGCCTCAGTCCCAGGTACATATCTGAGCTTTGGGTCCCACTCAAGCAGCCTGCAGGAAACAGCACAGTTTGGGGCAGTTGCATGGGCACCAAGAGCTGGAATTGTTTTCTTGGCTGTAAACATTTGCCTGAATCTCCATGAGGTGAAGAGACTCCAAGATGACCCATGTCTTCACCCAAAAAGGCAGGAAGCTCCTGGGAGAGCAATGCAGGGGGCTTGTGCAGGGCTCCCTATTTCTACTGGCCCTTCTCGGCCCTGGCCCGCCCGGTTCCAGAGCCTGCAGCCCCGTTCCTTGCACTCGCCAGGGATGAAGGAGAGGAGCAGTGCCTTGCGGCTCCCAACCGGCAGCTGCACGAAGGGCCTGGAAGGTGTTCAGTGTTAGCAGTTACTGTTCCTAATAGGGCAAGCGGATGGGATGGCAGGTTAATAACGATCGGTACTGCTAGGGAGAAGATCTTTGATTTCTGCTAAACAAGGACTCAGATCCAAGCTCAGGATCCATAAAGCCACTGCTCCTCCATAAAGCCAGACCAGACTCCTTGCAAAGTTAAGCTGTAAGGGAAAGGTGTGCTGGAATATGAAAAACACGGAGGCCCTCAAGGAGACCTGGAAAGGGCTCAGTGACCAAACCTCTCCCATCGCTGTAACATCAGCATCTACCAGTCCTTGCAATTTTCTGCCAGTCCTTGCAATTTTCTGCCAGTCCTTGCAATTTTCTGCCAGTCCTTGCAATTTTTTGGTCAGTCCTTGCCTGTTTGCGTTCACATTTGTCTGCTCGAGTGGGAATTTGGCCAGAAGATGCTCACTTGGGTTGCAGAAGCACAACCCGACTCCCAGGAGAGGTGTCTGATGGGGTCTGCAGCGGTCTTGCAGCCCCCACGGTGCAAAGTCCTTCCTTCACACCAGCCCTCCAGGGGCCTTAAAGCCTCCCCTTGTGCACAGCTGGGTCGTGAAGGCCCCCGGTATCCTCAGTGCACCCAGGGAGGCAGTTCCATCCCGCTGTGCAATAGTCCTTGGGTGTTTAACAAAAACCCTGTTCTGATGGAAATCTCACTCATCTCGAAGCACGTTTGAGTTGTGTGAAGAAATAACTTTCTAATTGAAGGAACGCGAGTTCTTTTGAATTTCTTTTTGTTTGCTTGTTTTTCAGTTAAGTCTCACCAAAACCTCATAAAGTTTTCATTTCCTCACCGTTCTCTGAGGGATTTCAAGGGCTGTCCCACCACCCCGTTCCTGGGATGCCTGGCTGGCCACATATGTGCTGAGCAGTTCAGTTCCGTGCTATCTCCACCACTTCGGTGATGCCAGCAGGAACCTGCCATGGTGGAGTGATCAAAAGCTTATTAAAGTTAACGTTATAACTAAAGCTCTTTTCCTCCTTTTTGGTGGAAAGAATTGCATGATTGTGTGTGTACAGAGTTTGCTTCCCGTGTCTTCAGGATTGTTGAGGAGCTTCCGTGTTTAGCTTGCTGGTACCTGGAACATAATCCAGGCCAGACCGTTTGCACTGAAGTGAGATGGGGAGTAAAGGCACCATTGGAAACACTTGCTCTGCTCAGTCCAACATTCTGGCTCTTGGGAGGAATGTATATCAGGGTGCTCCCTCTGCATCGATATAGAAGATACCCACGCTCCTACTCATGCCAATGGGGTCACACACTGACTCATTCCAAAATCCAATTTCACTTTTAAAAGTCGTATTTCCTACGTTTTCTGTGGAATTGCTGATGTTCAGATATAAAGCCCTTACTTTTCCACTGGACCATCTGCAAGATGCAAACAGGCAGCGCCAGTCGTACCCAGCTATTGCAGTACCCAGCTATTGCAAGGCCTAGTTTTAGCAGCAACAGGGTGCCTCTTCTATCCTGTACAAGTTCCCACTAGATTCACATTCAGTCCCACGCAGATGGCCTTGCTTGCTATACCTGGGGTGAACTATAGCACCTATATAACAGCTTATGGCAAAACTAACAGAGGGCCAGAGGTGAAAACCATGTCTGCAAGGCAAATATGAGAAGAGAAGCCAGTTGAAATGTCTTTTGGGTAAATGAATGCCCTCCCTCAAGCTTGGCTCCCGTGCAGGGATTTTTTTTTTTTTCCACAAGTTTTTTGCTATTTACCCAACCTTCCAGCTGGGCTTCACTGAGGCACAAAGAGGCTGGACTTGCCTGAGTTTGTACAGTGAGTCAACAGCTCAGCAGGGGATTAGAGCCCACAATCCTTCTGGCATCGCTGCCTTGGCTCTGACCGCTGGACCATGCAGCCTCACTTTGTTCCTGGTGCTCTCCACTGGTATGTGGCTTGTCAGGAAAAAAAACTAAAAAATAAAATAGCCTCCGTGTGGCTAATAAAGGAGGCCTTTTCCAAAGCGGTGAAATAAGCCCGCTTCATTCCAGCGTGCGCCGGTGGCTGCGGCACAGGGGCTGGGATTGGAGCGCGTGGCTCGGGTCCTGCATTAGCTGAAGCAGCAGATTGCCCAGGGGGTTGGTGAGGAGGCAGCGCCGGTCCACGCAGAGGCAGCGCGGCCGTGCACCGGGCAGCCCGCTGCCGCTGCTGCTGCTGCTGCTGCTGCTGCCGCTGCTGCTGCATCAGGGCTGCGGTGACACATCGTGAGCAGCTACCGAGGCCGGAGGCCACGGGATCGTCCCCGTGCTCCAGGGACCAGGAAACCAGGTCCAGCGGTAATGCACTCGGGCCACATCAGTTCCGGCCTTGTCTCTGCTGCTTCGCAGGGAGCGCCGAGTGGGCAGTGCACTCTTAGTGTGCGTTTCCTCCTGGTCGTGCCTAACCTCCCCGAGTCCCCCAAAACGTTCATCTCATCCATGCACGCCTGTGGCAGAGGCAGCAGTCCTCTCCCTGCCTCCCCTTTTGCATCTTCTTCCCCCTGCATCTTCTGCAGGGAGCTACCTGTCTGACACCCTCGAAATGCTCAAGTCAAACGGGTGGTGCTGCAGCCACCTCGGACCGGCTTCCGGGCGCCAGCGCGTCCAGTGCCGGGGGGCTCGGCGCGGGGGCGGCCCGCTGCAGCCCGG
>PTEX01000446.1:188308-268064 GCA_003342815.1 Eudromia elegans | reverse complement strand
AGCCCGAGCTGGCGGCGGGGACGAGCCGGCCCCGGCCGATCCGCAGCGCAGGGGCCGAGCCGGCGCCGGCCGATCCGCAGCGCAGGGGCCGTGGCTGCAGGGAGGCGGTTCCCGGTGGAGGCAGAATGCGCCAGGGGCCGGGAACTACTTGGAAGGAGCGCACGCATATTTCTGCGGTTATTTTTGGAGTATCGTCATATGGCGGGAGGTGGGCTCCGGAGGTATCCTTGAGCTCAGCATTTTCTCCGCAGGCTGGTTTCCCGGGAGATTGCAATAGGGGATCTGCACAGCCCTTTTCTCTTTCCTCTCTCTGTGGTTTCTGTCTGAGACGGACTGTTTCTGCTGCTGCTTGCACTGCGGTATTGTTCCTCTCCCGCATGCCTGGCCGGTCTTTTGGTCTCTTGCCTTACGGATCCTTCCGTGGACGAACAATGGGCGGTCGAGTATTTGCGATGTGCTCCGGGAGCAGATGATGGAAAAGCCCCATTTACATCGCCAGTAAAGGGTGTGAGGGGACTCCTGATCAGAGCCCTCTTCTCGCCAGGCTGGAGCGCTGTGAAAGGTGTGGCTCTTCCGGCATCCTTATGGAGGGGGTTCGTGCATCAGCCTCGCTCCTGCACTGAAATGGTGCTTTCTCTGCAGCTCCCTCCTGCTAGACCTGCCCAAGGCGGTCTTTGCTTTGAAACTGCCCGAGATGAGGAAATTGTGCTACCAGGGTCTGCTCCTTAGGCCTGGCTTGCAGGCGTCTGCCTCTGCTGCAGCCCGCTGTAGGGCTCTGTGCCTGTCAGGTCCCATCGACTCCAGCTGCCCAGGCCACGGGTGCGACTTGTGCTGGGGCTGTGCAGGCTGGGGAGCTGTTCTGGTGGCCTCCAGCAGCAGGTCTGCGTTGCCTTCAGTTGAGTTTGGAGGTTTCGTAGCATAAGCTGAGGGAAGCTGAGTCTGGGCGATGACCATGATGAGAAGAGAATTTCTCCGTCATTGTGTTTTCTTGGCTTGGCTTGGGCCACCCGGAGTGGCTTGGCTGGGGCCTGTCCGTGTGGATCTCACATGGCACTCCAAGCTAGGCTCTCGACAAGATCCCTGGGCTGTGCAGGCCCTGCTGAACGCTCTGTTCAGCCCTGGCAGGGGACACAAGGGACGTTCTGCAAGCTCAGTGCCAGGTCTTCATGCTTGCAGTGGGTGGCAGGTCTACAGCTTCTGGCCTTATCCTAATGAGCTCCCTTCTCGTGCCGGGGCATGCAGGACTTGCTCTGTGCTGGGTGTCGAAGGATCAGCATATGCCCTGGCTGATGGGAACTGCCTGATGGTGACGAATGCCGTCTCCCCTGCACGAGGCTGCTCATTTTTGTGTCCAGTGTGGGCCTTTTCCTGCTACCCTTTGCTGATGGGAAGAAAGCACTTGTGCCTCGTCGCTTTTAATCGTTTGATTCTGCCGATTGCATCAGCAGGAACCTCACGAGGTGGCAGGGTCATTAGATGAGTGGCAGAGCCCTAAGCGTGATCCTTAGCGCCCTGAGTGTCTCGGGGAGGTTGGATGCGGGTCTGGGTTAGCTGCAGAGGTTGTGTTGCTGCTCACCATGGGCTGTCTTTGCTGAAGACAGTGTGTTTTTTACCCAGTGGCTTTGGTTGCACATTGATTTTTTTTTGTATCTAGAACTGTCTAGAATTCTGATTTCTGTTGATTTGGAGAAATCATATTCTTCCAAGAAAGGTTTCCAATGCCAAGTGTTGCTTTTATGGTCTCTCTGTGGGAGAGATGCTGTCTCTGGCATGGCAGAGGTGAAGGTTTCCGTTCCCCAGGCTGCTGTTGCTATTGCCCCCAACACAGCGAGCACGCGGGATGCATCTCCCGGCATGCGACGCCTGGGCAGCCAAGTTGGGGTGGAGGGCTGAGCTGAAAAAGACCTTGATGACATCGCAAGGTAGAATGAGGCAATTTTGAAAAATCAGCGCACCTTTCCCAGAAGACTGAATTCCCTTTAAGCCTTGGATAGTGACCGTTGGTTCTGGGGTGGAAATGAAGCTTTTTTGTCCACTCGCAGAATACCCTTCCATGCCTTGTCCGTATGGGACTGATCAGGCGGTGTGCCTGTTGCCGACGCCCCGCTTTGCTGTAGCGGCGCTGGGCGGTTCTGCATCATTAGAGAAGGAACGGGCAACCCAGCCCTGTGCCTGACGAATTTGGCCTCCCAAACCCTTCCGTCCGATGATGAACGTTTCCAGGAGGCCATGCGAATGGCCTGTTGGTGAAAGAGCAAGGAGCGGGGCTTTTCCTCCCCCAGCCCCTTCCTGCCTCGACTCACGGAGATCCCTTGGTTGGCCTTTGCCTTCGTTTTATTCTGGGATAAAAGGGTGATCTTGTGCTGCTGCCTTTGGCGGAGCGATATGCTGCCCGGGTGACGGCCGGGCTGCTGCTGGTGTAGCACGTGCGAGGAGCAGGGGTGGACCAGGCTCTGTGCGTGTTGGTACCTGCACTGTGGTGCCTTTTGCTACGCTGCAGACTTCCGTGCGGTGCCTGTCGCTTGGGGATTTGAGGCTGTTCCAAAGTCCCCGGCTTTGTTTTGAATGTAGAGGTAAGAGAAGATGCACAAAATGAGGAGCGATCTGCGAGCCCAGTGGCAGGGAGCTCCTGTGCAGGAAGTTGTATGCAGTTGGAGATACGTGACTCTAACACGACGTATGAAAATGTGCTTCCATTGAGGCTCTGCCAGCGACGTGCATTGCGTGCTCGTGTTAGAGCAGTCAGGTGGCTCTGAGTCAGCAGGTTTTCGTTCGTCGGGGATGGTGTGGCAGGGCTGGGGAGATCTGCAGGAAATCTGCCCGAAACCCTGGCTAGGAAGAGCTGGGTGCTCCTCCCAGCGCTGGGTGCCCTGGGTTCTGTGCCGATCGTTTTGTGTCATCACGGTGGGGTCCAAGCCTGGAGTCCCGGCTCATACGCTCGGTGTTGGCCCATGTTCCCACTCGGGCTGGAGGGTTGTCTCTCTTGGGAGCTTGTTTTCCACTGGGATGGATTCTCCTGCCTTGGGCTGCTGCTGTTGATGCTGACGGCAGGCAGGGTGCCAAGCGAACCCGCTTTTCTCCTGCCCGTCCCTTCTTCTGGATTGTGGAAGGTGGGAAGGAGCTTGGGTGCAGGGCTGCCTTTGGTGGCTTGGCTGGAAGCTGCCAAGGTTGGCTCTCCTTGTGCTGGAGAGGGAAATACGGGACTGCCTGTGGAATGGGCTGCTCTTCCTGGTGTGCGTTTGGTGCGTTACTTCATGGCTGCTCGTCCGAGGATGGCTGTGAATTAACAATTGTATAGCATTGCATATAGAGAGTCTGTGAGCGGGCACACGTGGATGTCTCCGGATTCGCTGCCTGGGGTAGCAGGCAGACGCTGAAAATCAGAAAGATAACGCTCTGAAGGGTGACTTTGCGTCCATCTTCTGCTGGTGGTCTGTGTTTCTGCCTGCAAAGGGCAATAGCTCCTACCCAGGGGGTTCCGCGTGCCCTGGCCGGGATCCTCCTGATGCAGGAGCCGGGCCGGAGCGAGCGGCATAGCGGGGCTCCGGTGGTCAGCGGGCTGGAGAGCAGTCTGTGGGGCACGCAGGGGACCAGGCTGACCCCATTGTGCTCAAAACACATGGCAAATGAGGCTGAAGCTGCAGATCTGCGTTTTCCAGCGGGTCAGCAGTTTTACTCGAGCATTTGTCTCTTTGTGGACGTGAAATGTGGTGTCAGTTTAATATCTGACGCATTCCCCATTCGAGAGTCAGCCTTCCACCCGCTGGCTGCGGTCAGGCCCTCTCGTGATCTGGCCGGGCTTTGCTGTCCCACGCGGCCCCTGCTCCCCGTTCGGCCCCCCTAGACTGATACCCATTGCCAGGTATGGAATCAAAGGCCGAAATTGGGATCAGCTGCTGCCGTGGCGTAGAACGCGTCCCGGATTCGCGCTGGTGCCGAATGAGGCTTTTACGGCACAACGTTTTTGTGGATTCCACCCAGCAACTCTTCTGTCTCCTGCTGCTAACCCGCTGCCCGGCCCTGCTTAGTGCCTGGCAGCAGAGCGGGATGCGTGTGCTGGGATCCTGCTCTGCGGATCCGACAGACCGGAGAGGAAAACACAGGGTGGAGCCAGCTCGCTCCGGCTGCACAAAGAAAAGGTTGAGGTCCCTTTTACTGCTTTTGGTGGATTTTTAGGTGCCTGGGAGGAGATCAAAGAGGATCTTAACACATTCACAGCCCCTTCCCGCCTCATTTTGTTGTTGTTCGGGTATCTTTCAGAAGATATTTTTAGCTCTTTTTTTCTTTTTTTTTTTTTTCTTTTTTTTTTTTTTGGAAGCCGGCAGGGGGAATATCAGCCTTTTGAAAGGAAGCATGTTTCCATGTGGGAGGAGGACAAGCCATCTCACACGATACTTTACTATGGGCAGAAGGACCAGGGATGGGGCTGTGCGTTTTTAAAGACACAGCATCCCTTTTGTGATCCCCCGAGTCTTGTGTGCGGAGGCCGGGCGACCTCCCGGCTCAGGCAGGGGCATCCAGGTACGTGCACTGGAAGGGAAAGGTGGGAACCAGGATGAGGAGGGCAGCGAGACCGGGAAGGGAAGGACGAAGTGCCCGTGTGCACCCCGGGACGCGCAGCTCCTTGGGCTCGTGATCGGGGTGGACGTGCATCAAGGGTGGCAGTGCCGAGAGGGCTTCTGAAGGCTCTTCTCCCCTAGGGGTTTAGCCGGGGAAAGCGGTGCGCTGGTGAATGATACAAGTAATTAAATGCCATGGTGACGTGTGCTATTGATCCAGTGCCGTTTCTGTGGGCGGGAGCTTCTGCCAAGCACTGGGTAGCGTGGCACCTGGGTCTCCTCCTTGGGGTGGAAATGTGCCAGTGATGAGAGAGATGACGAGGTCTGCAAGTGCGAGAGTGAATCTTCTGGGGCAGATTTATTAAAATTGCTGATAGATGAAGTTCTAGCAAAGAAGACTGCCCGGAACAGCACAAAATATCATCTGGGCGTTGATCTGACTCTGGTTGTGCATGTGTCTGCATGTTCCCCTCTGCAAATTCATTGAGGCTTCTATTCCTCATCAAATGAGCTGTGTGATAGTGTGGCATGAGTGCATCCCTGCTGGTCACCTTGCTGTTGTGTGTAAATACATTTCAGCTCTTTTTGGGGTAGTCTTGTAGGAAAATGCAGCTAGCTGTAGGATGACTATGTCCACATTTTGGCTGCTTTGTGGCATAATTGGAAAGACTGAAGGAATTGCAGGTGGAGAAAACGCGGTTGCCCGTGCTGTGCTGTGGTGGGGATGAGGCGCCTTCCACCGCGGCTCTTCTCGCGCTGTCGCAAGAGCCCTGGGCCTCAGACCTGCCTTGCGGTGTGCGGCGGGGCCGGCGCGGTGGCAGCGCGGGCTGGAGCTGCGCACGGCGGGGCTGCTCCCACCTCGCGGGGCGGCCCGCGGGCCCCCGCTGCTCCCTGCCGTTCATGTTTCTGCTCCAGCGAACAGCCCGGGGCACAGCGTGAGCCCCTGTCCCCGTCCTTGCCCTTCGCTTAATCGATTGGCCTTTTTGCAACGCGTTGGCCTGGATTTCCGTGAGCGGGGCTCAGCCTACAGCATCCTCCCAAGTCCAGGGAATGGCTGAGCCTGCCAGCCTCGCTGGCCGGGCTCTGCCCAGTCGCTTGAGCCTCGTTGGATGCAGTCAGAGAGCCCAGACCCGCACCTGCCCTCTGCAGGGTTCGGACGGCTGTTTGCTATGGAGTTGTGCCGAGGTGGGTCACTGGTGGGATGGTTTCAAGCACAGAGCGATCGTCTTGGCTGGCGGGATGTGCACACCGGTGTGGGGGAGATGCATGGCAGCAGATCGTGATGCAATCCCACACAGACGTTTTGCTTGCAGGAGTGTTATGGGGAGCTGCTTATTTGCAAGGAAGACTTTCAAGGCTGGGCAAGAATCTTGCTCCCAGGTGTCCGTATCCTCAGAGTTCTTCAGTGGTAAGGTATTAATTGATACCACACATGATCTCAAAGGGTCTCCCTGCTCAGAGACTTTTGAAATGGAGCCAACTTTGGTAAAAACTTTATTGCTGTCTCCCAGCAGAAGACAGGAAGGAGAGTCTGGATCTAATTGAGAGTGAGGGCTTCGTTTGACACATGCAGATAGCAGTGCTGTAGAGCAGGCAAGCTGGGAGTGTTTGGTGCCACCACCCTGTGTTCTCAGTGCTCCTGCAAAGGATGGACACGACGCAGCCCTGGCAGGACCTGCAACCTGGGGCTGCCCATCGGATTCCCCTTTTGTGGGGTCTGAGGAAGTGCCTGTCGCTCTCACAGCTGGCTGTGCATTTGCCTTCTGTGTTCTCTCTACCCACAAAAGTCATGGAGCTTGGTGGAACAGTAGCAGGGCCATGGGAGCGTGTTTCCGTGCTGTGCCCGTGGAGGGAACAGGTCTCCGTGGGTTTGGGCAACCTTGTCCTAGAGCAGGACGTGTTGGTGTTTGAGCCTGCTCCTCCAAATCACCGCGACTCGTTGGGGCGTCTCTGTGTCCTTCTTGCTGGGCAAGGGCTGAGCACTTCCCTTCGTGGAGCCTTCTCTCGGGACTGTAGTTTGTCTCATTAGCCTCTGTGCAGCTGCGTTTGTGTGAGAGGAGGCAGATGCCGGGGAAAGAGAGGACCCCGGGGGGAGCTGGGATCCGCCATGCTTTGGCACATATGGAGCAGCGTGTGAGAGCAGCCTCACGCTGCTCGAGCCGGGCCTCTGTGCTGCTGGTCATGGTCTGCCTGCTCCCCTCCACTGCCAGCCATGGAGCGGGGAACACCTGAGCCTGGCTGTGTTCCTGTGAGAGCCTTGGGGCAAACGCTGTCTCCGGGTTTGAAAGACTAGCTGGAGCCCTCACGTCGGGTGCCTTTCAGGGCTCCGGTGCAAAGACCCGTGGGCTCTGAGGCTCGTGACACCCGCTGTCACCGACGTGAACAGGAGGGCACTGGAGCTGCAGGAGCAGCCTGTGCTGGTGTCACCCCGGCTGTTATTGCGCCAGCAGTGCTGCCCTTGGAGGTCTGGGTGAAACTGTGGGTTTTGGCTTTGCCCTGTGCCTGGCCACAAGCGTCTCGATCTTCAAAGTGGCTGTGGGCTGGAACGGGCTGTCTGGAGGAGCTGCAGAGTCTCCATGCAAACCCAGCTGGACACACTCTTGGTTGACCTGTCCTAGCAGAGCCAAGGTGGGGGCGCTGACCCCGATGAGCTCCAGAGGTGCCTTCCCACGTCGCCCGCTCCGTGGTTCATTTGGACGCCAGGAATCGCAGAGGGAGGTGTGCTGGGGTCTGCCCTCTGAGCAGGGGCTTGCGTTTGGCGAGGGCTGCAGCGAGCTCGCGGCCGAGCCGGGCTTGCCAAGGTCCCCGGCGCCCCAGACTTGTCTGCGTAGCTGGGTCTCGGCTCCAGGGATGCCTCGTGGTGTCTCCCAGCCCTGCTCCAGAATACAGCTAGACAGCAAAGCAGGTAAAACTGGTCTGCGAAGTGGCTACAAAAGAATGCATCCCCAGTGGATATGGATGCACTGGAGAGTTTCCCAACTCCAGCACGTAACAAGGTTCTCAGCGAAGCTCTCTGATCATACACAGCTTGCGCTTCTCCTGGTGGGAAGCCAGCTGGGCAAAGGGCATGGCACACCAGGATGAGGGTGCATCTCCCTCCTCTTTCCGCTGTAGCTCTCATGCAGCTCGTTCAGGGGTGAAATTTCTCCATACTCAAAGGTGAATTTGTTTCCTTGCAGGTACCTCCTGGCCTTAATGCATCAGGTTTTCTGCTAAACAGGAGAGCAGAGAATCCTGGGACCTTCAGGAGGTCCCAAGACCTTCAGGAGGTCCCGAGCCAAACGCGGTAGTTGGCCCAGCTGCCCCAGCTCTTAGTGTCCTAAGGCCTGAGGAAATACCATGAGAAGGGATCAGTGTTGCTGCACTGCCTGGGGACTCTGGTCCCGGTGGAAGCGAAGCAACTTTTGTGCACCGAGCGAAGGCTTTAGCGAGTTGATGTGGCTCTGTGTCATTGCTGAGGAGCCAAAGCCTGCGCTTAGCACCTCCCTGCAGGGCAAGCTGTGTTGTGCTAAGTGCGGCTGATGAGGGAAGTGATGGAGAGAAACGGTTCGCTGAATCACTGGGCCATGTGGTGCGAGCGGGGCTCGGGACCTCGAGGCTGGCTGCTCCGAGGGCCTTTGAGTTAACGTTTGAGTGCTTTGCCCAGGCAGAACGTCCTGCCTGCTTTGCATTGCATCTGCGCTTGCCCATGGACGCGGCCACAAACTTTGCCTGAGGGCGCGCTGGAAGTTCATGGGGAAATTAACCCTTGTTGTTAAAACAGGCCCTGTCCTAGCTGCTCTCGAGGCTATTTCTTCTTCTTTCCTTTCACTGTAATGCATATTGGACTTCAGCAATTCCTTGGGCCCAAGAGAATCTCCTCTCTCCCCCCTCTCCCCCCACAGTTGGCTGAATTGTCGTCGAAAAAGTTGGCTCTGAAGCTGCTGTTGCAGACTCCCATCAGCTGACCATGTCCTATTACAGCCGCTCATTTTACCCGCGAAGCCGCCGGGGCCTTTGTGGCTGGGCACACCAGGCTGGCTCCTTGCGGCTCACGCATCATTACCCAGCACAAAAACCCTGCAGACCAGATGTTGCCCTTGGCCACGCTGGCCTGGGCTATCGCTTTCGGAGGGGCCGCACAGGTGAAGCGGAGGGACAGGAGACAAAGGCCTCGCACAGATGGCCCTGAAACTAGAACTTGGGCAGCGAGCGGCTCTGCAGCCCGGGGACGGATCCGGGGACGGATCCGCGGCGCTTCGGGGACGTGCGTCGCTCCTGCAGCCCCACCTGTAGTAAATGTTTGCTTTTATCACACCAATTAGCCGAGCTGGCTCTGAATGCACGTGGCGATCAGGCCCGCTTATTTCGAAGGTGCTGTTTTCACATTGCACTCTCAGAGAGTGTAGCTGCATATAAAGTAACCTGTAGCTTAAATTCTCCAGCAAGCAAATTTGTCTGGAACCTGAATGCGATGTTGGAGCAGCTAGGGCACCATCTTGTGATGAAATGCCTGGCTCACGTCCTCCTGTGTGCCTGCGATCATTCCTGGGAGGATTTTCATTTTGTCTATTTATTTCTGGTGTTGGTAACCGCATCTGACCTCTTCTTTGCAGGTTCTGAATCGTGCCTGAGCAGAGGACTGAGAGCAACCCCTGGAAACAGCGTGAGTTTATCCTGGAAGCCTTTCCTCGCCTTTCCTCATCCATTGTCAAGCTGAACTATATATATGTGTGTGTATATATATACATTCATATATACGTATTTTGTTTTGCAGTGCAGAATGGCTGCACTGACTGCTGGCCAGAGGTTAGAAGTAGCGTTGCAGAATGAAAGAGGCCTGTGCGGTGAAATGTTCTTTACCTGGAGCTCCTTGTGAAGCCCATAAATCTGTCCTTTTAGCTGCTGAAGTGCAACGGGATTGGGCTGTGTGTGTTGTGTGTGTGCTGAGGGTTTTCATATTCAGTTAGGAGTTAAGCAACAGCCCCTTTGCCAGCAGAAAGGCTCCTGCCAGCTGCCTCCGTCTTCGCATGCTGACAAAGCTGTTCCTGGGACATTGCACTTCATGCAGAGTTTCACTGTTGTTTTTGTTTTGTTTCGTTTTGTGTAAGGAATTTGGGGGAGGATGGTGTATTTGCCAGCCAGCGAAATGTGACGGTGCATTTTGTGCAATGGCAATTTGAGTTTTGGGTGTAAGTTCCGCAGCTGCAGAACAGGGCTAGGCAAGGTTGACCTAAGGCTTAGTCCAGGAAAGCTGATATCACCTGGCAGAGTGAAAGACAGGAAAGGAAAGAAATAGATTTGAGATGCAAATTTAAATTGATGCAGAAAGTAGCTAGAGCCTCTTGGCTTTCACAGAGAAGGCTCTGAGTCCTTGGGGTATCCCACTAGCTGGCTGGCTTCATGCTGCTGCAGTCCCTTGGGGCACAGTGGATTGGTGCTTTGCAAGACCCTTGTGCAGGTCCTGGGAAGTAAGTGGTGAGCTTTCACCAGTGCATCTTGTGGGCAGCGTGGTGCGGGGATAGAGCATCACCTGTGAGGAGGAGATCCAGGTTCTGCTCTACGTCTCTAACGCGCCAGCTCCCCTTGGGAGCGACCTGAGTAAAGCAGCAGGACTGCCTCGGTTGATAGCTCCAAAAGGAGAGTAAGGTGCCGTGGTACCTCTGGAAAAGGGAGACACCCACTGTGAGCTGAGAGCGTTTTGCTGAAGACATGCTGGATACGGCTGCTGCTGTCTGCTGCTTTCTGGTGGTCTGCAACATCCCATGTGAGGCGCGGTGCCCGCGGGGGACCCAGCGTCTCAGAGTGCTCGTTCTCAGCCCGTGGTACCCACTTATTTCTCTGTCCGCTTAGAGGACGGGCATTCAACTCCAGCTTTTGGACAGTGTGTGCTGCACCAGATGATGTTTTGCAGCTCCCCAGTGGTTCCTCGGTCCTTTCTTTGCGCTCTGCTGGGTGTCTTGCTGCACCCCGCTGTCCTAGTGGGGCCTGCTGAAGCTGCTGCTTCCCGCTCCTCGCGCATTCCGGGCTGAATTCTGCCCCCACGCTGCACAGGGCTCGGGTCACTGCAGTGCTGGCGGCAGAGGCAGCCCGTGCTCCGGATGCTGGCTGAGGAGCCGGGTCTTTGAAGAGAGCTATAAATGGGCTGCTGCAGATGTGCCGCGCAGGGCTGGAGATATTTCCGACTCTGACGGGGCAGCTTGTTAATTTTTATGAGCAGTTTCTTAAACAGTTCTTCTAAAGAGAGCGTCCCTTGAGGAAGGCTCTTTGCAGGTCCGAGTGCTGGCCTGCTCTGCAGCCACATCAGGGATGCGTTCTGTCTGCAGCAGGCCTGAGAAAGGAGGAGGGCTCGATGGCAGATAACAAGAGAAAGGAAAAGGGCAGCGTTTCTTGCCCTGTCCCTTTTAGGAGGGTTTGGCTGCCAGAAGGACAGTGTCAGAATTAGGGGAGGCAGAGGTGTAGTCCCAGCTCCGGTGCTGCCTCGCGTGTGCCCCTGCATCCCTGTGTGCTGCTGCGGGAGGGGACGGGTGCTCCATGTGCTGGGATGATCCATCACGCTGTGTTGGGGCCACGTTTCTCCCGAGGGCCGTGAGCGACAGAGGCTCTTGGGGTTGCTCTGCAAAGCTGGCTCCCCATTCCTAGGTCTGAGCACCCTTTTTTCCCTCCAGCCCTTTGGAGGCAAGTTCTCTTTCCTGAACATCTTGCCCCTGTTCTGCAGGAGATCCCTTCTTTTCCTACATATTTGTGGTTCTCCTTAACAAATCGTGGAGAGCCCTGCAGCCTCCTCTTCCCTGACTCATTGCATATCTGAGCAGGGCTGTGCTTTGGGAGGGCCAGGAGGAAGCTGCCCTGAAGTGGAAGGATGGTAAAAATCAGATAGAGGGAGGTGAAGCTTTGATCACCTCTTTTCCATGATGAAGAGAACATCGTGCCTGTGGAGGGATGGAGAAGGCGGCTCTGCCAGTCCCCAGCACACTTGGTGGCCTCAGGCAGTCCCCAGAGGAGTGAGGCTGCCACCAGGGGGGCAGCCCTTCCTTGCGCCCGCTCATGCCTGCGATGTCCCTGGCCCTCCTGCAGCTCGGGAAGCCACCGGCCCTTCTGGAGGTGGTGTGTGGGTCTCACTAGCAACCCTGTGGGCAGGGGGAGCTTTATCCCAGGCACAGCCTGGGATCTCACCTGCTTCCTGCTCTATCAGGCTGGTTAAACAGCAGGGCTGCCCCTCACCGGGGCTGGTAAAGGAGGGTCTGCTCAGGGGGCCTGCGTGCCCTGGGCGAGGTGCTAGGGAGGTGAGGAGTGGGCCAGGGAGGATGGATGACAAGGACTGAGAAGTCACCCACCTCTGCTTCTTCTCTGTGCTTGGTGCTGCACCTAGTGATGTTAGGGAGCCTTGCAATGACTGCAGAGCTGGGCTTTGGGCCTTGGTATCCGATGATCCCGTTGCTTTTGCTGATGACCTCGGTGTGTCCAAGTGCAGCAGACGGTTGATGGCCCAGGTCCAGGGGGTTGATTTTCTTCTTTCTTTTTCACACTAGTGTCTCAGTAACAAGACTTCCCCGCTCCAGGCTCAGACGCACAAGCGACTTGGTGAGAATGCGTGCACCTTAGAGTGGAGCCGATCTGGCACTGTCTGCTTGAGGCAGCTCTGGGAAGATGTGCCAAGCCTTGCAGCATCAGGCGCGGGGCAAACACACAGCCCAAGGGCATGAACTCCAGTCTCCAGTTCGGGCACGCAGGGAGTCTTCCTGTCCCATGTCACGGTGTAGCACAGGTAGCCTCGGCCAGCTACTACTTTGTGCTGAAGAAGTGTCCCGGTGCTTCTGGAGGATTGGTGGTACACCTGTCTTAACGTGTAGCCTCTTATATGTGTCTGGTTTGTCCTGCGACTCCTTCACAGCAGATCTAGCGTCCTGTCTTGTGGGCATTGGATAGATTGCTTCTCCTTATCAGCACACAGAAGTGAAGGGAAAGGGCTAAGTCTCCTTGGTATACTTTACTCTGTGGAGATGGTTGTTCTCCTAGTTATTGGGGCCTAAGATGTGATTTTTAGCTTTGAAAGAAATGGTACTTTTTATTCAGCATTTATCCGGAATCTTCTGGACAACTTGCCCAAGAGCTTCAGACTTCCTTGAAAATGAAGGAAAAGATGGCAGAAGGTTGTGCTGAATAAGTGTCTCCACCAGGCTCCCTTTATTGGCTCCTCTGGCTGTAGGTATTCTCTTCACGTATAGGTAGCCCACTGTTCCCCTTCCATCACTCTGCTTATAGGCTGGACTAGTAGTTTCCAGGACGTATTGTCCCAGGTCCTTCTTGCACATAAGGCATCTGATCTCCACTGGCTGCTACATCCCACGGCAAGAGAGCTAACCCGAAGGGAGCTGCTCTCCTGCGCTTCCTCATGGGAGCAGTTCCCAGGTTGCCGCCGAGGCAGCCGGTGAGCTGGAGTGGGGCGCAGGAACCGCTCTCCGCAGTCACTAGCTGCAGGAGGAGCGTTCCGTGGGGATACGCGGTCCAGACCGTGCGCAGCACCCCGTCCTGCTTCTGACGTGTGCCTGAGATGTCGTGCTCGTCTGGGGCTCCTGAATGAGTCAGCCACGCTCTCTGCTGTCATGATACATATCCTCTGTGGGTTGAATTGAGAGTTTTTCTTTTCCCTTTTAATGCACTACTTTTACCCTTTTATAGTGGCCGGAAATACTGTAACAGGCGTTGCTTCAATTTGCCTTCCTCTGCTAGAACTAAGATTTTTTGCATCAGACGCTTTCTGTCTTGTCCCTGAGACATTTACTGCGTGCTGCTGGTGCTCTCCATTTTGCTGCCTTCCCTCTTCGACCCACAGAGCAAGAAGGAAGCGAGAGCACCAAGGCCCATGAGACAGGCCATGGGGGCCAGCCAGGCAAAGCCAGCTCTGCACCCGGACCGTCAGGAATACCTCACGGGTGCTTGCTCGGAGGTGGCAGTCCGGACCAGGCATGGGGCCCAATGCTCTGCCCGCTCCCCGCAGCCCGATGAGGGCTGCCGGCGTGCCTCCCTCTCGAGGTGGGGCTCCTGCTCCTGTGGGATGTGCCTTGGTCAAGGAAGCTTGCTCGATGCAATCCCAGCCGCTTTGGCCTCATCCGAGCAAACTGCCTTGTGCTCTGGGGCAATGCATGCCCTGAAGGTTAGCGATAACTCAGCCAGCTCCCTCAGGCTGAGCTTGGAGAGGCTGGCTCGTGGTCAAATATGCTGCTTGCTTTGATGCTTCTAACCCCTTCTGTGTCATGTTAACTAATAGCCAGCCTTACCACAGTCCTGTTACAGCTGGGCTGAGCTGGGATGCACGTCCCTCTCCAGCCATCCCTCTGGCTGGCTGCTGTAGACTTGGCTGCCTGAGATCGCTCCTGGGGCTATAATCCTGCCTCGGCTCTGGCAGTGGGTTTGGTGCTGTTTGCTCGAGTGGCAGGAGTTGCTGTCCTCCTTGGTGACGCTTCTGTGACGCCGGGCGACACGTGCTCACCTCGGAGGGGTTCGGCAGATCTTGGTGGAGCCAAGAGCACTGTGTCATCTCAGGCACAGGTTTTAGCCAGAGGTGCCATGCCCTGGGACAGGCTCCTGCACTGGCCCTGAGGTTCCTCTGGAGCAGTGTCTGCCATCCGGGAGTGGAGATTCAGCAGCTCCCAAGGGATGAAATGCTGTAGAGAGGTTTTGAGCAGGTGTAGGCTGGGATGCAGATCTTCAGGACTTACCAGGTGAGCCTGGACCTGCTGCAAGAGACCACCTTGATCCAAGGGGATGCTCTGGGGCAAGGTCTTACAACAGACCTCGTGTTTGGCAAGCACTGATGGTAGCAATTCTCTGCACCTTCTCCTCCCAGCTCCTCCTGAGTCCCTTGCTCCTCTCTCCTTTGTTTTGGGTTAGGTTTGGGTTGATTTTCCTGTCTTGCCTTTTGTCCCTGTTGCCAAAGAATGGAGTGTTTAGGCCATTTCCCAACCTTGGCAGATAAAAGAGCCTTCTGCTCAAAGCCCTTCAGTGTGAAGCCAGGAGGCTTTGGTCTGGAAGGATCTGGAAGGAGCTCTGTGCTGTCATGAGGGGCAATTGGAACAGGAAAGTGTCTTCACGAACAGGGGGAGCAGACAGCTGGATCTCTTGCAAACACCGTGTTACGTGGAGGACCGTGTGCTTGTAACGGCTCGAAGGCTGTTTGAGGGAACTGATGCTGCATTCCTACGTATCCGAGACAGTGTTCCTGGCTCCCTGTGCTTTGTAGACCCTCTTTCTTCCGGGGAAATCCTGAGCAGCAACTGGGAAATCTCCTCAGCCCTTCTTTGTAGGGGTGAGTGTGAATGTTATGCCCTGCCCAGAGCAGAGGCGTGACAAGGTTTTTGCCTCGCTGCAGGATTATACTTGAATCATAAATTCCAAATGAAAAAGGCAAGAGGACAAGAGAAGGGAATGGGCTCTTGCAGTCCTGTCGCGGATTCGCCGCGGTGGCTTCTGCGCGAGACCCCGTGGCTGCAAGCGGTGAAGTGCCGTTATCGGCGTTGCCAAGGTAACGGGAACGTTCAGCCGGCACGGAGATGTCGCTGCCGTTGCAGCCCGGCTGTTCGTGAGGTTTGGGTCCAAGCCCGCTGCTGTTGCCCGTGTGACTGCCTGGATGGTTATCTCGAGGTATTACTGCCAGGGGATGAGCTGGGCTCTAGGGTGTTCGGGTCTGGAAACGTCCAGCAGGACGTCCCGAGGTGCCTGTGGCTCTGTTGGTGACGGAGAGCCCGGGAGGGTGTGCGACCGTCTTGGTGCCTGGGATGGGCTCCCCGGACCTGGGGCAGTCTAGGCATTACTGAGAGGCCAAACAGAGGCCTCCCTTCAGGCAGGCCCGTCCAGGAGCCCATGCCTCAAAGCTGTCTCCAGGTGGTCTTCTCGTGTTGGCCTCAAGGGCATCTCTCCCGCGTGGAGAGTTTGGCCCTGGCAGGTGGTGAGGGCTGCTTTGGGGGGTGTATTGCAAGGAAGGACTTTTTCTCTGCTCCTCAGCTTCTTTATTTAGTTGGTTTCTTGTTGTTTGGTTTTTCTGGCAAATGAGATGTGCAAAGTCCCTTTTCTAGGAAATGTGGGCTTTTTACCCCTCTCCTGGAGGGTGACTATCACAGCAAGGCCTTCAGTTGAGGAGTGACTGTGGAGCCAACCAGCTGCAACAGTTTCACAGTCTCCGTATGTCTTTTCATGTAAATCAAGAGGGGGATAAATCATATAATTAAATAATCCCAGGGCGCTGGCCATGCCTGTGCAGATGCACAGTTGTCATGGACGTCCCACACCTCTTCCAGGCAAGACCGTGCGGCCAGGGCGTCTGCTCAGAGCTCGTCCTTCTCAGGCTTCAAAAGGATTGATGTCCCGTCTGCTGTGGCTGAACATCCCCGGGGAAGAGTGCTGTTAATCATCAGCAGTGGCTGTTATTTGTAAGAGGCCTCTCTGGCTTGTTACCCTTCTGCTCCTTGTAATTCTCGTCCCGCCCGGAGTGACTCCGGGAGCCCCTTGCTCCTGGCTGATGGGGCGAGATGCAGATCTCCCCTGGTAGCCAAGGCAGCTGTGGGACAGAGGCGTCAGGCTACGACGGAGCTGGCAGAGCCGCCTTGTTTCCAGCAGCTTCCTCGGGTGAGTGCAGTTCCAGGCGGGAGCGTTTGCACGGTTCCCGGTGGTGTCGCGGCCGTCGGAGGCCGGGCTGCGCTCTGCCCGAGAGGGCGGCTCCGTGCCCAAGTCCACTTGGCACGAGCAGCGCGCCGGCTGACGGCTGCGGAGCCGGCGCCGGCCTGCGCTCCCGCCCGGGCCGGGCTCCCCGTTTGGGCTGCCGGGACCCGCGTTTGGGCTGCCGGGACCAGCACGGGCTATCCCCCGGCCCCCGGGGAGCGAGAGCTGACTCTCGGTTCTGCAGACCTTAACCATGGATTTTAAGCTGAGTTTAGGTGTTTTTTTCTGTCACTCTGGGGAAATAACTCTGCTTGGCTCCTCTCCTGATTAGCCCTTTTGCCTAGTGTAAACTTTAGCCTTGGTGTTGATTGCTGCAGCAGTAAAACATGAAATTCTCCCTTTGTTTTTGCCTGGGGCTCCCGGCCTGACTTCCCTGCGCTGGGAGTGTCCCAGCTGCCACACCAGGCTCTGCTGTTGGTGGTGAGCAGGGATCCTATTCCCCAAGTTCGGATCACGGAGAAGTCCTGTGCTTGGATATGGGATTTTGGGCCGTGCTGCTTGGTCCCATGTGCCTATGTTATTCAACAGCACTTCTCTGTCCTCCCATCTGAGTCTGTCAAGAGCAAACACTGGTAACTGCTTCACAGAGATCTCTGTCCCTGGGTGTGGTGGGAAGGGGAGGGTTAAAAAACAAACAAACAAAGAAACAAACAAACAAACACCCTCCTCCCCCTTCCAATTCTCCAGCCCTTCCTTCTTTTCGTCATTTAATTGTCCAGGTTCCCTGAGTTGCTGTCACTTGGCCCTGGGAGAGAATCTGAGCTGCACAAAACAGGATTGCGAGCTTAACTTCTGCAGGTGCTGGGCATATATCAGTGGGAGCTGAAGGAATAAACATTGAAGGAAAATACACACTAAGGATTCTTGAGGAGGCAAAGTGGAAAAGCTGGCTGAAAGTGAGGAGCACCCTAAAACGTTTCCGTTGCAGGAAATATCTCCTCCGTCCTTGGGAGGCCCCCGTGTGTGATGGGAGCCTGCAGGGAAAGGCTTTCCCCACGTTGAGACCTGCCTGGATGCTGTCTAGGAGCAAGCAAGGCTGGGGTAGCTCCGCAGTGGGTTCTCAGGGCATCTCTCCTGTTTCAGCCTTGGCGTGATCTGTTTATCAGGATTGTAGCTGTACACAATATAAATGACCCCACTTTCCATCCCTCCCCAGGGCATTTCAGCTCCTTGCTCTGAAAGATGAGTGCACGTTTATTCCAGCTTTCTGTCTGTAACTCTCATTGCCCTCCTGCTGCAAGGGGCGAATCATCACTTTAGTCTATTGAAAGGGGTTGTTCTTGATGCCCATTTCAGAAAGGGTGGCTAGCATATCTGTGTCTGGAAGATGGAGGAGAGCCATCAGAAATGAAGGTAATTAACATTAGGCAGCATATTTGATGTAAGAAATTGGCTGGCTTCTTATCTAGGAGTCTGCAAATGCATCTTGGAGATGAATGTTCGCTGGGTCTCATCCGTGCCCCCACCCAGCTACAACCCATTAGTGAAGCCCTGGGATGAGGGTTGGTTGGACTGACAGGCAACACTCGAGACCTGCCTTAGAAATGAAGGCAACTGAAAAAGTGAAAGCCTTCACGTCTGGGAATAACTGGAAGCAAATGGAATGAAATCCAGGTGTTGGTTGGAGTGTTCGGATGAATTCAAGGCAGCGCTTGGAAAGGCAGCAGCAGCAGCTCGGTCTCTAGCAGGAGCCGCCTGCTTTGCCTAATGGTTGCCTAGCTGCACAGAGGAGGCACGATGTGGGCGACTCCTGCGTTAGCTAATGAGCCCACCGTGGCTCCTGATTGGTACCCGGGCCCTGCCGGTGCCTTTGACCAATCCTTTGTGCTTTTTATTAAACCTACCTTCAAAGAAAAAAAAATTTTTTTTTTTTTTTGCAGGCTGCAGCAATTATTTTGTTGCACAAAGCATCTCCTTCCCACGCCTTAAAAAAGGGAAAAAAGAAAAGCAATAACAATAAAACTGAGATTTTCTATCCTGCTTCACTTGTGGTTAGCCCTGGCGAGCGGGAAGGATGCGATGAGATAGGTTGTGTGGATGAGATCTCTGCGGACCACCCGGGGCTCCTTTAGCCCAAGGGGGTCTTAGTTCCTTGGCCTGCAACGTGCCCTGACTGCCTGCAGTATTGGGAGTGAAACAGGATTGCAGGTTTGAAATCAGTGCTCTTTGAAGCTCCCAGTACTGCTCAGCAAGCCCCCAGGACCATGTATTGGCAGCCACGCTGGTCTCTCACAGCACTGATGATTGATCGGATTCTTTGGTGCCAAGTCAGGGGAAGAGGTTGCTTTTCACTCAGACTTTGAGTACCCTGTGCCCATGGCAGGCTGGGTCTCTGCTGCAGACACCAGTGCGGGTCATGGCTTAAGGAAACCCCCAAAGTTGAATTTTTTAGCCTTTATTTTCCATGGTTAACATAGCAATTTGCTTTTCCTCTTTCCCATTAGCTAATGAGTCTTTGCTCAGCAAAGAGCTGAACAGCAGCATAAGTTTCAGGTACTACCAGGAAGATGTTTACAAGAAGTTTATGGAGTTCCTTGGACTCTGCTCCTCCTTGCTCGTTTTAACTTACTGATTTGCTGCTTTCCTTACTGCGAACTTGTGCATGGCCCATGCTGGGCCATGGGAGCTGGGCTTCCACCTCCGTGCCCCGGCCCATCCCGGCCCTTCCCTTTGGCAATAACTTGGGGGGGAAAAGGGGAGAGCCTTGGGAGCCAGGGCTGGCGGCTCGGAGGCTTGAGGAGCTGTCGGGTGCTGCAGCTGGGCCACGAGGCCGCTTTCTCTGCACCAAAGATTGCACAGATGACATGTGGGTGCCTTTGGTTCCTCTTAGATCGTGACTCTGTGGAAAGGGGGGCAGGAAGGCCCTGCTCGAGATCCACAGCGTTGGGATGAGCGGAGGCCTTGGTCAGATGCTGGCTCTGCCTGCAGATCCATTGCATGTGCACCGGGGGAGGTTGGTGCTTTGTGTCTGTTTTCTTCATAATCTGCTCCCAAACTTAGGTGTTTTTAAGGTACATTCAGAAGCAAAAAATACATTGAATTGAATGGTGTCCTGCAGTGAGGAAAACTGCTGTGTCTTGAGCTGTTCTGGGGCTGGATGAAAGGGAAGTTGCGTTCGACTGTGGCTCACCCTGACCATCGCAATGGATGGGTTTTGTGCTCAGTGCTAAGCAACCTGTTTTCTTTCCTTCCCTCTGCTCTCTCCCGTGCCTCTGCCACAGTAGTCCTCAAGTCCCTTCCTGTGCTTCTTGCTGGGTTTTGCAGGCAAAGTGCTGAAGGCCTTGGCTGTGCCCTTGGACCCCGCCATGCCTGTGTGCCTGCTCCTGGCCTCCGCCCTGAGCTCTGCTCGCAGTGCAAACACTCCTGGCCTCCTAAACGCGGGGTTCATGCAGCCTTCATGCCAGGCGGCCGAGGTGCGAAGGCTCCGGGTTGGAATTCAAGTGCTCCAGAATAAAAACCTGCCATATGGTGGGTACGGTTGGGTACCTCTGAAGAGCATGGGAGCGCCCAGCTCCTGCCCAGGGACTCGGCACTGGCACTCACAGGCCTCCGGGTCATTTCCAGAATGGATTGATATTGTTTAACTTTAACAGGGTGAAAATCAAGGGTTCCACAGGTATGAATAGAAGCAAATAAATCCCAGGATGGGAAGCAGGCTCTCCGTGTTCTGCAGAGAGCACGATGCTCTGCAGCCTGGGCTGCATCACTGCCTGGTGCTTTCACCGAGTGTCTTGGAAATGCTTTAGTTAATAGGCCCGAGGGGGACACTGCATCAGCAGGAGCAGAGAGGGAAGCAAACGGAGATGAACTATGGCTAAGGCACCCCAGGTTGGAATCCGCGTCTGCTGTTTTATCTCGCTGTTAGATGTCTCAGCTGCTCTTTAATCAGGAGGACTGTGTGGGGCTTTAGCACAGCTGAAACCTGCTCTCTCCTGACCTACCGCCTGAAGCATCTCCATTTGCATGCTAATGAACTTGCAGGAAAGGTATTTCTTGACTTCCCTCCCTGTCCACCAGGAAGGGTCAGGGCAATTTAGCCCTGCGCATGTTTATTCAGCTGGGAGGTGTCGCCTCCGAGGGCAGGAGGTGGGTGGCTGAAGCCTTTTTCCAAAGCTCTCCAAACGCCCAGATCTTGAACAGCGACTCTGTGCTGTCGTGTCTGGTGCGAGCTGGACAGCGGGTAGGCAGAAATACTGCTTTTATACCCTGAGAGCAGAGCAGGCTGTAATCCTCTCCTAATAGCAGGGACAGAAAACACCAGTCCACTGGGCCTGCTTCCCGAGACATCCAAATGAGCGGCCGACCCTTTCCATAGCGCTGGGCACGTGACCGAGTTCACATTCCTCTTGCCTGTTGTCTGTGGTGTCAAAAGGGCTGTTTGCTTTTCAGAGCATGGCAGCATTTGACAAACAATGTAGGAAAAGCCACCGAACTGGCTAGGTGAGTCCTGTCAAGTCCACAAAGGCAGCAAGCTGAAAGAGGGTTGGGGTTTTTTTTCAGTCCTTTTTGTTGGGCTGTCACCTGATTGCTCCCAGATCAGCTCCTGTTGCCAAACCAGAGCCTGGCATTTTCAAGCTGAAAGAGTATTGAAGTTGCCCTTGGCCCTGAAACTTAAGGCCGGTTTGTGGGATATCCCTCCCCTCTCTGCATGAACCCAGTGGCTTAACTCTTTTTTTTTTTTGCCCTAGATTTCTCATGAGTAATTTGTGACCTATGTCCTGCACAGCATGAAGCCACTGCCTTCGAAGCTGCAGGCTTTGTGATTTGAATGCAGTGAAAAAAGTATGGTCTATTTTAGCAACACTGGGGCTCTGGGCTGTCCTTATGGGGGAGAGTTCTCTGTCCTTCTGCGCAGAGTGATGCACTGGGGAGAATAGGATGGACTGTGGGAGGAAGGCTCTTCTCCGTGTTGGACTTCTAGCAAAAGCAGCTTCGTGCTCCAGAGGCAGATGTCTGTGAACTGCCTGGCTCACATGTGATGGACAAGCAGATGTCCAGCCTCCTGGCAACTGCTGGCGTAATGTAAATACATAATTGCCCAAGCACAAATGCAACACGTGTCAATTAAGTCTGATCTCATTTCATCAAAGCGACCTTGCCAACTCGGTTGAGAGAGGTTAGAAAGCCTCTGGTTGTGGAGCAGGCTGGTCTCTCCCAGGGCTGGGCTGCACTAAGGGTGCAGGGGATCTCAAAGCGTGTGAGCTCTGTGGTGGCTGTGCCCTGGAGGAGGGCAACGATTTGCTTGTGGCTGTTTCCGCCAGCTTGGTGCTATCCTCCATCCCGGAGCAATCTTTGGGATAGACTAGGGTCATCTCTCCTGGGTGACGATGAGCTGCACCGTCTGGCCACAGCTGGTGAACGTGTCTCTGCACTAGTCGCACTGGGAGCATCACCTTGTGCTTAGTTGGTAACGGTCTCCTTCCCGGACATGCTCATTCCTCAGCATTCCTCCCTGTCCTCCCTCCCCACCTTGTGGGATCGCAGGGCGATCACATCTGACATCTTCTTTCCAAGTGCCCGTAGCAAGTGGGTGGGAGGATGTAGGCTTGGAAGTCACAGAGAGGAAGAGGTTTCACAGGCAGTGTGGCTGTGTGTGTGCAGGGACCTAGATGGCCATAGACCCATGGCTGGTGGATGGGGAAGTGATGCCCAGGAGCATTTTGTGGTTCTAGTGAAGCCTGGATAAGGTAGAGATCGTGGCAGGGTATGGATGACGGATAAATCTGCTCCCCCAGTGCCCTGCTGCTTCTGTGGTGACCGACTGCTGCCTGTGCAGGGTGTCTGTAGGATGTGGTAGCTGTGGTCGCAGGTTCTAGACCTGTGCTGCCTATTTGTAAACATGGAAGTGTTTGCGGGCAGAGGAATAAGGTCCCTGGGAAGGGGAGGACATCAGCGTGTAAGGCGAAGAGGTAACTACTTGCCTGTAAGTGGAGAACATCTGGAGAGACTGTGTTTGTCTGGAGAAGGACTTGGGTGCCAACACATCCATTCGTGTGAATGCTCCAAGGAACGGACGGAAAAGAGCGACATGTAAGGTGAGAGCAGAGGGCTTGAGACACGGGCACGTGGGGGAGTGGTCTTAGATACCTCCTAGTATTGCTGCAGCTGTAGTCTTAGTGTTGCTGCAGCTGTAGTTACGCATCAGAAGGTAAATTCTGGTGTTGCAATAGCAAAGTCTTGCTAGTCACTGATGACAGATGAACCACCAAGTGTTCATCCAGCTAAGGGCCTCAGTGTACCTACACTAGACCTTCACTGCATGGAGGAGTCCCTGATGACAGGAGGAGCAACCTAGTGCAGCCCAGCATCCTTCTGTGTATAACAACTATGTTCAACTGTGTTCAGCTGTTTTCTGTTCCTTCAGTGCCATGCAGAGGAGCATCTTCCAGGGTTGGTTCCTGAGTTCTGTTTGGACCACAGTGACTTCCTGATAGCTGTCTGTGTTGTAGGACTAGGTTTAGTAGCCCTGTAGAGTTGCCTGCTCTTTTAGGGTCTCCAGATTGCCGTTGGAAGCATCATGAGCTGGAACAGTGATGAGGGTGATGAGGCCTGAGCAAGAACCTTCCTTTTGAGGCGGACACAGGTCCTGCAGGTTGATTGGTGTCTGCGGGGAGTTCCTGCCGTGGGACTGAGTGAGGTGCTGGGAATGTTGCCTTCCGTGTCCGTGCGGAGCTCGTACGGTCAGCTCTGCCCTTGGCGCTGGGGCGCTGCTCTTGGAGCCTGCTCCTCGTAGAGGCATTACTGTGGCCTGGGAAAGATGGGGAGCTGTCAAAATGAGAGGAGAACTCTTGCCTGGCGTCCAGGGAATGGGGAAGCAGTCACAGCCTTCTGCTCTAGGGGAGGAGATTTGGGTAAGACACTAGGGAATGCCCCTCTGTTAAGAAGATGAAATCCTGGAGCAGGCTGCTGTGTGAAGGAGAAGAATTTCCAGCGTAGGACTATAGGAACCTATTAAAGGCTTGTCAGGGCTGCCTAGATGGAGCGAGTCATTGTGTTGGGCCAGGTGGGATTCAATGACTCCTTGGAGCATCTCTGTGCTGTTTGAGTTGCTGGTGAATGGGTGCAGTGCCCTCCTTGGGGCTTGCAGAGGGGGCAGTGGGGGTGGAGGGACAAAACACGAGGAATGTCGAGAGCCAAGCGGGCAAGAAGCAGCAGGAGCGATGGCTTCCGCATCAGTGGCATCTGTAGCCTCCCCTCAGTGAGTCAGCAGTTTGGATGCTGATGATTCACAGCAGGAATTCAAGACAGCCCAGGGCTGGTGCAGCACTGAAATTAATTGTCTGCAACGAGGCAGCTCACGAGGAGAGGACAAGCCGTTTCCTCTCGCGTTACCGGCATTTCCCGAGCGCGGGTGCAAGCACCGGGCTGGGGCGCGCGGGATGCGGGGAGAGAGGTGCGCTGCCTGCAAAGCGGCCTCCCCGCCCGGCCTCCCCTCCGGAGGCCGCTGCAGGGAGTAGGGGCAATTGGTGCTGCTGGCCGCGGCCGTTGGTCCTGCGGCACCTCGCCGAAGTGGCCCCTGCTCTGAGGTCCAGCCGCTGCCGTCCTCGTCGTGGGCCTGAGCAAAGCCTGGTCGCCAGCTCAGCCGGACCTCCTGGCGCTTCCGGCTCCTTCACCTCCTGTCCTGCCAGCTCCCCAGCAGTGGAAATGAGGTAATTTCCCACCTTAATGGGTTTTTTATGTTGAGAGACTTCCGTCTCGTCCCCCCAAATTATGGTGTTGAGCTCCGTGTTGAGTAAACGTATTTCTGGAATCTAATTTAAACGTGGAGATTCAGCAGTGGAAGTGGTTTACCGGGAGCTGTGGCTATATAGTTTCTCGCTATATTTCCATGGTCATAATGGCCAAGAAGAGTTTAGAAAGTGAACGGAGATGACACTGGACACAAATTTATTTATGAGCCTTATTTGCCACTTGCTCAGATGGGGTGAGAAGAACAACACGGATCCCTATTTTTAGGCAGCAACTTTTACAAGAAGCCGTTTCTTGTGGTAGGAGTTCCTCAGGCTTGTCAGCAGTGTGGAGGGGAACTTTGAGCACATCTGGAACCTGCTGTGGGTCCACTGAGCTATTATGAACTTACTCAATTATGAGGGACAGGGAAATTATTCAGGCCTGTTTCTGTGTCTTTTTTGGGCTCAGATAGCCTCAAATGGAGCTTGAAATAGTTAGAACTGCAGCAGACATGATTCTCTCCACAGCTCGGCCACTTGGCCCTGTGCTCGGGACGGGCAGTAGCTCAGCTGGCTGTTGAGATTTCCAAGTGATGGACGTACAGCAGCCTCTGTCCCCGCGACGTGGTGGGAGCCAAACTAGGGCACCGCAGAACCTCTTCTGAGGGTGCCCAAGGTGAAGAGCAAAACGTTTCTTGGCCTGTGTTGAGAGGGACACCCTCAGCCAAGCAAGTGCCCAGACTCCTCATGCTGGTGGGGCGCGTGGGGCATGTGCGGCTGGTGAGTTGGGTGCTCAGGGAGCCTGTGAGCTGCTTGGGTGAGCGAGGCATGGGCTGCAGGGTGACACGGGCTTGCTGGGGTCCAGCAGTGTGTGCAATGCAGAGGGCTGCAGGGTGACATGGGCTTGTTGGGGTCCAGTGACGTGTGCAGTGCAGAGGGCTGCAGGGTGACATGGGCTTGTTGGGGTCCAGCGGCGTGTGCAGTGCAGAGGGCTGCAGGGTGACATGGGCTTGTTGGGGTCCAGCGGCGTGTGCAGTGCAGAGGGCTGCAGGGTGACACGGGCTTGCTGGGGTCCAGCAGTGTGTGCAGTGCAGAGGGCTACAGGGTGACATGGGCTTGTCGGGGTCCAGCGGTGTGTGCAATGCAGAGGGCTGCAGGGTGACATGGGTTTGCGGCTGGAAGTGACATGAGCTCAAGATGTGTTTGCCCGGCTTGCTGATTCCCTTCCATTTCCTTTTTGGAGACCTGTGAGATGAAGTGCAGACTCCTTGCAGCAAACTGAAGCCTGGTGACCGTGGGGTGTTTTTGTTTGCTTTGCTTTGTTTTCAGCTGCGTTTCACAAGTCACACGGGGGTTTTCCACTTGTCCCCAGGGTTGTGTTTCCATAATGTCTGGGCGCTCTTAGAAGTCAATGGACAGATTCTGCCCGGTGGCAGATGGTTCCCTCTTGGCTGGTGAGACAAATGCTGTTGCTTGCAAGTGTTTATGCAAGTGAGACTAGTGAAGTATTTTGTTAGCACAGCAGACTTGGAACGATGCATGAAGCGTCGTTCAAGGCTCTGTTCTCCTGCTATGGTGCCCGCTGAAGCAACTGGTTGGTTTTTGCCGTGGTGCAGCTGCAGTGCTGCTGATGGGGAGGCGTGGGGCCTGCCCTGCCCCCTCGGAGCGCTTGCAGCCCAGGCTTCTGGCTGCTATTTCTGGCGCGTTCAAGTTGCCTCGCTACCTTGTTGATCCTGCTTTCTCATCTCTGCTAAATGCTTCAGAGCATGGAAATTTCCAAGTTCCAGTTTTTCCCCCAGCAGTTGTAATTCATCCATGCAGCACATACATATATATTAGTGCTCGACTGTACCAGCAGGCACTGCAGTGCCAGTCGCTGCAGACGCGTAGCACGTAGAGAGGCCGGCGATACGGTGGCTTTGGGAATCGTATCTTTTGAATTCCTCACGTTCAGTGCATTTGACTGTGTGGCTACAGTGCTGCATTAATGGGGCTTTGTTTTTTGTCCTGAATATAAAGCAGGCACAGAGAGCAGCACAGGCAGTACTAATTGCTTCTAGAAGACAAGCGGGGTGGATCGAGAGGGGATAAAGTGGGAGGAAATCAGGGTAAAGCTGTTGCGGAAAATGGCCTGTCCTGTGTGCAAGCGCTTCCTGGACGGGGTGCCTGTGAAGCCAGCGAAGCCGTCGGGACGGGTGGCTGATGCTGCAGTGGGAACCTTGTTATCCCGGGGGAGCCGGCCCTGCTGCTGGGGCCGCTGGCTGGAGGGCAGCACCAGTGCTGGGAGCTGCGGCTCCCGGTGCCTTGCAGCCGGGCTTGGCAGCCTAGGCCAAACGCACCGTGGTTGAAACTCCTTGGGTTGGCCCGACCCGCGTGCTGAGCGGGTTGTGGCAGGGTGAGAGGGCTGCCTGGGGCAGCGGGGTGGGTCAGCCGAGGTACCATGCCCAGCAGCAGTGCCGTGGTTTTCCCGGGGCTGGCACGCCAGCAGGGGCAGAAAGCAATTGAACTGTGCGCTGCTCTCTGCTTTGGTTCCTTCACCTCAAGGCCCAGCCCAGCAGTTGGGTCTGCTACCCAAAGCACGGCGCAGAACAGCCGAAAGACAATATCTCCTTGGGGATAGGAATTAGACGAAGGAGCGGCGGGCCGAGAGCCCCCAAGACCTTGCAGACCTCCCTGGTGCCCGCCGGTGCAGGGAGCTTTGAGGGGCTGCCGCTCTCCCTGTGCTTGTACCACGAGCTGTGATGGGGGGCTGCTCTGTGGCTCTGGGATGGGGTGTCCTCCGCCGCAGCAAGGGCAGAGCTCTGGGAGACCCTGCGAGTCCTTCCCGTCGAGGCCTCCCCTGCTGAGCTGAGCTCCGGCGCTCTTCCGTGGGGCCTTGGCTCCGGGGGGCTCCTTCCTGCCGAGTGTCTGCCTGAGAATCCATCCAGCAAATCTCCCGTCCTCCCCAGTCATCTCTGCATCGGGCTTGCTAGGGCCCAGCAGGGTCTTTAGGGACCCCAAGCGTTGGGAAGCCATCCAAGACAAACTGGAAAAAATGAGGAATCTGAGAGCTGGCCCCACCCCTGTCGGAGTTTTCCCATGCCGGCGAGGCCAGGGCTGCGGGATGCTCTGGGGCAGTCTGAGCCGTTGCGTCGAGCCCGGTGTCAGACACGGCTAGAGAGCCGGGCCCCGCGTGCCCCGTGTCCTGCGCTGCTGCAAACGGCCTCTGCTGCTTGCAGGGTTGCTTGAGGGAAGCTGGAAGGTGAGGCTCGTCCCGGCTTGCTCCGGGCTGGCATCGGCGGCGCCGGTCGCCTTGCGGCTGGCACGGAGCGTCGGCTCCACACAGGGCGGATTGTGCGCTGCGTTGGGTCAGCCAAAAAAGCAGCCACCCGCTCATCATTCGATTCGGGCTGCTCAGTGACCTGATTGTGCACGGACCCAGCAGTAACAACCGCAGCGTGATGGCCGGGGCCTCGCCCCGATGCAGCGGGGACGGCGCCTTGGGCAGCCCGAGGTGGCGGAGCGGGGCAGGACCCGGGCCCAGCTGTCGGTGCACGAACCGAGGGCCACGCCGGGCAGTCGCGGGGCTGTAGCGCGTTCTCCACGGCGCCAGCGGGTGAGCTGGACCTCCTTGTTTGTCTCCTGAGCCCCCGATGTGCCCACGTGTCCCGGGGCCCTGTTGTTTCCCACCGACTGTGGTGTCCCCTGCAGAGAAGTTCCCAGCCCATGAGCAGCGGGAAGCGCGCGTGCTGCTCCCTCGCCCCGCAGGAGCACGGAGTTAACTCGCCTTTTCTTCTCCCCACACTTTGTTATCCTTTCTTCCTCGTCCTGTAAGATGCTTCCC
The DNA here is from genome assembly GCA_003342815.1 of Eudromia elegans. NCBI lineage: Eukaryota > Metazoa > Chordata > Aves > Tinamiformes > Tinamidae > Eudromia > Eudromia elegans. The sequence continues at coordinate 240,315 of PTEX01000446.1, read as the reverse complement.
CCTCCTCTTTGGTAATTGCCTGCAAGGCTCGAACCTTCCGCCTCTGCACTGAAAGGCTCTGAGGCCTCAGAGCTGTCCTGCTTTGACAAGGGGCCAACTGCTGCTCAAGCCGCTTTCCTCCTGTGCCTGGGAGCATCCGGAGGCTGCGCGGCCCCGTCCTCGCGGCCCGGGAGGCCGTTTCCGTGGTGGGAAGCCCCCCGGGGATGTGGGAGCTTGTTTCTGTGCTCTGTGTAACACTTCTCCTCCGTGAGTCTGCTCCTGCGGGAAAGCGGTGGGTCTGCACCGGGGGACGAGCCGCTGCCTGGGTCGCTCCTGCTCGTCCCGCTTGGCCTCCGTGGTTCGTCTTCGTCCGTGCGCGCTGCCTTGTCTGGTAGGTTGGTGCCGCGGGTTGGGCGTGTTGTTCGTGCAGAAAGCTGCTTCTTTGTGCGCTTCCCTTTTGCTGTTTTGTCTCATTTGTGGATGCTCTGGCTCTTAGAGTTATAACTGTAATAACTGGGCCGTTGTCACCAGTAGGGGCCTGTGTGAAGATCTCTTGCAAGGGAGCTGGAGCAGAACGTATGTTAATGGAAGCCTCTGCCAGCATGTCTGTCCTCCTCTCTCTCCTCTCTGTGCCGGCAGTGGTCCCGAGAAGTTCACACGGCTCCCCCCTGCAAATAACCCTGGGGGCTCTGGCCTGGACTGCGAGTCCCTGCTCCAGAGCAGAAGAGGTGGCCGGGAGCGGGCAGGAATCCCGTCGCTTCCGGCAGCAGCGGTGGGAGCGGGGCCATGGGAACTGCCCCGCTGCGGCGCGGAGCTCGTGGGAGGCCGTGCCGGGGAGGTTGGCTCTTCCACAGAGATACGATTGTTCCCGTTTTCCAAACACGAGCCCCTCGCGGTTGGAGCGAGTATCAGATGGGAAGAAACAAGAACCCTGAGCTGCCCCAGTGCTGATGTCTTTAGGCGTTCAGCATGACCCAGGCTTCCCGGAAACGGGGGAGTTGGTTTAAAAACAACAAATATAATAACGAAGAACAGAGAGGCCCCCGTGAAACCCTCTTGGCTTTGGTGCCCACTTTGTTTTGCGTGAACTTCAGAGGGAGGCGTTGAGTTTTCTTTGCTGCCCTGAGGACAGACCTGAATTGTTGTTCAGCTAACAAACGGCTCAGGGCGGATGTTGCAGGAAAGGAAAACTCGAGGCAGGACCCTGGGGCGCTGTAAGCAGCAGCCCTGGCGTTCCTCCTGCAGGTGTGCATCTGTCTGCACTCTCCTCTGGAATTAGGAGGGTGTCAGTGGAAGCCAAACGGTGACGGGGAATGCAGACCACCACTGCCTAGCCAAGTTATTGGGCTAAACTGATGGTAAGCAGCCCATCGAAAGGGAAAGGATTGACGAAGGCAGAAGCCGGTTTGGGAATGTTAGTTGAACTCATGTGCCCAGGCCCTCCTATAGGCACACTTCTTTGGACGAGGTCCCGTGCGGCTGGCCCGCCTGGGCTCGGACTGCGTCCCTGGCCCAGCCCTTGGACCCTTTTAGTAGCGCCGCTTCCCTCCATTCTCCAGCCTTTGCAGGGCTCGGGCAAGTCCAGGCTGCGTTAGGGCTGCGGGCACATCCTGCAGTTGGTATCAGCGCGTGCAAGCCGCGTTAACGGGGCCCGGGCACGTCCTGTTCCGCGAGCTGATGCTCCCTGTGCACGATGCTCGGGCGGCCTTTGCTTCCCCCGGGGTGGGTGAGACGGCACGTGCGGGTCTTGCTGCCGGGTGTCGTGTGCGTGGGCAGCCCCTCGAGCGCAGCGAGCATCCGCAGGGCTCGCGCGTGAGGCTCGGGCTTTGTGGCTTGCGGTGGGACCGGCTGCGCGTAGGGTGGCCCCGTGTGGGCGCCGGGCACCGTGTGCCTGGGTCCCCTGGCACCTTGTGTGCGGGTGCCCGGAGGCCCTGCGGGCTGTTTGCTCCCAGCAGCCCAAACTGGGAAAATGCTGGGGGGAAAGTCTAGTTATAAATAAATAAATAAATAAAGCTGCTGTGTGTGTTGATTCAAGCTGGTGCACAGCCAGGTGTGAGAGAGGCAAAAGGCTTTTGGATTTTGCTGCTAGTGGGACACGGTTTTGCTCCTGGGTTTGCTTTCTCTGTGTCTTAGGACATTCCCCTCTGCAGAAGGGGTAGCTTTGAATCAGGGATGGCTCTAGAGCAAGACAAGAGCGAGATGGTCCCTGACTTTTCGCCCTGCCCAAACACCATTTAGTTACCCTGCCTTTTGAATCATTTCCAAGTCAGGATTGGTTTTCCTGCCTCGGATCAAGCAGAGGGTAACCCCTCCAGGGTGCCGGGCAGCACCCTGCTTGCACAGGGTGGTTGGACAAGAGGATCTCTAAATGTCCCTCCCAGCCTCACGCGGGGTGTGATTCTGTGAGCTGTTATGGGGAGGAGCTGGGAGATGGTGCCTGAAGGGATTTGCCGGTGCCTTTTGGCCTGCAAGTGCCACGTGTGGCGTGAGCAGCACCCACGAGACGTTGCAAATGGAACTAGTCCTCATGTGGCTCTCAAAGTACTTGCGAGAGGAATGTCCTTTCTGGCTGCAGGCCTCTCTTCCTGCCTCGCTGCTGGTGGCGGTCTCAGTTCCATCGCTGGAGGCGGGTGGCAGGAGGGCTGTGAGATGGGCCCTGTCCGTAGGGCCTGTGTCCCCACCATGGGGCAGGAGGTGGCCGGGTCTCTGCAGGGACACGGCGAGTGTGGCGGCAGCTGCAACCCCGGGGACATGGAAGGGCCCTGCTGTAGCCGGCTCTCCTCTCTGGCAAGGGAGCTGGGTCTGCAGGGAGCCGTGGAAGGTCGTCCTCCGTGAGCCCTCCTTACCTAAGGAGTGTGATTATCATCAGTTTTAATCAGAAGGTACTTATTTTGTAAAATGTGAGTTTGTATCGATCCTTTCAACTGATTTGTCGGCATTTCCCGGGGAACGGTCATCTTTACCAACCCGTGTCCTTCCGCTCTTCACACCCCCCAGAAGATTAATTTCTACCAGATTAATAAGAAATCTTTTGATGCTCAAAGGCTTTTTTTGGGGATTAAAGGAAATCTTGAATCAGGCTTGTGGATAAAATCACCCCATGCAGCAGAGACCTTCACACATACGTGCAAAGAGCCCTCCTCCTGGTTTGTAAATGCCTCTAACCTGGTGGTCTGCAGCCCGTTCTGGACGGCTCTGTGTGGAGGTGCAGAGGCAGCAGAGACTGGTGCCCATCTGCTTCCCACTGGTGGTCTTTGAGCCTCCAGGAAGAGCCATGCGCTGCTGCGGTCCAGACTCCTCTGACTGAAGATGTTCCTGGTGGGATCTAAGGACTCGGTATGCTGACAAACTAACACCGAGCTTTGCTGTGACCTCTTCTGAGAATTGAGATGCTTCCTATGCTGGTCAGAGGGATCTGGCTCTGTTTCAATGTGTCTTGAGTCGCTGAACAGCACCTCTGGTTGCAGCAGAGGATGCCAGGGATTGCATGCTGGGGATCCTTAGGATTGCAAGCACATGGGAAAAGTGGGCTGCAGTTCAGTGGGATCCGCAGAGCCAGCAAAAGCAGGGGCAGAGCAGCCAGCAAGCCGACTTGATGTGGCACAGGACGGTGCTAGATCTGAGCAGGGCCATTGAACCCTGAAGGCATCTCAGGTCTCCACATTCCATGGGTCTCCCATTCCCACAGGGTGGCCTCCCCATGCTGCAGGCAGCACGTGCCCCCTTCCACCAACATGCGGCTCTGCTGCCCTCCCGAGAGAGGGTCCTGGCATCGTTTAGCACCGGGGCCCTTTCGAGCCGCCCCAAGCTGAAATCGTCTCTGTGTGAGCAGTGAGCTTTGGGAGCATCTGGGGACAGCCCCTGTCCTGGCACTACAGGGGCGAACACTATTCCAGCTGCGTTTGGGATGGGTGCTGTTAGTCATGAGCAATGTGATAACAACCTGTTAGGGACTTTTCTGCCTCTTCTAAACACTGCGTACGTCCTTTGTGCTGATCCTGCAACACGTTTCTCACCCAGCGCCCCAGAACACGAGCTTGTGGCTCTGTTGTTTAAGATTCTTTCTTTTCTCTTTTTTTTGGGGGGCGGGCAGGTAGGGATGAATAAACAGTTCATTTGCAACAACAGCAGGAAAACCCAAGCCAAAAATGTGCTGATGGTCCTGGGGGCTGGTGTGTAGTGACGAGCAGGAGCCGTTCGATAGCGGTGCTGCCGCGGGGAGCACGGCAGAGCTCCCGCACGGTACCGGAGCCGCCCCTGGGCTCGGCCCAGCTCCGTCCTCCTGTTGCCCCTGCTGCTCCCAGCGTGGTCAGGGGCTGTAAGAGGCTCCGGGGCTCTCGCAGCCATGAGGCTTGGGGAGGGCAGCAGAGACACTGTTGTCTTTCTTGGAGCTTCCTTCATTTACCTCATTTTCTCTATTTACTGGCCCTTGGGCAGTAGGAGGCATGTTTCTGCCTCTGGATTCACCTGGATTTGCCTCTGGTTTCCCTCTTCTTGGATTCACCCTCCCAGACCTTCTGCTGTCCTGGCCACCGGAGCAAGGAACAAGCTGTGGCTCCTCCTTTCCTTCGGGGAGCCTGACGGCAGCGCCGGCAGGGGACGGGCTCTGCGCAGCGCGGGGCTGTGCTGCCCCACGCGCGGGCCTCGCGAGCGCCGCTCCCCTTTGCTGCGTGCCCGCAGCGGCTCGGAGCAGGGGCACGGAGCCTGCCCTGGAGGCAGCCCCTCCTGCCGCTCTTGGAGGGCTTGGGCTGTGCCGCTCGGCCGCTGGGCGGGTGGCCTGAACTCCCGCTGCTGTCCTTGGGCGTCGCTAGCAGCAGGGGCGTTAGCCGAGGTGCGGGTGTGACACGGTTCCCAGCAAAGGCCTCTCTTGAAACGGGGGGTTTGGAAGCCCGCTGCTTTGTAATTGTGCCTGAAAGTCCTTAATTTGTGAGCAACACCGGCATTGATTCCAACGGGACCTAGTTCAAACCCTAGTCTGGAAGGCTTCTCTGTGGCTCCAGTCTATGTTTCATGGAGCCAGGGAGGAAGAGTCCCGTGTAGGCTAGGGAAGACTTCCCTTCTCTTTAGCACAGGGCCAGGGCTGCTCCTTTCGCCCCGTGCGCTCCGCACCGTTGATGAGTGTTTAAGGAGCTCTGTCTCTCTGTAAGATCCGCGTTTTGGAGCGTCCTACTGCTTGTCTCGAGTGTCTGGCTGGATACAGCAATCCGGCCCCTGTGCGTGGGGCAGAGGGAGCGCCGATGGAGGGAGGTTTTCTGTGGTCACGGGGTGCTCGGATGGTCCGTCCGATGGCTGCTGACTGACTCGCCTGGCTGCCCCCGGCCTGTTTGACTCCTCCGGGGCGCTGGGCACTGCGGCGCGTGGAAGGAGCGCCTGCCGCCTCCCTTGTTCTCTGCCGTGCACTCCTGGTGCCTGGGTGAGTTTGGCTGAGCCAGGGCATGGGGGCTGTGGACAACACGATGAATTAGGTCTTTCGCATCACATGTCGCATCCGATTCGAACTGGGGTTATAGACGCAGAGCCTTTGTTTGCTGCCAACGCTCCCTTTTCTCCTCCTTTGCATGGTTGTGTTTTGTCTCCTTTTCCCGTCCTTGTCTGATTCTTTCCTCTGCTTTCTAACTCTTCTCTTCCTTGTCTTCTTGCTCTTCCATTTTCCCTTCAGTTCCTTTTTTTTGCATGTTTTTCTCCCTTGATCTCACAGCTGGTGTGAGAAGGTTCTGCAGCCGTGGCCAGATACTGATGGCCTAGGGCTGAGAGAGGACTTTGGCTGTGAACATCAAGGAACTTATCTCCTTTGTGAATCGTTTTCTCCCATGTTTCTCCACTTTTTGGCGGAGGGAGGGGAGCTGCGAGGTGGCAGGTTTCCTCGGGGTTCCCTGCAGAGGCCCCAGAGGCGGGTGCGGAGACTCTCCTGGGAGGACTGGGAGGCAGACAGGGTGTCGCGTGGCATCTGGCCCTTGAGAGCTGCCAGCTTGTGACAACAACTCAGCTTTGAGTGCTGGAGAGATGGTGACACTGGGTTTGTTTGCTGTGGGAAAGCTCCCTTGCGAATAGAGCTGTCTGGTTGGGAGGAGCAGCTCTATCCTGCAGTGTCTGCAGGTGAGGAGAATCACTTCTCTCAGCCCACTGGCACCTCTCGGGAGCCTTCTCCAGGAGGTCTTGCAGGTGGTGGCTGCAGGTGGCATCTGTGGAGTGACGGTCCGGTGTGGCCTGCGTTCCCGGTGGGCGGAGGAAGGAGGCTTGTCTGGCACGTACTTGCAGTCGGATGGAGCAGAGGGCCACTCGGGACAGTGTTGCCCTCAAGGCAGGGAGCAGCTCTGGTCCCCTCGTGAGCCTTTTGCTGCAGGAACAACGTTGCTCGTGGTCTGCAGCCCCTGCTCTGGCAGAGGGCCCGACCTGGACGGGCAGGGATGAGATACGGTGCTCCAGGCTGAGATGCAGTTGGCTTCTTTGGGCTGCTCGTAGCAGTGCCTGTCCCAGCACGGCTGTGGATGTTTGCACCCGGAGCCTGGGCGAGCCGTGAGCTCCATCCACATCCCAGTTAAGCTTGTGGAAATTCTGCTGAGATCAGAGTGTGGGATTAAGGCCCAGCAGGGTGAGAATGAATTTTGCAAAGAGGGATTCATAGGACTGGGACTGTGCTGTGTCCCCTCCCTTGCCAGTCCGGGGGAGAAGACTGGCTAGGCTGTGTCTGCTGCTGAGCCCTTCTCCAGTCCCCAGCTGCCTGGAACCGTTTTCTTCTCACCTTGGGGACACTAAAATCCCAGAGCGTTTTTGCAGGAGCCGTGCCCTTGGCCTGTGGTACCTGGCACACACACGTCCAGAGCCCTTTCTGTGGCGTCCCTGGGGGGTGTCCTGGCTGTGCGTGGCCCGGCTGGTCCTTCCTTTGCCAGGTTGCTGCATTCAGCCGCTGGGATTGCTCTGTGCTCATGGCTGGATCCCCTGGCCTGCAGGACATGCCCTGGGCACACAGTTGCTCTTGTCCTTGCTGTCCCACGCTGATGGCAGCACAAGACCGAAACCGTTTGTCTTGGTACCTGTACAAGGCTACAACCAACTGCCTGTGATGGAAAATCTTTACCATTGTGCTTCTCTCTGATCTGCTGTCAGCTCCAGGGGCACTGGGGCCTGTCCGTGCCCTGTTTGCTTCCCTAGGGCCGACGTTTGCGGTCGGGGAGCACGTGGTTCTGGTGCTCAAGAGAGTCCTGAGTGTTGGACAAAAAGCAGCAAGGAGCATTTGGGGAGCTCAGGCCAGGGACAGCTGGGCAGTTTGGGGCTGAGCGGGGTTTCCTCTCTCTGCGGCTGCTCGCTCGTGCTCTGCTTTGGGTGGCCACGTTCATGGGTGCCAGCGCCGTGAGAGCAGGGAGTCTGCCCAGACTCTGCTGGCAGCACTCTGTGAATTGCTTTCTTTTTGGCTGTGTCTTTTTTTTCTTAATGGGATTTCTGATAGCTTGAAGTGGTTTGAAGCTTTCCTTGGCACTTGTCCACACTGGCAGGTCCCTTCTTCCATGCAGGCTGCGCGGGCGGCCCTTTTGGGTGCTGGGAAAATACTTCCCCATCGCTGCCCTCAGCCTGCTAACCCACGACCTCCCTGCAAAGCGAGGGCTGCGAGGACGTAGGAGCTAAACGATGCTGCTTGGGGAGCTTGCAGGCTCTGGGGCAGCCTCTTGCTCCCGGAGGGGTGAGCACTGTGGGGCTGGAGCATCGCCCTCGGAGGGGCCGCTCAGTGCCGGGTGGCACCAGTCCTTCCCCGTGGCAGGATTGTCCCGCCGCTCGTTCCAGGCAGGATCCACCCTCCGCTCCGGCAGCCCTCCAGCCTGCTCCGTCCTGCCCTTGGCGGTTGGTGCTGTAGTGACGGGTGCTCGCCCGGGCGCTCCGTGCTCTGCTATTGAGGCATTGCTGATTCCATAACTGCTTGGGGCCTTGTGAAGTGACCGGCCCCGGTGTTTGCCCCAAGCTGTTCCTCCCCCGTGCCCCGGGGTAGAAGGAGCTGTGTGTGCAGTAAGCAGAGGTGTGCTGAGTGTCCTGCTCGCTCGGAGGGGAAGGACCACGCTTCGGTGTGGAGGGGGGCAATAGAAGAGCGTGTATTTAACTCTCACTGTCGACACATCTCCACACTGACCCAAGTGTGGGTCCAGGTGGGATACTTGAACAGTGTGTTTCAGAGCCAGCGCAGCGTTTTCTGTCCTAGGACCTGTTTAAGGGCTCCAGGTTATGCAGAGAGGTGCCGGCTTAGCTTGGGGTGAACCGGGATAACAGGCTGAGCTCCTTGCTGAGAAGGCAGCGCTGCGGCTGGGGAGCAGAGCTGCGTCCCTGCTGGGGTGTGCGGCAAGGAAGGATGCTGGGGAGGTTGCGGGCTGCGCCTCTTCCCCGCTACCTGGCCCGGGATGAGTCAGATGTTTGCAGGCAGTGAGAGCGAGCACGGCGAGGGGGCGAAGCGAGCTGGAATGCTCTTCCCGGCGAGGGGACCCCGTGCAGCCGAGGGGATGCGTGCGGGTGCGGCACTCCGTGCCGGGGGAGCGGGCTTGGGAGGTGACGCGGGAGCCGCTGCTGCCCGGAGTGCCGCGGAGTGGGAAGGGAGCCCAGTGGCTGGCTCCGCTGCGGCTGCAGTTACGCATCAATCAGGGTGCGGGGGTGTTGGAGCCGGGGAAGCGGCTGCTCTGCAGAAAGCGGCGCCCGGTCCGCGCCGCGGCCGCAGCCCGGCGGAGGGGAGCCCTGCTCAATGCATGGGGCCCGCGCGCCCGCGCCGAGGTGAGAACTGCCCGTGCGTGGCGAGTGCAAGTGCACGGGGTGCGTCCTGGCGGAGCAGGCGGCCCGGAGGGTACGGGGGGTGGCTGCTCCTTTCTGCCTCCCCACGGACGGGCACGAGCCTGGGGGGGATGCAGCTCCCAGGGTTCGGGTGCTGGGGCGGCTGGGGGGCAGCTTTCCTGCTGGCCGCCCGCCTGGGGCTGTGCAGCTCTCCGCGTCCTGCCCGTCCCTGGAGCTGGCCTGGGTCTCTCGGAGCGGGGGAGACCCTGCGTGTCTGCTCGGCGGGGCGCTTGGTGTGACGGTGCGGGCCCTGCTGCGAGGCCCCCAGCTGCACGGCCGGCCGGGAGAGGGCCCAGCCCTGCGCGCCCAGCTCTGAGCAGCCCAGCGCGGTGCAGAGAGCTGCGCTGCGGGGAGCTGGGGTTTGCTGTGACGTTCACAAGGCCCCCACTGGGTTGGGTGCCCATGCCAGGGGCTTGGAGACCTCTTTCCTTGTTCTGTTTTGATCCTGGAGGGTGCAGTCTGCTCTGATCTGTCTCTGGAGGATGTCCTGGACTGCAGGGGCAGGTTGTTGGGCATGTTTTTCCTCCGTGCTCCTCGGTGCTTTTGCTAGGACGGCTACAAGGCCTCCTGCTCTTCTCATCCTGGCCGTCCTCTCTCGGCTCAGCCCTTGCCCTGTCTGCAGACCTGCCCGGGGCTGCCTTGCAAACCCACGGGTGCTGCTTGGAGGGCTGGCCCCTGCCTCTGGGAACCCACAGGTCCTTTTGTAGAGATCCGGAAAGCAGCTTGAGCCTCTCTGCGTGGTCTCGTGCACAGCTCTGAGCACCGCTGTCGCGCGGGGCCTTGTGGAGGCCCGCAGGGCTTCAGGAGAAGATAATTCACCTTTCCCCGTGTTTCGAGCTGGCAGGTTAGATAAGGTGCACACTCACATTTTCCGTAGGCTTCTCAGAGAGACCGTGTGCACGGTGTTTGAGAAATGGGGTGAAAACCTCCTGCCTCAACTAGGGAACAGGCAAGTGTCCTCGGAGGAGAGTGATGAGAGAGAAAACATGACCTAAGAGCAAAAGGGGGGCGTTAAAAACCGTCCCGCTGAGGACTGTGTGAAGGTGGAGGCAGCAGGCAGGCTCAGGTAGGGTGCTGCTGGGAGCGGAGCCGGCGAGGAAGGGCGGGAGAGCTGTGACTGCCGCGGGAAGTGTGGGGGCAGAGTGTCTGGGAAACTTGTGAATCCCAACACCAGCTTGGAGAGGGGGAAGCGGAAAACACCACGGAAAAGAGAATCGCTGAGGAAGATACAGGAAGGGTTCTCTGTGTTGCGGAGATGCCCGGCTGGGATCTTGAAGCGGGCAGGGATTGTAATTGCTCAGTTGTGTGAGCTTCAAGAGAGCTGAAGTCGTGTTCGGGTGGGCTTTGTAGACGGCAGCCTTCCCCCGATGGCGACGTTTGCTGAGGAGCCCTTCAGCAAACCCCTCGGCGAGGGCTGCGAGCTGCTGTGGCCTTGGGCAGGGAGGGCATCGGGCACACGATCGCCCAGGTCTGGCCAGCTCACGCCCAGGAGGCCGCTTGCTTCAGCACAGGAGCGTGGAGGCAGAGGAGCCCGGGCTGCGAGGGCGAGGGGCTGCTGGTGGTGTGGGAGAGCAGCGAGCAGCCGCAGCTGAGGAGGGGCTGGGGGGCCTGGTTGCAGAGACAGGGACAGTTATTGGTTCAAGAGAAGTGAAGGAGGGTGGAGACGGGAGGCCTAGCACCCAGGGTGGCGTGTTTCCATCTGCAAGAAGGATCTGTGCTCCCAGAGGTGCCCGGCGGTGGAACCTGCTGGCAGAGCCCGTGAGTCATCCCCATTGCGTCACTGCTGAGCGCTGGCCCAAGGAGACGGCGGCACCCGCTTCCCGTCATCGGCGATGCTTTGGCCTCGGAGCAGCGGAGCCGAGAGGTGCAGCCCTGCCCGTGGCTGGCGGCGGGGCAGGAGCGTGCCGCGTGGGGCTGAGGTTTGGCCTCGCCAAAGAACCGCGAGGAAATGCTGGAGTTGAGCTGGTCGGTGCAAACTGGCTTTTATCTCCTCTCGAGATGGAGACGGCGACGCAGCCCCGGGCTGCTCAGACGCGTCGTGCCCGTTCTGGCCGTACCCACTCCAGGCTGCGTCGGGCCCCACTGCTGAAGGGGCCACTGCGGCTGCTGGCTTGGCTTGGGAGGGGAAATATCTAGTGACCGAGGCTGGGAACCAGGGAGGGAAATGGGGCAGGACTGTCAGCCCCAGAGAGCTGGAGCCTCTCCGTGCTCTTGCTGTAGATAATATTTAGAAAAGTAAAATGATTTGGGACGGTCTTTCCGCTGGCTTCGATTGGTTTGGTTGAGCTTGTGGCCTAAGTGTCTCCTAGGGGGTTGTGATGGCAAAAGCGTCACTGCGGCTGTCCCTGTGCGGCCTGCTGCCATCAGTGCCCTTTCCTGCTCCCCGTGTCCCCTGTGCCGGGTGTCTGCTGTGTGTCCTGCGCTCTCCCGCGAGACGAGACGGCTGCAGCTCAGTCTTGCCTCTGAAAAGTGCTGTGTAATGCAAGCTGCGTGCTCTGCACGGACATCTTCCTGCTATCTCCAAGTGGGCTTTCCAGCTTTAAAATGGGAATAATTACTCCTTAAGTCACAGGGAACTCTGATAATAAACACCTTCTGCTTGGAAGCTCGTGGATGCTGCAGAACAGTCCCTGGGGAAGTAAGAAGTCAAGCTCCTTGCATGGGAATGGAGCTGGCATCACTTGTTACTGTGAGGGCTGAGCAGGAGGGATGGGGAAGGTTGGCAGTGTAGTGGGGATCCCTGTTGTGACATGACATGAGTGAGGAGGATGGGTCCAGCCTCTTCTCGGTGGTGGCCAGCAACAGGACTAGAGGAAATGATTACAAACTGAAGCACCAAAAGTTCCACAGGAACTTGAGGAAGGATTTCTTACCAGTGAGGGTGACAGAGCCCTGGCACAGGCTGCCCAGAGAGGTGGTGGAGTCTCCTTCTCTGGAGATCTTCCAAACCCCCTTGGACATCACCCTGTGCCACATGCGCTAGGGGACCCTGCGTGTGCAGGGGATTGGACTGAATGACCCCTAGAGGTCCCTTCCAACCTTAAGCATTCTGTGATTCAATGGGGCCTGAAGGCAGTTCTCAGATCTGTGGCAGTGAATTAGGAAGGTGCCCCCAGCACGCCAAGCAATCCTTTCTGCAGTTTGATGCCCCACACACAGGGTGGAACCTGGGTCCTGTGGCATCGTGGAGCTTTGCTGGAGCTCTGGCCTAGAGCCTGGCTCCACGGAGGTCTGCGCAGTGGCATCCGTATGGCCTTGGAGACCTTCTCCCATGGGTGAGTTGATGGCCAGGGAAGCTTGTGCAGACGGATGCTCCTCCTAGATGGGTTGGCATGCAAGCAAACCCCCTCCTGGTGCACAGGAGATACCGTGCATGGTCCTGTCCCTGCACCCATGGCTGCCTCTGCTCCGCTGCGCCGGGGGCAGCAGGAGGAGGATGGAAAGCAGCCCTTGGGCTTTCCAGGGTGCCGCTGCTGCTGGGCTGGGACACCGGCACCGCGCTGGGTGCGGAACGCAGCCGCTGCGGCCGTGCCGGCGCAGGGCCCTCGCCGTGCGTGCCGCCGCTCGTGCGTCCGCAGGGCCGGCTGGGCGAGCGCCGCGCTGCCGGCTCCCTTCCCACCGCCGTGCAGGCCAAGCAAGCGCTCGGCCCTCCCCGCACACCCGTTCTGGGTCAAACGCTAGTGCCTCTGCAGCTCCAGCACCATTCCACCTGAGATGTGGTGCAGAGGAGGGTTTGGAGGAGAAACGCTTCAGCTGGAGGGGCAGGTGGGTTTCCCTGCCATTCCTGCCTCTGTTTTACACCTGCACATGTTAAATTCCAGCCCTGCCAGGCACGCTGCACAGTACACTGCATCTGCTGGGGCACGGTGGGTGATCCCAGGTGAACTGGGGTGATGCCCGGCACGGCCAGGGCTGTCCCAGGGCCCAGCCCTTCTGCAAAGCAGCTGCCTCGAGCCTGAGAAAAGCTTGGAAATGGCTACAAACCGTGGGGAGAGACGTCCTCGCCGTGACGTTTTCCCTGCAATGTCCCTCTCTCCCGACCCGCCACGCTGTTCCTGCAGCGGGTGAGCTGCAGCCTGGGCCGTCCCGCTGGATGCTCCGCACCGGCCCTGCAGCAGCAGGGTCCGTGGAGGGCTCGGAGGGCCCTCGCTGGGACCCTGCTGGGACCGGCCCCGGCAGTGCTCACGGCTGGGCTGTGCCTGCACCGAGTCTCGTCTCCCTCGCCTCGGCGCCGGGGCGTGGGTGCTGGGAGCGCCCAAGGTGCTGCTCTGCTGTCGTGTAGCCCCAGGGCTGGCACCGTCAGCACCTCCCCGGCCGGGGACGTGGCGGTGGCTGCTGCAATGGGACGGTCGGCAGCAGAGTGAGGGATGCCAGGTTCACTGGGGTTCTGGACCCAGCCCCAGCTGCCCTGTGCCCGTGGTCTCCTTGGGCTCTCTTGCCCGTGCGTTGCAAGGGGCACCTCTGGCCACAGCTGCACGTGCAGACAAGGAGCGCGGTTGCGAGCAGAGCGCGTCTCTGCTCCCCTGTAAACCCGAGCCCCACGTGAAGCTGTGGACCTGAGTGCAGCTCGCTGGCGTGGGCCACAGCCCCCAGACCGGGCTCCGTGTCCCTCGTGAGCCCGGCCCCGCCACCGGCGTCGCAGAGCCGCCCAGGACGGAGGCGCCGAGCCAGGCCTGGAGGGAGCTGAGAAAAGCCAGACGCTCATGACTTATGGATGGTGACGGGAGAGGCAGCGGGAAGGAGAGGCGGGGGAGAGAGGGCTGGGGCTGCGGGGGCCACGCGGGAGGCTGGGCACGGTGGCAGGGCCCGCAAGGAGCGGCGCAGAAAGGAGCTCTGTGCCGGGAGGCCCCCGCCGCGGCGCGGGGCGAGGGGCAGCTTCCTCCCCCGGGCGGGGGGTGGACGTCATCCCATCGTGGCGGCGCCGGCAGCTTCCCGTGGCGAGGGCACCGGCCCCCAGGCCTGGAGCCAGGCGAGGGGATGGGGCCCGGGAGGATGTGGGAAGGGGGCTGGGAGCAGGGGGACCTGCCAAAGATTCCCCTGCCCGCAAGCATTTCCTCCAACCTTTCTTCCTTTTTTTTTTTTTTCTGAGTCATCTCAGTCTGCCAAAGGAGGGCTAACTGGAAGAGATGCAATGAAGTCCTCGTCTCCCATCGTTAAAAAAAAAATATCATCCCATAAGGTCTCATGGGGAGCCGGTGTTCCGTTTTGCAGGGAAAGGGGCTTGTGTGCTTTTGGTTCAGAGTGGCTGTTTTCCTTCAGAGATTTCATGTTGATTAAAAATGCACATGCCGAGCTCAGAACTGAAGCTCCTTGAAATGCTGCGCGCCCAGATCTGAGCGAGGAAAGCGAAGCTGTTTCGGGGTAAAGCTTGACAGGAGCGACCCTCCGTCCTGGGTCCTCAGTGGAAGAAGTACTGATGACGTGCAAAATTTTCTCATGAGCTTTGCTAAGCGTGTGGATCTGCTGCTGCAACAGAGACTGAGAGCTGGTGTTAAGGAACTGATGGTCCTTAACATCTCCAAGCAGGGGGTGGAGGAAAAAAATGTCTTCTTGTTTGAACAGACCCCCTCTGCCTTGGCCTCAGCAGTGTCCCCCATATCACCACGTGTCTCCGTGTTAAAGGCTGTTTTCTCACACGGAGGCTGGTTGTTGCATCTCCCTCTGTCGGACACGAGATGCGGGGACACTTGGAGAGGAGGGCGAGGGACAGACGTCGGAGCTGGAAGAGGCGAGGTGTGCGGGAGAGGATGGGCAGAGGTGGGAGAGCGCGAGTGGCCTCCTCGGGCAGGGTATTCCTGCACGTGCGTGATGCGGGAAGCTGCTGCTGTGCAGGAGGTGCAGGCACTGAGGTCTTGCAAAGCTTTCCTTGGTGGAAAACAACGTGTTTGAGTTGCTCTCTTGTTTCAAGAAACTGAGTGCTGAGAATCATTTTCCTTGAATTTACATCCATTTGAAGAAAAGATCAGGAACGCAATTTTCTCTTTTTTTTTTTTTTCCTGGGTGTGTCCGCAGATCTTACCTGTGTGCTGAGGACACCTGCAGGCAGAGGTGTGACGTGGGGCGTGGGGCCGCTGGTGCTCCTCGGGCCTGGCGTGCAGCCGTGCTCCTGGGACCTGCGCGCGGCTTGGATCAGGTTGCAGAGACGTGGCCATGGCTCGAAGCTGGCAGGGCAATCTGTGTAAAGAGATGCAGCTTGTTTGGGATGCCCTGAGCAAGTTGTTGCTCTCTCCCGCCTGGGCACTTGCGGGGAGGCTGCTGGTGGGACGGGCAATTTCTCCTCGTGGGTTGTCCAGCCCAGGACGGGCAGCTCCGCGGAGGCTGGCGTTGAGCTGCCCTGCAGGCCTTGCTGCCGGTGGCTGGGCTGAAACGCTGGAGTTGTTCGACTGGCCGCCCTGGTTCCCTGGCAGGGGAACCCGTGAGGAGGTGAGTCCCGGGAGGCGCAGACTGCTGGTCCACGAAGCAGGGGACTTGATCCCTGGGTTCAGCGATGAAGGTGAAAAGCAGCCCGTGCGAGCTGCTCTGGAGCCGTGTTGATGCTCCAGCGAGCAGAGGGTGCGCAGAGGACAAGGCCAGCACAAGGGTTCCAGAACTGTGCGTTGTTCTTCTCACCGAGCACCCCAAGCCGGGGACATTAGGCTGCGGACCTGTGTCTCCCCTGCTCCCGGAGCTGGTGGCCCTGCTGGGCATCCCCAGGGAGGCCGCTCCAGCAGAGCCCCGTGGGCTGAGGCAGGACGTTGCACCCGCAGGGGCTGCGCGCCGAGGCCCTGGGAACCCCGCTCGCGTGCTCGGGGGAAGCGCCGGCGGGGAGAAAACATGCGGGAGACAGAGTCGTCAATGTCTGCAAATTCCTATGATAATGCAGCCCTTTTACCTGTGGTTTCTTTTCTCCATTTGTTAAAAAAAAATTAAAAAGTTATGAAGTTTCCAAAGCCCCCGGTGCTGGGGAATGGGTGGGCACGGCCAAGGCCTCCCTGCTGCCCGGCAGTGCTGGGGCTGTGGCAAGTGGAACACGGGGGAGCGCAACTCTCTGCTCGCCGTGCTTAGCCCGGGTACCCTCCATAGCGGTGTTTATCCAGCGACACTTTTGAGCTTCCCTCCTGTTCCAGGGTCCTTCAGGTCCTCAGGAGCTCAAACCGCTGCTCCTTCGTGGCGCTGAGGGCGGAGGAGCAGCCTGGCAGTGGAGGGGGTTCGTGCGTGGAGCGAAGGGCTCCATGGGCTCCGTCCTCCCGGAGCGCAGTCCTCGTCACTATGGGCATCAGTCCTTTGAGCCCGGAGGAGGGATGGAGCTCCTGCGGAGGAGCCCGGGGTGAAGGCTGGCCATGCTCTTCACCGTCTCCGTCTCTCTCACGCCAGGGCACACTGAGTAGAAGCCATGACGACGGAGACGGGCCCCGACGCGGACGTGAAGAACGCGCAGGAGGAGGCCCCGCCGCAGCAGCTCGAGGCGGCCGCCGCCGGCCCCGCTGCCAGCCCCGGAGCGGTGGCCAACAGCCGGGAGGCTGAGGCCAAGGAGAAACCCGGCGCCCAGCCTGACCCCCAGAATGCAGAGCCCGTGAGTAGGCAGTGGCCAGGACCTGCGCGACATGGCGGGAAGGGTGGTGGGTTTGGGTAAGCACCACAAGGAGAACCCTTGTGGTCCCCGGGACATGGTGTCCCCTTCTGGGAAGCCTTTGCTGGCCAGTCCCAACAGCAGGGCTGGTAAACGTCCCTTTTCCATCCGAGCCCGGTGTGGGCAGTGACACGGGAGAGCCAGCACCGTCTCCCTGTGTGTTGTTGCCCCAAACCTGGCAGGCACTTGGTTCTGGCACTAAATTCATCCCAAAAAAACCCTCCTTCCTGCAGAGATGAGGTGGGCCTGGGTGGGCCACTGCATGCGGGGCACTGCACGTGGAGATGGAGCCTTCTGCAGAGCCACCCTCCGTGTGCTGGCTCTGCAGCCCTGCAGTCCCTGCGCCCGAGGAGCGGGACGTGCAGCCGCGGGGGCTGCGAGCGCCACCCGGGGCACTGCGTTCGCCGGGGTTTGCCCACTACCGTTCTTGTTCTGATAGTCTATGCGTGCAGCCCTGGGCCGTCTACGCGGATAGTCTGTGCGTGCTGTGCTCGTGCTAGAAATGGCACTGCCACAGCATCCAAGCCAAGCAGGGGGAAGGAAACAGGTACCGAGTGTCCCAGGAACCAGCCGTCCCCGGTGGGGCTGGTATCGGCTGCTTTGGCGTGGACCCGCCAAGCAGAGGAGCCTGAGCTCCATCCTGCCCTGTCCTTGCTTGCTGAACAAGACAGATTCACACGGTGGTCTCGGTGCTGAATTAGACACCAGGCTCGTGAATGTCGTTTTTTGCACAGTCGCTTCCCCTGCCCCGACTGTCTGCTGGAGGCAGGGTTGGTTCTTGATAGCCGGGCGACCTCTCCGGGCCACGGAATGCCTCCTCCCCTCCTGCCTTGCCGTGCGACAGTGACACTGTGCGCTCAAAACCACCACAGCTCCTGGGTCTCCCACCTTACCAAGGAGAGGGCTTCTTTCTCAAACCTATAGCAAGACCTATGGGGTAAAGCCCATGGAGCCGGACCCATAGCCCCCTTCCCTTCCCCGTATCCCTGAGGGGCAGAAGGAGGGATGATTTCTGCTCTCAGCTGTTGAGAGCTGGTGCTGCTGCCCTGGTTTCCCTGTCAGTCCTCAAGACTTGCCCCTAACCCCTGCCCTGGCAGTGGGTGCAGGGTACCAGCGTGTGCCTCTTGCTTTGCAGGGCACGGAAATGGAGGAGAAGGATTACAGCGAAACAGATGGGCTCTCCGATAAAACAACACCCAGCAAGACCCAGAAATCACCCCAGAAGATCACCAAGAAGGTCAAGAGTGCCCTCTGCAGAGTGACCCTGCTCGATGCCTCCGAGTACGAGTGTGAGGTGGAGGTGAGTCTCAGGCTAGGGACCTCAGAGATGCTCGTCCTTTTCTCTGCAAGGGGAAGGCAGGGGCCGCGTGCCCCTTGGCATCCTTCATCATCAGGACGTCGCTGGACAGGCTTGGTGGTTTGGGCCCAAGAAATGGCTCTCTAATATAGAGAAAATGATGCTCCGTTTGCAAGCTTCATCCACAGAAATATCTACTTAAGTTGAACTTAAAAAGAAAAAAAAATTGAAAAGATAGACCCTAGCATGGAATTTTAACCCAGACCCTATCTATAGTAAAAAAAGCATCTAAAAAGTGGGAGATTAATAGGTGGAGGATAGAGCTCTGCCTAAAAATATGTGCATGACACATGTCTGTATGTGCCAGCGTATCTGTTGCCACCCTGAGAGCACAGCATGTTTGCTGTTGCGCGTGCCAAGGCGCAAGACGTGTGTGCTTGTGTTTGTGCGGGGCGGCCGGCACGCACCGCCCGGCTCGGCGCGCGCGGCCAGGGCCGTCTGTGTGTGCAGACCTGCGCCGGCGCGCGCGTATGGGCAGCCTTGCGACCTCGCCCCGGCCCCTCTGCATTCCCCCTGCACTCCTGGCAGTCGCTGCCTGTAAATCCGGCTGTGGAGGGGCGGATGGGGGAGGCTCCTGGGAGGGGGGTGCTCGTGTGTGGCGGTCCTGCCACGCGCGTGCGGTGCGCGGGCCCGCGTGGCGGTCTGGCACACGGCGCTCGGTGCGTGGGCCCGCTGCTGCGCGTGCTGCGCCGCGAGCGCCTGGCGGAGCGCGTGCCCCGGCGAGCGTGGAGCGGGGCTGCGTGTGAGCGCTGCCAGGCACGGATGGAGGGAAAGCAAGGACTAGTTGGAGGCGGGATCTGGAGCTGGTTCCTGCTGCAGTCGGATGGCACCAGAGGAGAGGAGGGCTGTGTGTGCTGAGAAGGGCAGTTTCTGCCCCAGATCTTGCTGCTGTCTCCTACCCACAGACTCAGCAGGACAGCATCTCTTTGACCTGTGTCGTGTGGGTACATCTTTTCAGTTAGGAGGACTAGGAACTTTTCTTTGGAAAAAGCGAAGGCCGAGACTTGGTAAGCAGATAATCCTTGTGCCTTGGCCAGGGAGACCTTTGCACTTGTCGCTGGTGACAAGGGGAAAGGATGGTCGTTCCCCAATGGAAACAGCAGCGGTTTGGGAGCTGCCTGCCAGAGCAGGCCTGGATCTGTATGCGGGTCCTGGCTCCCAGAGGATTCGGCTGCACAGCATTAATGAACACAAGGAGCGTGGCCGTGGCTGCGTGGGAATAGGGAGCGCCTCGAGGCAGCTGGCAGCCGGGCGGCCTGGCCCCTGGATCTGCGTCCTGCGGACAGACCCTTTGATCTCGGTGCTCCTGCAGCCCGAGCTGTCACTTTGACAGTGGAATTTGTCACAAAGGGCTTTAGCGACTGCGGAGAGACGGATGGTCCCCAAAGCCCTCTCGAACAATAAGTGGAGCACAGCACTATAGTGACTCAAATGAGCTCGCAGGCTGGAAAGACCAACGTCTCTTGGCCTGGCACGTGGTTTTGTTGTCCTTCCCCCAAATCTCTCGTTAAGGTTTGCCTAGCAAAACCTGTGTGCAGACCAAAATGCAAGTTGTGGAATTGCCTGCTGCTTCGTTAGCACATCAATACTCCTTGGGGAGCTTCAGAAAAGCGGTGCATGACTGTCCTGGCTCTTGTCAGGCTTTGTTTCTGGTCTGGCTGTGTTTCCAGGGCATGAGGTTGGCAACAAACTGGGACGTGTGGCACTGTGTTGGCCGTAAAGCCAAGCTTTCCATTGTTGCAGTTTAAAGCATGGGGGATAAAGCATGGGATAATATTCAACTGACAAGGAGCTTCTGCCCTGTAAAAAAGAAAAAGTCATTTGGGGTGACGGAGGGCGGAGAGAAGAAGGAGCTGTTTTGCAAAGAAAGGCTTGTGCTAAAGTCGTTCCTTTGCCTTGGATCTGACGGTGTTTTTGCCTTACCTGTGTGATAAAATGCTAGTACCTAATTCTGTTAAAAAAAAAAAAAAAAAAAAGAAGAGAGAGAGAGTGAAAGCATTCAATATGAGACCCCTGTGTGGTGTGGAGACACCCTTTCATCAAATCGTGATTCAGCAAGATGGAGATGATACAGGAATGGTGACTAGAATTGCTGCTCTGCAGGTGAGGAGCAGCTTGGAAGGGAGGTCCCTGAGGCTGCGAGGGCCAAAGACAAGCAGGTTTTGGTGGAGAGTGGTGCCCTGGCCCTCAGTGTGCAGGGCGCTTGTAGAGGCCCTTGTGAAATGAGCTGCTTCAGGGAAGGAAAATTGGCAGCTCCTGATCTAAAAGTCTATGGACTAGGAGGCTGTAAAGATAGGTGAAACAAAGTCCGTCTGTTCCATCCCCATAAGCTATCTCCAGGACTCGCTGCCCCAAGTGATGAATGGAAGACGTACAGGAGCATTTGAAGGACCGGATAACAAGGACATTCCCCATCATGGTGCATGGCTCCGGTGCTTTTCATGCTTGAGGAGCCGGTGAGGCCCTGCCAAAGGGCACCCTGCCACAGCTTGTCTTGCAGGCTGTGTCATCCCCCAGGGACCCTGGAGCACGTTTTTGTCACCTCTCTGAGGGTCCCTGGGTTACCTGCACCCTGCTCTGCTTGGGAATGACTCTTCCAAGCTGCAGTGGGGCTTGCCGCCCACCACGTGCAGGTCTGTGCTGCTTGCAGACTATGGGCTAGAGATGGCCTGAGTGCGTGGGGCTGAGCAGGGGGCCCGTGGCTCCCACAGTGAGGGGTGTTGGGGCCAGCATTGGGCTGGCTCTGCAGGAGCCGGCCGTGGTGGAGAGGGGAAGGGGCTGAGTTCTGCCTGAGGGAAAGGAGAGCCACGGTGGTTGCCCACCATGTGCAGAGCTCTCTGTCTCTTCTGGCATGCTCCGGAGACACGGATGGGGCACATTGGGGCAGGTGAGGGTGGAAGTTTCCTGGGCCCAGCAGCTCCTACCTTGACCTGTCAGATCTGAAGCATCATGGATGAAACCTCCATGGAGCTTGCCCTGCTTGCCTCTTGCTCCACTGTCTGTCTGTATCTCCTGCAGAAACACGCCCGAGGCCAAATGCTCTTTGACCTGGTGTGTGAGCACCTCAACCTGCTGGAGAAGGATTACTTTGGCCTTACCTTCTGCGACTCAGACAGCCAGAAGGTGAGCGTGAGAGGGGGTCTCTCTGCAGGTTGCTCTCTCCCAGGTACTTGGCCCTTCACCCCTTCCCTAATGTGATGTCTCCTTGTTTCAGAACTGGCTGGACCCCTCCAAAGAGATCAAGAAGCAGATCCGCAGTAAGTGGTTGGGGAGGGTTGTTCCCCGCTGGGTTTGGGGCTCCCCACTGCCCTCTGGGTCCCAGCCATGGATTGTGGCTTGGCTGGACCCTCACTGCCATTTGTTGTGGTAACTCCGTGCCCTTCATCGGTGCCAGATTCCTGGTCAACGTAAAGAAACCAGGAGCAAATGCAGCCTGGGAGCCCATCAGGCTGAGTATAGGATGCCTGGGAAATGGTGGCTGCAAACTGGGCCACCACACTGACTTTGCCACTGTGATGGGAAGTCTTCCCTTTTGTCTCCTTCCTGCCTCCGTCTCTCGACTCATTCCTGGTGTGCAGTCCTCCCCAGCCACGATGCTCTGACTTCCCGGGGCTCTTCCACAAGCTGGTGGAGGCCCTGGTGAGCTCCGGTGCTGAGCTGACCTCGATGCCAGGAGCAGAGAGCGGAGCAAGGGTGGTGACAAGAGCAGACCAGCCCTTTCTGCTGCACTGCCCACTCTGAGAGCAGGGCCTGAGATGAGCCACCAGCGCTCCTGTTCTTAGACTGCTGGCATCACTGGCTCTTGGAGAAGGGTCCTGCTGACGTGTCCCCTCCAAACCCGCCTTGGAGGTGGGCAGCTGCCCTGGGCACAGGGCTGTCATTGTCCCATTCAGCTGCCCATTAGCACTTGGATGGGGCTGCCCAACCTCCCTCTTGTTCTTCTGACAACCGTGAGGGACCAGACTCTGGGGCAAAGGACCCTGTCTCCACTGTCAGAGCTGGAAGCAGAAGGGCTGGTGCTTGGTCCCTCTGCAGGTGCCACCGCTGTGTGTCCTGTGTGCAGGAATGATGAGGATGGTGGAATAGATTGGGGTGGGTTTGCTGGGTCAAGTACTGGGGCATAGGAGGGCCTGGCTTGTAACCTTGTCTCGTGGATGATGTACTGGGGTGGCAGGAGGACCGTTGCCTACAGTGACATCTTACTGAAACGTGTGGGCATTTACTGTGACAGTGGGATTCCCTTCATGAAAGAATTGGAGCCGAAGCTCCCAGACTTGTGCTGCCTTTCTCTCCCGAGCTATTTGGGGAATATTAACCAAATCATGCTGGCGTCTGGCTGGTTGAGTGCCCAGAGCAGCTGGAAGCTGTGCAGCCTCCCAGAGGTTAATCTTCCATCCTCCCCGAAACTTTGGAGTCCCTTGTCCTGCCCTGTGTTGACCTAGAGTGGACAAGGCCTAGTCGTGAGACCCTTGGGCTGTTCCTGTGTGTCCAAGAGCAGGAGTGAAGCCTGATGTCTGCTTGCACCCAGCATGGGCTTTGGCCTTACCGTGCTCTTCCCCTTGCTAGGTGGGCCCTGGAACTTTGCCTTCACGGTTAAATTTTACCCTCCGGACCCTGCCCAGCTCACGGAGGATATCACAAGGTGAGGTGCAGAGCGATGGGTGAGTAGGTCAAACAAGGGGCTGAGCGGCGGTGGGGAGCGAGAGGGGGCAGTCGCTGGGATAGCAGTGCCAGCCGGGGTGCCGTCTTCGGCACCTCCCTCCCCAGGGAGCTGTAGCCTGCGCAGTGTGTCTGCACGGCGCTCCGGAAAGCACACACCTTCAACAGCCATCCCGGATGCAGGATAGAGAGTTGTCAATGCCTGCGAATTCCCGTGATAATGCAGCCCTTTTACCTGTTTTTTTTTTTCCTTCAGGAAAAGTCCATTTGTTAAAAAAAATAAAAGTACAAAAGACCCCAGTGCTGGGGAATGGGTGGGCCTGGGCAAGCCTTCCCTGCTGCCCAGCAGTGCTGGGGCTATGGGAAGGCAAGTGGAACGTGGGGAGCGAGCGCAACTCTCTGCTTGCCTTGCTTAGCCCAGTTCCCCTCCATCGCGGTGTTTATTCAGTGATGAGCGCTTACCGCCTGCCCCTTCCTCCTGCAGATACTACCTGTGCCTGCAGCTCCGTGCAGACATTATCACAGGGCGCCTGCCCTGCTCCTTCGTCACACACGCCCTGCTGGGCTCCTACGCCGTGCAAGCTGAGCTGGGGGACTACGATGCTGAGGAGCATGTGGGCAACTACGTCAGCGAGCTCCGGTTTGCCCCTAACCAGACTCGAGAGCTGGAGGAGCGCATCATGGAGCTGCACAAGACCTACCGGTGAGCCCCACGAAGGGATGGGGCTGGCCCTATGCACCAGCTGTTGGCAGCTGGTGGCAAGAAAGGCACCAGAGTGTCGGTGTACCTCCTGCTCACGTTTTCCTCGCCCTTTGTCTCTCCTCAGGGGCATGACGCCAGGCGAAGCGGAGATCCACTTCCTGGAGAACGCAAAGAAGCTCTCCATGTACGGAGTGGACCTGCACCATGCCAAGGTATCGGTGCTGTGGGGCTGGAGGAGGATCATGGCCAGGGACCAGGCACTGCCCTGCCCTGTCCTGGCATACGCCTCCCCGCGCGCCCTGGACAGCTTCCTTGGGCTCCTCCGTGTCCTGGTGTCGGGGGCTCCTTTTACTGCCTGTAGCTCCCATGCTGGTTTTACACTGGCAGTGCAGCAGTGTGGAGAAAACTCCAACATGAAGCCCCTCCTTGTGCAGCTGGGGTGCCCCATAAGCATACATATGAAAGCTGAGCAGTGACATTCCTCTCTGCCAGCCTGTCCCATGTATCAGAGCACCCACTGGGAGGGAATACAGCACCGTGATGTAAGGTGGACTCCAGACTGGGCTGGACCTTACTGGGGAGCTGAGCAGTTTCCAACCATCTCTCTTCCCTCCTCCAGGATTCAGAGGGCATCGACATCATGCTGGGTGTCTGTGCCAACGGCCTCCTCATCTACAGGGACAGGCTAAGGATCAACCGCTTTGCCTGGCCCAAGATCCTCAAAATTTCCTACAAGAGGAGCAATTTCTACATCAAGATCCGCCCTGGTGAGGTGGGTGCTGTGGGCTCAATGTGGCCCAAAAGCAGGACAGGTTACCTGCTTTTCCTGTAGCCAGGTCGTGCCTGATGGGGAGGTCTTGGCCTTGCTTCTTTCTCTGCCCCAGCAGTTTCTTGGCCATGGTTAGCTGAGAGAGCACGGCTCCCTTGGCAAATGGGGCTTATTAGTTTGTTGAGTGTCTCGTTTTGTCATTGGCAACATGACTTTGGCCAGAGCAGTTCACCAGCACACCTCTCCCCAGTTCCCTGGGCATTATAACCCCTTTGGCGCTTGGATTTCATTCAGGAAGCAGGGTTCAGAAGCATTTTTTGTATTTTTTTCTTTATTTTTCTATAAATATTTTTCCTCTTAAATTTTACTCTTTTTCCTTTTGCATACACTGATGGCAGAGCATATTTCTCATCAATTGTTTAATAGAGGAGAGAAAACCAAGGAAAGTACATCTAAAAGGGAGAGAGTAAATCTGTCTCACCTAAAGACATTTTTTTTATATGTTTCTTGAGGGAATGTCTCTAGAACTGAAAAGCCGTTGCAGAAAGTGCTCAGACTGAAAGTGTGGGTGGAAGAAGGGATCTTCTCATCCAGTAGTGCTGGTCGTGGACCTGCTCAGTGCTGGTTTGAATAAGATATTTTTGCACGGCCATGGCTCTTGCTGGGAGGACCTGAGAGCCTTGGTGAGGAGGTCCCTTCTTGTAGTGTCCTTTAGAGCAGGATCTGCATGTAATGGCATGTCTCTGTCTCCTTCAAGTATGAACAGTTTGAGAGCACCATTGGCTTCAAGCTCCCCAACCACCGCTCTGCCAAGCGTTTATGGAAGGTCTGCATAGAGCATCACACCTTCTTCAGGTGAGGAGACCTTCTTCATGCCTCAGAGGTAGACCCGCTGCTGCCTGTGCTTTACTTCAGCCTGTTCATGTGGGGAAATAGGAGACCCTCCAGTGCTTTCCTTGGGCCTCCTCTGCCCAGCCCTGTAAGGAGCTGACCATCTCCTAGCCTGTGTAGGAGCAGCCCGCTCTACCCCTGCATGCCCAGGGCTGCCCCTTGCCTCATGTTGCTGGGGAAATGGCTGCTCTGCCCTTTTTGGACAAAGAGGAGCAAGCTGTGCCCATCCCTCCACAACACATCTTTTCTGCTCTGTGGGGTGCAAGGCTCTAGGCTGTCCTTTCAATGTGCAGAGCCGTCTCTGCTCCATAAGGCCAAAGCTCTCTGCCCAGCAATTCCCCTTGGTAAAACCTTGGCATTATGGTCCTTGTCTCGTTGTTATGACCCTAAATTCCGCCTCCATCCCTGCTTCCCCCTTGGCACCTTGCTGGGGCAGACACCTCTTCCTCACCACCTCTTTCATGTCTGCTTGAGGTTGCGCGGGAGGAGAGGCCTGGACTTCACCCTATGCTCCTGCAGTCTATACGCATGCGTGGGACAGGGCTGGGAGGCCCACTCGGTGCCGCGTGGACTCGCTGACGTGTGTTGCCTACCCCATCCCCAGGCTGGTGTCCCCAGAGCCGCCCCCAAAGGGCTTCTTGGTGATGGGCTCCAAGTTCCGCTACAGCGGGCGGACGCAGGCGCAGACACGGCAGGCCAGTGCCCTCATCGACCGCCCCGCGCCCTTCTTCGAGCGCTCCTCCAGCAAGCGGTACACCATGTCCCGCAGCCTCGATGGAGGTATGTGCGAGCCAGGGGCTGCTCTGCTAGGGTAGGTGGCCTCGGTGCAACGGGCTCGCGGTGCGTTGTCCTGCTGTGGCTCCTTTCTGCGGGGAAAGGACTGCCCGGATCTGTCAGGGTTGGTCCAGTCCATGGGGTGGCTCTTACAGGCTGCCTCTGATGGGGTCCTCATAGCAGAGCTCATGTCCCCAACCCTAGTGATGGCCCAGGCTTGTGTGTCTGTGCATCAGCAGCAGGGATGCAGAGGTGGCTGGCCAGGACTGGGAGCTGGGCCAGACTGGGGAGATGGGGCAGCCCCACTGGACTGAGTGCTAGCCCAGCCCAAGTTTGCACAGACATGGGGAGGGGTGTAGAGGCCAGGCTTGGGAAAATATGAGCTTCGAGGGAAGGG
Source organism: Eudromia elegans (assembly GCA_003342815.1). Lineage (NCBI taxonomy): Eukaryota > Metazoa > Chordata > Aves > Tinamiformes > Tinamidae > Eudromia > Eudromia elegans. The sequence continues at coordinate 214,372 of PTEX01000446.1, read as the reverse complement.
GCTTGAACTGCTGGGGCTGCAGCAGTGTAAGCAAGCCCTAGAACTTGTCTTCCTGGCTGCGGGACCTTTCAGGGCCTCTGAGCCAACTGGTCTGAACCATCATGCGAGGATGGAAGACAGAGGAAGGTGAGTGAATAGGGTCTCCAGCAGGTCGAGGGAGGTGATTGTCCCCCTCTACTCAGCCCTGGTGAGGCCACACCTCGAGTCCTGTGTGCAGTTCTGGGCTCCCCAGTGCAGGAGGGACGTGGAGCTGCTAGAGAGAGTCCAGTGCAGGGCCACGAAGATGATTAGGGGCCTGGAACATCTGCCCTATGAGCAAAGGCTGAGAGAAATGGGCCTGTTCAGTCTAGAGAAGAGAAGGCTGAGAGGGGACCTCATCAGTGTTTATAAGTACCTCAAGGGAGGGAGCGAGGAGGATGAGGCCAGCCTCTTCTCAGTGGTGGCCAGTGACAGGACTAGAGGTATTGGCCACAAATTGAGGCATCAAAAGTTCCACAGGAACTTAAGAAAGAATTTCTTACCAGTGAGGGTGACAGAGCCCTGGCACAGGCTGCCCAGAGAGGTGGTGGAGTCTCCTTCTCTGGAGACCTTCCAAACCCGCCTGGACACCACCCTGTGCCACATGCTCTAGGGGACCCTGAGTGTGCAGGGGGGTTGGACTAGATGACTTCTGGAGGTCCCTTCCAACCTTAACCATTCTGTGGTTCTATGATTCTATGACTATTGACTTGCACGTATGTGACCTGCACTCTCTGCTGCGTGTGCAGAGTTCTCACGACCAGCTTCTGTCAGCGAGAATCATGACGGCGCCGAAGCTGAGAAGCAGGATGAGGACGGTGAGTTTGGCAGCAGGAGACGGTCCGAAGCAGAAGATGAGGAAGTGACCACTCCAACAAAAATCAAAGAGCTGAAGGTACGGTCCACATGGCCTGTGACCTTGGAGGCTGGAGGGTGGGCTGTCTTGCAGGGTGTGGCTTCCTACATGAACTTGCCTGGACCACTCTGGGTTGTCCTTAGAGAGAGCATAGGTGAGAGGCCACATCACGGATCTGTATCCCAACCCCAGGTTTGGTTGCAGTTTGGAAGAATCACCCCTGGGAATGGTCTTCTAGAGCCAGTGCTCCACCACAAGGCTTAGTGTGACCCATTCTCTTGCCCTAACCAATGAGAATGAGAATGTGACAGTTGCTCAGTTCTGCTTTCTGTTGCCTCCTGCCCTGAAGCACCTCTTGATTCTTGCAGGACCCTCCAGGCTATCTCACAGCTTGGCCTCGGTTAGAGATGGTCAGGCTGGATCTGGGAATAGCCCCCAGTCTGTTACGTAGGAAGAAGAAGAACCAAGTGTGCCAGTCATCACCGCTGTGCAGGCAAAGAGCTCCTGGCCCCAGGGAATGCAGCCCGAATATCTGTCTGTCCTTCTGCTCTCCCTGCAGCCTTGCAGAGGCATATCCACACGCAACCCTTCCCCTGGGCATGCGACACAAAGGTCCCCCTGAGCAGGCTCACACTCGGGGGGGTATGCAGCTGTGCCCTGTCCGTGGGCTGCCTTGGCCACCCAGGCCAGCTCAGAGGGTACCCCAGCCCATTTCAGCCCCTAGCTGGAAGCAGGGCTTTCAGTTCCTCTGTGCTTATTCATGCTGGTAGGAGCAGGGCTCTGTTATGAGTCCTGGCTGGGGACACGGGGGCCCAGCCAGCTTGGGTGAAGTCATCCAGATTCAACTTGACTGTAATGTTTGTGACAAATTCCCTGGACTGACCCTGCTGGTTGCTTTTAATCCTCTCTTTGCTGCCAGTCGGAGCAGGAAACAACCCCCAGGCACAAGCAGGAGGTATTCTTTCTCTGCAGTATCTTAGTCCTCATCGGTGCATCATATTGTCCATCCTCCTCAAAGCAACACTGCGTGTCACCCTATTTACTGGAATACAAGATGCACCAAGGTGGGGGGTTGACCTGCTAGACAAACCCAATGGGCAAACAGCTGGGGGTCTAGCAACACGGCACACGCAGCAGCATCTTCTATCCCACTAAGTAAGGCAGTCGTCATTGTGTATGTGAGCAAGAGCCTTCCCAAGGCACAATGGATGGCCCACCATGCCAAGTCCTTGGCCCATTGGGAAGACCTGGCTTCTGCTAATGTTACTGAATCCTTCATGTCCACTCCTTGTGTCTCTTTGTCCAACCCTGTAGCCCTAACTGTCCCACTGAGGAGGCAGCACAGGCGCAGAATGGCCCTATTGCTCCTGCTTCGCGTTGGGATTTTATGCCCTGGCTTCGTTTCTGCTTTTAGATTTCCTGAGTTTGGGTCTATTTTTAGGCGCTATTTTCACGAAATCCCTTGTTGCATCAGCAGTTTGCATGGCTTCTCTCTTTACAGAGCTGGGTCCAAACAGCAGAGCTAGGAATGGCAAGGAATTTGCCAATTTGCCATGGGTAAATAAATCCCTTCAGCATCTGCTTTATCCTCCTGTCAAAGGCAGGCAGTCGTAACTGCCCACTGTGCAGTGGAGGGTGCCTGGGCTGAGCTTGGCTAGTCTTGGTAGGGAGGGGTGTTGCGGAGAAGAGAGAGGCTGCGCGCTCACCAGAGCTGAGAGCTCTTCGCAAAGGCTGCCGACCCTCTCACAAGTTACTGGTGTAGGTGGTAGCACCTCCATCAGAAGCAGTTGGCAGAGACCTTCAGGCCCTGGTCTTGCTGATTCATTCCAGCCTAAAAATCACAGGGCAGTTTCTTCTTTGCTTACAACAAGGGTTTAAATAATTGTCTGAGCTGTTGACGGAGGTAGAGGTGGTCCCAGTGGCACGCTTGCAGTGCACGGGCCCTTGCCGTCCACATTCAGGCCAGCAAGGAAACCCAGCCAGCATGGTGGATGCCGCGGGATCCCAGCAGGCCGGATTCTGATCCGCCATGGAGCTGGACACCCGGCCGCGCTCCCTCCGCTGTGTGCCTCATTGCTTCCTCCTGCTGCATGTACGCGTGCTGCTTCCTGCGCTCCCGACACTCCCGTGCGCCTAGAGGTGGGCAAGCCGTGGGGCATATGCTGCAGATGGGCAGGGGAACCGGGAGGAGCTTTTCACAAATTCCTCTGAACCTTCAGGAGCTGAAAGAATGGCCTGGGCTTTTCACGAGACTGCTTCGGGTCTCTAGTCTGTGGCTCTGGCATTCAAGAGAAATAATCATAGAATGGGAAGGAAAGTTATTTTAGTTGACTTCTTTCGAACCTAAAAACAGGTTTGAGCTTGAAACAGAAGTCAGGGTGAGTTCTTGTTTGGAGCTGCTTTGCCCACCCCTATGGCAGAACAAGGGAGGTATCCTAGTGCCTGTAACATTACAAAAGATGCTCGAGAGCCCACATCTCACTTTGCACTTGAGCTATCTGAGCTGTTTTCTCTGCAGCAAGCCAAACCTCACGCCACCCCTGGACTGCTGTTGAGCCTGAGTTGGTCTGTGTTGATTTAGGTTTGGATCCATGTCAGATGTCTTTGACTTTGGATTTACAGAACCACATCTAGGCAGTGCTGTTACAGATACAATGAGAGAGGCCCCAAAATTCTTACTGGGAGAACTGGCTGCTCTCCTGCCCCGCTGAGTTAGAGGCTTTTGGTTCCTTGGCGTCCTGTGGAGCAGCACAGCCTAGAGAGAGCCAACAGACATGAGGCTGCTGGTGTTTCCAGTAGGCCCTCTGGCCACCCCCAAGCTCATCTCAAGGAGCCACCAGCCCTCTACCCGCTCCTGGTTTAGCTTGTCCTCAACAAACCGTGCTTGAGATGCCAAAGAGGCATGTCTTGCCTGTCATGGAGGGAAACCACATGTGCCCATTCCACCAGTGACTGCCTTTTTCCTGCTCCCTGTGATGGTCCTAGCAAGACTCGCAGAGCAGGGTTCTCAGACACACAGTTCAGTTGGGTCTTGTGACCACAGATTGAAGCCCACTGTGAAGCAAACCCTGCCTAGTGCCCCTGCTCTTCCCCTTTGCCTTAACCAGTGCTTTAATCATAGCTACCTCCCTCTCTCCTTCCTCAAGTTTTTAGATAAGCCAGAAGATGTTTTGCTAAAGCATCAGGCCAGCATCAACGAGCTGAAAAGGACCTTGAAGGAGCCCAACAGCAAGCTGGTTCACAGGGATCGGGACAGGAGGCTGCCTTCCTCACCAGCCTCTTCCTCACCCAAGCATGAAGACGAAACGCCAAAGGGAACTCCAGAGAAGGCCAGAGAGGTTTGTTCTGCTACGTTTTTGTGGAGGGGCTCAGGTTGTTCATCAGGAGGGGTTCTAGCTTGCTGGGTTCCAGGTCTCCATTTTCCATGGTGTCCCGTGGGAGCATGGTGGGATGTGGAAATTATGTGGTGGTAGCATGGTGTGGAGGAGAGGGTCTCAGACTGGGGCTGCTGCCAAAGTTTTGTCATAGGCTAACCAATTGCATGCTGCTGGTGGTGACCGCCCCTCCTGTGTAGGCACTGCACGTTGGGTCAATCTTCTCATCTGTCTCTTGGGATCTGTGTTTTGGGAGTTGGGCTGGATGAGCCTATGCTGTCCTAGGAGTCTGGGACCTTTCTCACCCTGGTACTGCCAGGTCCTGCTTGGGAGTGCCCAGCACTGGTGGCCTACAGAAGCCCACAGGGAGTGTGGGAGCAGGTGCTGACACGGAGGGTGCCGTGGAGCAGCCTCATGGGCCAGGCACCCATGTGGTGTGCGCAGCAAGAGGGACAGACACATCAGGCCAGAAGGGACAATGAGGTGCTCCACCTGGATCCTATATGCCCAACAATCCCCTGCCAGCAGGGAGGAAGGACGGGAGCTGCGGAGAGCCCTCCACTGGTGGAGGAGACCTGGATGTGGTGTGGGTGATGGGCAGGGTGGGCTCTTGGGCAACTCAAACCATGTGGTGTGGCAAGGGTGGCTCCATACCATGATGGCTGACGAGAGTGCAAGATCTTCTCTGCTTGCTCTCCACACCTGAGCAAACTCTCCACTGCAAGGGCTGCAGAGCTGGCCCTGTGCTGGCACCAGATGGCATGTCTCCAGAGCTGGATGGCCACCAAACAGAGCATGTGCTGTCCAGGAAAGGTGTCTCTGAGCAAGAGAGGAAGCAAGGATCACGGCTGGGAATGGTTCAGGGTCTTTGGAGGGATGCTGAACCAGGGGGTCTCTGCAGGTATTTGTGATGTGCACGTGTGTTTGCTGCTTTCCAGGTAGGGCTGGCTGGTCTGGGGTGTGCTGGCCAGGGCTTTGGGAGCAGGGTGAGCTGAGGGAGCTCACAACTGCTCATCAAAACACAGAGTCTGGGAACAAGAGGCTTCACCACACATCTGTTTTACAAGCAAACATGTTAAGTTCAAAGACCTAAATGAAGAATCTAGAGCTGGAATGTCTGTGATCTCTGTTCATCCATCCATCCGTCCATCTGTTCCTTCATTCCTTCTCACGTACTCTTTCTCTCTCTTTCTGTGTCTTTCTGTCTTTCTGTCTCTTTCTCTCTCTCTCTTTCCCCATGGGCTCTGGGGTTTCCCTGCTGACACAGCGGATGGAAGAAGATACCCTAGAGGATTTCTCATCTGAGCATGGAGCTTCCCTAAGCATGGAGTCTTTCACGCAGAAAAGCCTTGTCTCCTCTCCTGAGGTTACCACCATCCCCTTTCTTTCCCCACCCCAATCTCTCACTGTTTTGAACCATGCAGAATGCCCCTCAGGCAAACGGGGGTGGTCCCTGCCCTGCAGGCAGAGACCAAGCCATTTGCTGGCACCCTGAGCAGGACCTCCCCTGGGATGGGCAGGATCCCTCAGCAGGGTAGGGCTCTCAGCGAAAGCTGCTCCTGTGGCCCTGTCTACCAGGTTGTGAGAAGGGGGTTCCTGGGAGAGACCTTACAGCAAAGCAGCGCTCTGCACTTGTCCAGGGCTGGATGCAATCCCAGCAAGGGAGCGGAGCTGATGGACGCTGGGATTCCTAGGAGGCAGTGCTGAGGCGCGTGGGATACATGGAGATGTGTCCGTCTCACCTCGGTGCAAGCAGGCGCTCAGCTACAGCTGACTGTCTCTAACAATTCCTTGTGCTTTCCTTTGACTTCTGCTGGAATTACTGTTGTCGGGCTCAAGTACTCAGTCTCTGGATGGATTAGAAACATTTGACTTCTTGGGTTAAGCAGGGTTCTCTTCCTTCACAGGCCTTCGGTGGTGCCTGCCTGCGAGGGCTATGGGCTGTCAGGACTGCTTGTGCTCAGGGCTTATAGCTGTTACATGATGGCACCCCAGAGATATTACTGAGTGGAAGAAAACTGCACTTTGAGACCTAGTTTTGTTGTGGTTGGTGGTTGGCACCACCACTGAAAGGTGGTGCACAAGAGTGCTAGCATGCACATCCTGCCCAAGTGCACCCAGAAAGTCAGTCCTGGTCCGGGGCTGATGCCCAGGCAGGGACTGTAGGGCTGGGCAAAACACTGGCTCTCCACATGGTACCAGCTCAAATGGGCAGCTGTGCAGTGGGCAGGAGGGCCAGGAGCCCTCTATGCAAGCAGGGATTGTGTCCTGGGGGGACAGGCTGGATGGAGGGCGAGCGGCCTTGGCTTGTTGAGTCCTCCGGTCTGGGCCTGTTGTGCTCAGGGAGGGCTGAGACTGGGGCTGCAGATGGTGGCCAGCGCTTGGCTTCAGACTGTTCCGATAGCCAAGTTCTGACTTGGCCCAGTGCAAAAGTGGCTGATGTTGGCTGTGCCCTGCCAAAGTATCTGGATCTGAGACCTGGACTACAGTGCATATCTGCAGAGGGGCAGCCTGGGTGCGAGTCAGGACTTGGAGATAACCTGGGGCTTTAAGAGAAAAGAGAGATTCTCCTTTGGTGAGACTGGGGCTCTGCAGCAGCATCTCCTGGTCTGTGCAATGACCCTCTGCCCACCAGTATATGGCAGTTAATGCAAAATCATTGCAGACAACAGCTCTGTGCATCTCTGTAACAACAGAGAACCTGCGAGAGCTGAGCTCCACAGCCCCTGGCCAGAAAGGGCAGAAGAAGGGTGAGCGCGCTTGTGCCTAACCTGGGACATCGTCGCCTCCGCCTGCCGGAGGCCCCAGAGTGTCAGGGCCGAGCTGGGGTGCCCGGGCACTGAGCTGGGCTCGCCTTGGATTTCTCGTCGTGTCTTAGTGACCGAGAGTCGTGAGCCGATGTAGAGCTGCGGTGATTTCTGTCGTTATGTTATCCGTGTCTTCACAAGGAATTTATATCCTTGGAGAGGGCTGCTCAGGCCGTGTGTGACCAATACCGGGGGGTTTCTGTGCTCGTCACATGTTCTCGCCTTCCCTAGATGGACTGTATTGGCAACAGTGGGGTTCCCTCTGCTCAGAGGAAAAGAGTGCTTGATTTTGAGATGAGTGGAAGCTCTTTGACTTTGGGTGACAAGGCAACACAATGCATTGTCTTACGAAGCAGAACTTGTTCATTCTTTACTCCTTTTGAGAGGCCGTGCTTTCCCTTCGAGTAAGTTGGGTTTTCCAAAGGAGCAAAGGAAAATGGCAGATACGGTGGAGTGTGACAAAGGGAGAGACCTCCTGCCTGCCCATGAGCTCCTCCAAGGAGTTTAAGCTGTGCCTGCAGCCATCAGGTCTATTAGGTTGTCTCTGCCTCAAGTCATTTCTTTACTTGTGCATCTTTTCTATCATCTCTTGTGACATGTGTAGGTGATAGCCGATATGTCTTTCCAGCTACTCCTGATTCTTGGAGAAAATCTGTTAGGAAAGATGTAAAGAAAAGCCTTGAAAATAAATTATCCCTTGGGAAATCGAGGGTGCTCTACAGTCAAACCCTTTTCAGCATCATCAGTTTTTAGACTCACTTCTTGTCTTGGCACACAATCTGTCCTGCCAACCTAGTGATTGCCTTTCTAAGGTTTCCTTTCCCCCAGCATGTTATTTTCTGAAGCTCCAGAAGTTTTCAGCTTTCCTGGAGGACGTATCCAAGTATCCAGATATCTACAGCAAATATCCCCAGGAATACTCACGCTCCAGAGACACATAGACCGCTGAGAGCTGTGGAAGCAAAGCTGGCGTTGAGCTGGAGCAGAGAATGCAGAGCACTCCATGGAAGAGTTGGCTGTTTCTGTGGAGTGGGCTGTGCTCACAGCAACAAAGGTGCTCTCCTCAGAGCTCTGAGGAGAACAAAGGTGCTTTGGACATGGATCTGGAGCTTTTGGTCTTTTCCTTCCTGATTAGGAGCTGTTGCCATGAATAAACATAGGCTCTCAGACCTACAGCATTTATATGGAGCCGTAATTTCTGAGCAGGAGCCTTACTAGGCTCTTCTTCTTTGCCCGGGGAAGTGCTCCAAAGGACCAGGCAGAATCTGATTTCCAGCCAAAGGGGAGGGAGGGGTTTTGCTCAAGGGAGTGGTGCTTCTACCTGTCATCAGTGTGTCTCACCTTGCCTGCTCTGAAGCTTCTGGGGCAAGGCCGCAGTGCAGGAGCAGAAGCTGCTAACTCACAGGAACATAGGCAGTCCTCTGGTTGAAATGGTCCACGTTCATCCCTCCTACACGGGGAGGCTGTTGTTCAGGGACCAGAGACCTAGCAGGGCCTCTCAGCATACCCAGAAGAGTTGGTAATGCTGCTTTCCTAGGTCATTGGCTGTGAAAGACATAGCTATAGCCCAGTGATTCTGCAGTCCCTGGCTGCTTCTACTGTGATGTCTATGGACCAGGGAGAAATGAAATCTGCATTAAGATCTGGCAGTGGAGGCAGGTGTGAAGGAAGCAGCCTGAGGAGCAATCAGGGATTGGGAATTGGGGTAGGACAGGAAGCAAAACTGGCAGAATGGGTGTCCTGGAGGATGCAGCTGCCTGGCTGTTGTGAACTGTGGGATGCCAGATATCATGGCAGAGCCTCTGCTCGGCCTGCCCAGACTTGTTGGCTGTCACGGAGAAGGATCCTGCTTGCATTTGCACAGGAATGGTGCTCTTCATACTGCTTTGTACTCCCAGTTTGGACCTGGAGGGAGCACGGAACCCATACTGGCCATCAGTGACATAACAAGGCCAGGCCGGAGAGACTGTTGTGTCCTCATGCACTTGCCACCTCTGCAAGCTCTGGCCAGAGCATAGATGGGGAAGGAGCTAGCATGATTTTGCTTTTGCCCATGTGGGGCCAGACTCATGGCTTTGGAAGTTCTATTCCTCAGGAACCCCGTCTTCCTTTCTTGGGTACCAGGGGGAACAAAGTGGGAACTGGGAAATGATATTTGTCTATTGGGTGGTTTCACGGATTTCTGATCTCCCTTTTTTAACTCCATGTGGAGGCATTTTCACTGGCAATGGCTTTTCCTCCTTTCTCTCTCTTTTCCCTAATATCCTCTTCTTCCACACACCCCTCCCCAGCCCCTCTCTGCTTCCTTCTGCCCTGAGCTTCCCCTTGGCTATACTCAGTTATTAGGTTTCCCTTTGGGCGTAACGGCTGCGTTAGCTGCAAACACATCAGTTTGGTTCACGTGGGTGATCCACGTCTTTCGGCTCAGATGCTGGATCTGGATCGCAGTTGTCTGTCCAAAGGCAAGAGCCCCGGGCACCCACATAGTGCTGGTTGCCCGCTGTTGAGGTCTGAAGGATCGTGCTCGAGGCCTCGTCTTGCACAGGGGTGTTGTACGTCCCCAGGATGGGTGGGGAGGCTGCAAAGCATTCCTCTCAGTGCAAGTGCCCACTGATGGTTTCCTGCTCTCGTGGGGTCACAAGTTATTTTCTACCTTCTGTTCCAGAAGTGGCTGAATTCTTAGCAGTGCTTTGTGCTTGGAGCTCGTGAAGTCTGTATGTGTCTTGTAGGGCAAACACAACACGAGAATGTACAAAGTGTATGTTTTTAATTACAGCAATAGTAATCTAGGAGCCTTCCCTACACAGCAGCATAGATGTGCTTAGAGGTATATTACCTGCTCCCTGTGTTCTTGCTGCAGGATGCTTTATTGCCTTTGCTTGGTTCTTGCTGCAGTATCTGTAGTTGTCTCAGCTGCCAGGCCCAAGATCTTCTTTTATGTTTTAGAGGTGACCTTTTATAGGTACGTTTTCTGAACTGCATGGTTTTGGCATTGCCAGAAACCTCCACTAAGCTGTTGCTTTTGATGAGCTTTCCAGGGAAAGCTGGGAAGGAAGGACTGGCTTTGGAGTGATTCTGAGCTGCAGGATTTGATAAGGAGAGGAAAGGCCCTTTCTAATGAGTAAAGGTGGTTTCTCCTCAGGTCTGCGGCTGAAGCTGAGAGCCTCGTCCAAGCATAGGCTGTTGCTTAGAACAGAATCTCACCCTTTGGGGACTGCAAGCGCCAGCTAAGAGCATGGTTGAAATGTGGAGCCCTAGTTTGGTTTAACCAGCTCAACTCCACTGCCTCTTGAGAAGTGCTGTGATGGCTTCTGTTCATGGTTGTGATAGGAATGTTGGCCCCACCTCTTTATGTCCGTCAAAGGGGGAAATATTTCAGATATGTGAGTAAATCATCACCCAGAGCAAACGTTCCCCGGCCATGGAGGGTCTGGGGGAGGCTCAGTTGCCTTTGCTGCATCAGTCCCATTATTTTCAGTCCCTTCTGCCCGTCCAGCAGTTCTTAGGTTCTTAGTAACTGCCTCAGTTGTTGCATGAATAACAATAATTCAGTCAACCCTATAGGAAGCCGATTAGCCGTCTGTTACTTATCAAAGCATTCATCAGCTGTTAGGTAAAGTATGTTTGACGCTAACTCTTCTTGCTCCAATTGCAATACAGGGCTCGGAGCATTGGGTATTTATAGAGAGAGAAACTTCTAGGCTGGAAGAGGTAGCTGTAAAGAAAGCTCTGAGAGTCAAGAAGGACGAAGCACGTGCAGGTACATCAGAGGTGAAAACGAGTGTGAGCATATCAAAAGTGGAGAAAATAGGGAAAGCCAAGGACGCTGTAGGCCCAGAAGAGCCAGCAGATGCAACCCTGGATACCCGTCGAAGAGCAAAAATGATTGCTAGTCCTGAGGATTTTGAGTCTGTCTGGGAGGATGAGACCTGCGGGAGAGTGACTGGGGAGGAGCCCGGCGTGGAAGCAGAGCGCTTGCCGGCTGAGAGGGCACGGAAGGAGGCCGGAGAGAGGAGCGAGGAGGTGATGACCGGAGAGCCAGGGCTGCCCAGGCCGCGTCGGAAATCTGAAGAGGGGCAATGGCCTGAGATTTCAGACCCAGGCTCTCATCAGGGAGAAAGCAAAACGGGCTTGGAAGAGTGTGTTCCTGCAGCCTCCAGGAGGCAGGAGGCCAGAGTGCCAACCACAACCGTAGAGGTCATTAAAATTAAAGTGAAGTCCAATGATGACAAGACTGAGACTTCTGCTACGCAAAGGATCATCTACTTAGATGATATAGAGGGAGATGAGAAGGACAACAAAACATATGTGCTCTCAGAGGCCAGAGAAAGGCTTGACTTGAAGGAGGGACTAGAAACTATGGTAGATGAACCCGGGGAGGGCTCGGGGCCCCCAGTACCTGCAGAACAAGAATCACAGTGCACTTCCTCAGTGGGGGAGCAAAGGAAAGCGGTTTCAGAAGCACCTGCTGTAGAGCCAGACCAGTGTGAGAGAGGCGGCAATGGGACAAGCCCTTTGGGACATCCTCACTCCAAGAAGGAGGAGGTTTTGTCAGTTCAACAACAGGAACAAGCGTCTGCTGGGCTGACGGGCCATGAAACACGAGGGAGACATCAAGGCACAGCATGTTCCCAAGAGGCGGAACTGGAGGAAAGAGATCTGCAAAGACCAACAAAAGGATTTAAGGTGAGCGCTCTAGCAGGCGAAGGGAGAGGAGCTGAGGATGAGCAGCAGGAGAGCAAGGTGAAGAGCCCAGAGCTGAGACTGGCTACAGGAGACCCCGGGGACACAGAGAGCTCCACAGCACAGTGGGAGGTCTCAGAGAGGATCGTTACAGAGGGAGAAGAGGAGGAAAGCTCCAGAGTGGTTCTTCAGATGGAAGAGATAGAGACTAAACCACCCCCTTCAGCGGTGCCTCAGCAGGACCGTCCTGGTGCCAGAGAAGGGTCGGAGGAGGATGAAATGAAGGCTGCCACCCCTGGACCCTTGCCTCAGCAATCAGCCCGGGATATGGGGCCAACCCAGGACACACGGCCCGAGGACAAAGAGCTGGCCCAAGGCACCAGCTCCTCAACAGATGTGGAAATAACTGAGAACAAGAACCTCACACTTAAGGCTGTAAGTCATGCAGCAGATGAAGAAACACTCGGGGACATGAACTCTGCCATAGTGATGGAAATACCCAAGGACATGAGCCCTGAATCTGAAAAACAGCTCCAAGATGTGGGCTTTGCTGCAGGAGAAACACACCCAGGTGCACGTCCCGTTGTAGGACAACCAGCCCAAAACACAGGGGTTGCTGCTGTGGAGCTCTCCCAGGCTGGAGACGCAGCTCCAGGGGAGGTGGTTCAACACACAGACCTTGTCCCAGGGAAGGCAGTTCATGGCAAAGTCCCTGCCACAGAAGAGCCACTCCAGGAAGAAAAGCCCGTGATAAAAGAGCTGTGTAATGAAATAGAGGCCATGTCAGGGAAGCTACCTCGCAGAAAAGGCAATACGGTGGAAGAATTGTGTTCTAACAAAACTCCTAGCCCAGAAGAGCTTCCTCCCAAGGCAAAAGAAGCAGAACTTCAAGCTGGCGCCGTAGCTGGGGACCTGCCCCAGAAGGCTGCTGAGGCTGGAGGGCCACTCCACACTGCAGCCCCCGAGGCACAAGAACCACCCTGCGACTTGCAGTTTAACGTGGGACAGACTCTGCAGCATAGGAGCTCTGTAGTGCAAGAAACCACCAAGCCCCAGGGCCCAGCCCCAGAGCAGCCGCTACAGGAGAAGTTTCCTTCTGAAGAAGATGGTCACGTCCTGCATTCCCACTCTTCTGTAACAGGATCATGTCAAGGAAGCAAGTTCTATCAACCTTCTACCCTTAGATGTGAAGGCAAGGTAAAGCTGCAAGCTGGGAGAACAGAAGCTAGACCCCAAGAGCACGGAGGTATCACTGGGACTTCAGCCCCAGTGCCAGGGCTGTGGCAGGATGGGGAAACGTATGAGAAAACCTCAGTGGCTTCTAAGATAAAGATGTTTGAGCAGGGCGAAGCTGAGCCAAGGGCAGCACAGGAGGAGCAAGAACGCACGCCTGAAATTGAGACAGCAGCGAGAAAAAGGGGGGCGATGGATCTGGCACAGGACACACTTTGGGACACAAGCCTCCTCTCATCTTCGGTTGTGTCAGCCGTTCCTGAAGGATCTGTGGCCGATGTGGGCTCCTTAGCCTTCAGGCAAGGAGCTGGTTCAGGAGACTCCTCCCAGCCTCCGTCTCTGAAGGACGATGTTTCTGTTGCTTCGGAGCATGAAGGAGAAGACGCTGACCTTGCTTCCCCCGACTCCGGCTGCGAGCTCACGCTGGCAGAAGCCGTGGTAACTCTTCCAATGAACTGTCCGGATGGAAAGTTCATACGCATGTTGTGTGGCTCTTTATTATCATATTCAATGGCTCCTCACACATCCATTGACTGAGACCCGTCGCTTTGCATCCCCTGTCCTTTTATGTATGTGTGTGCAGCCGGGCTTCTTTGCTGAATGCAGATCTGCTGGCCACTCGGTTCATCAGCTTTTGTTTTGTGAGCCCCAGCAGTTTGGCTCCTTGGAGAATGCCAGCTGCTGCCCCCAAAACGGGCACCCGAGCTTCGTGTCCAGGATCAAGGCAGGGATACGGGGCGGGGGGTGGCCTGAGGAGCTGGGAATCCGTCACGGGCGCGCGCGCGCACCTAGCAGCAGCGTGCCCACGCTTCCAGCTGCACCCTTGCATTTCTTCCGTTGATTTCCCGTCTCGCTTGGCTCTCCGGCCTCCCCCATCCTCCCCTGTCTTGGGCAAGCTGGTGGCTGGATGGTGAAATAGCTTTCTTCGGCTCTTGTAAGCACTAGATCAGCTCCTGTAGAGTTCACTTCTTTAAAACTAACCCTTTTCTCTAATCCAGAGCAAATCTCAGGAACCAAGTGGGGAAGAAAAGGATTTATCTGATCCATCAGTAAAATCCAGCCTGAAAGAAGACAATTTAAAGACTGCTATTCCAGTAGTCTTCCAGGTCTCAGTGCTGTTTTACTAACTGCTTCTTGCCGTAGTATAAAAGCTCCCCTTAACTGTCTGAGGACTGTATGCTTCCACCTCCTCTCCCCTTTGCAAAGCTGTTATGTATATATTTATATACGCACACACATATGTGTATATGGGTGTGTTCCTGTGGAGTTTGTTTGACACCCTGTTTCTCATACCTCTCAACCTCCCACTTGAGCAGAGGGTTCCTGCCCTGGCTGATTGGAGGGCTGGCTCTGCCTGCAAATGCTTGGCCCTAAGTCCAAGAGAGGGGCTTCCTATGGCATCAGCGGGCTCGGAGCCAAGGGAGAAATACGTGGATTTCTCCTAAGGGAGAAATACGTGGAGTGATAACGCCAAATAAAACAGAAGCATGGATATGGCTTTCCCATGGCTTTACGGCAGGGAGTGGGAAGAGGACGTTCACCCCTCTGACGGTAGAGTTGAGAGGTATGTCCATGTTTGGAGAGGAGCTGCAGGAGGGAGGCTGTCCCGTGGCTCCAATCGCGCTGTCAGTCGCAGTGATTAAACGTCAAATTGGACAAGCCTTTGGTGTCATCCCTCCCTCCATCCCTCCCTCCCACATGAAGGCTGGGGTGCTGCTCGGCCAGGACACAAGGCGGATACTCCTTTTGGGGCGAGCTCAGTGGAACTGGCAAGCTCCTTTGCTTCTCTTTGAGCGTTTGTGGCTGACAGGGCGCCTCTCTTTTGTTCAGACTCTTCCCTCTCTGTCTCTTTGCTTCTTTTGGTGCCCAACTTCACTGACTCGTGATAGCACTGGCGTCTGAGCTGTTTCTGAATGTCTCTTAAAAGACCTGTTGTTGTGCACACATCTGCTCTCACTAGGTGCACCGACGTGCCTTCAGGCCGGCCAAGCATTTCTGTGGGACTGGCCCTTTTACTCATACGATTAATTACCAATAGGCTTTGGGCAAAACAAACAAACAGATTGATAGCTCGCCTGCTCCCTGCAAAGTTGCTGCTGTCGAACAGGTTTCAGTTTTCATGCTTGAGTTGTGTTTGACTTTACTCTGTGATGTTTGCTGCAACCTCCTTTTTCCTCCTCCTGCCCTTTCCTCTCCCGTTGGCACAGCCGGCGCTGTTGTGCCGCTTGACGCTCACCGTCTCAGTCTCCCTCTGCCCTTGTGTCTTATTCAGAGAGCGGGCTTGAGGGAGGGTGCCGAGGAGAAAGCTAAGCCGGCCCGGCACAGGGCTCCGGAGAGCGACCCCGGGGAGGAGGAGCAGGAGCAGGAGAAGGACGCGGTCTTTCTGAAGGACAACCACCTGGCCATCGAGCGCAAGTGCTCCAGCATCACGGTCAGTTCGACCTCCAGCCTCGAAGCCGAAGTGGACTTCACGGTGATCGGTGACTTTCATGGGACGGCCTTCGAGGACATATCCCGGAGCCTGCCCGAGCTGGATAAAGACAAGAGTGAGACGGAAGATGAAGGCCTGGCTTCTTCCCAGGATACTGAAAAAGTAGCTCCTGGACTCGACGAGGATGTCAAAGGAGGGGAAAAGGTCCCCCAGCCTAGCCCAGAAGTGTCCCAGCTAGAGGTACAAAAAGAGAAGCCACCCACCAAGACTGTCCTAGTGCCATCATCCCTCGGTGTTCTTTGTGCCCGGCGTTGCTGCGTTGGCATGTAGTCCCACGTCTGTTTGGAAGCGCATGCTGGCTTTCAGACAGCCCCGTGTCCCTGTCTGGTGTAACCATTTAACACGACTGTCGTCTTTGTTGCATGGTCATCTCGATTTAGGCAGGTGCATGGCTCCCTCGAGTGTGTTCTGTGCCTCTGCTAACCAGAAGTCACCTTCCCCTCTCGGTGCACTGTGTTTGTCCTCCCGCCCTGCCCCTTGCACCATGATGGCATGCTGGTGCCTGGGAAGGGCGCGTTCCTCTAACCAGCCACTGTCCCTGTGTTTTGCATGAAGTCGTTGCATGGATTGCGTTGTACAGAGACATGTACAGCCAACTAACCCCTCCGTGACCGTGCCGGGGGCAGGAGGCACGTGTGGCAGAGCTGCTGTGAACAGCCCCGAGGGTTGGGAGCATCTCTGCTAGGAGCGTGCTTGTCCTTGGGCTGAGGGAGCTGCATGGGGCATGTCCGTGTGAGCGGAGCGTGTCGCCGGCACGGCCTCCGTGCGGGGCTCCCGCCACTGCGTGGCCGCGTGCTCCGGGCGCTGCTCCGCGGGGCGGACCCGGAGCCCTCCCCGGCAGGTAAGGCCCCGTGCTGCTCCCCGGCAGCAGGAGGAGTCCGGGCCCAGGGTGAAGGCAAAGCAGGAGGTTAAAGGGTGTTTTCTCTAAGAGAGCCTGCGCGGTGTCTGATCTGAAACGCTCTGTGGATCGTGTCCTTTGGCTTAGGCTGCCAGGCCAGGAATAGTGAGATTCAGTGGGTCCATGGCCATGCATGGGACAGGGCTGGTTGATAGTTCAGGAATGTGAGGGACTCGCTGGCACTTGAATCAGGCCTGAGTAACCATGGCCTGGCAGCAGCTCTAGGGCATCTCAGAGCAGGGATGTGCTGAAAGCCTCTCTCCTCCGTTCCTAGTAGTTAGTCACTATCCATCACCACAGGCTTAATCAGAACTGCCTGGAGCTAAGGCAGACTCCTTAACCTGCATCCGGTCACAAGTGGAATGAGTTTAGTGGGTCTCACGCAACGTTAGAGGATTGTTTTGCCCCAACCCATAGTAGGTGTAAATCTATGAAAAAGAATAAAATCTGGTGCGAGTGCCCAGTATAATGTGGAGTATGTCAGGCCATTGGGGCAGTCTGCATGGCAGCTGTGGGCGCTCCGATACCAGCGTGGCTTCAGCCGTGTGTTCTGGAAGGTCGAGCTCTGCTCTTTCTGCAGACACTGTCTGCGTCCTCAGGGATCCCTTCTGGCTGCCTCGTGCTCCCAGGGCTATCAGCAGGATGTGGCGTTAGCAGGGGAAGAGGGGCGCGCTGGTGGTGCGGGCTAGCACAAGAGGAGGAGCTGGGCACGTTCCTGTTGCGGATGAAGCGCCGGGACTAGAGCAGCCCGATGCAGTTGCTGACTTGCTGTGTTTCCTCTGCAGTCTGCAGTGCTGAAAACAGATGCCACGGCTGCTGCTCTGGTGTCGGGCGCGAAGAAGCCCGAAGCAGAAGCCTCTGCCCCCAAGGTAGGAGCCATGGAAGCGGCCCGGGTGCTGTGGTGCCTTGTGCCATGTGAGCCAGGCTCTGCAGGCCAGGGGCAGAGCTGGGCTCGCCCTCTCCTTGCCCTGTTTTGTGGTGCCTCTGCAAAGCCTCAGTCTGTCAAAGCCCGCCCCAAACAGCAACGCTGGTTGAGCAGACCCTGCTTGTCCTGGTCCCACTATAAGCCCTGAGGCATCAAGTCAAAACCTGCGTGCATTTTGCATTTACTTTGTCATGCAAGTACCCCTTGAACTGCAGCCCTGCACTTGCTTTCCTCACCTCATCTGCCATGTGTCCGTGTCCACACAACCTCTTCCCAAGCCGTGTACTTGGCAGCAATGGAACTAAAGCACCAGTTCTGTTAGTGTGGGTCCCTCAGAGGCACCTTCAGCCTTACCAGCCTTCTTTTGCCTTTGGCAGGTGGAAGGAGGCACCGCAGGCAGCAAAGACGCAACAGCCACTGCCCACCCTGTCACCACAGAGACCATATCAACAACCTCAGTAAGCAGGGCTGACTCCTCGGGGTGCCAGCGGGTGCTAGCACCCATTCAGTTCCTCCAAGTTGGTTGTATTCCCAGAACGGGGTGAGGGGGACTCAGAGCAGGCTGTGGTGCTGGGGGAGATGGGAGCTCCTCAGTCCTGCTGTTGAAGGCTCCAGAGGCTGAGGGAGATTCGCTGCATTTCAGTGCTGCCCTCCCAGAGCAGGCTGTGTTTGCCCTCACGTTGCGTCCGTGCCGGTGCTTCCATGTGCTCTTCTTTCAGGATCACAGCACCAAGGCAGGGAAAGGGACAGGACCCACGACAGACCTTCGCTCCGTGTCACCGGTGAGTGGAGGGCATCCGCGGTGCCCCCGGCTCGGTGCAGGGAGGAGGCCCTGAGGAAGGCTCCCTGGCTTCTGAGCGCTATGCTGAGCACAGGCTGCCTTGGCCAGTCGCTGTTGACTGCTCATCCCGTACCTTCAGCACCAGCACCCTTGGCCAGAGTCGTGCTACTAGACAAGAGCAGAAGAATGCTCTAGTGCCTGAGGAGGAGAGGCTGGGAGAAGAAGGCGGCCATGAAGCCCATGCTTGCGGCCTCCTCCCTGTGCCAGACTCACTCCTTGAGCATCAGCTGGAGGGGGAACAATCCTGAAAGTTAGACAGGCCCCGGTGAAGTCTTAAGCAGGCTGAGTTTTCCCAAGCCCTGCACGTAGCTCTGCACGTAGCATGGCCTTGAGGGAGGAAGCGGAGGAATCGAATGTGGCAATGACATCACGTCCCTGCTGGACGTGGCCTTTGCTGCAGCTCTCAGGGCTTGAGCTGCTTGTGGGTGCCACATGCCTTTTCTCTGGACATGGTCTACCCTCTGCAAGCCGTGTGTCTGCTTGGCTCAGTGGCTTTGTCTTGGTGGGAGCTGCAGGAAGAGCTCTCACGTGGCGTGTCCTTTTGGGACTTCTATTCCTTCGCTCTGCCTGGCTCTTTTTCTCTTGTAAAAAAAGGAGAATCAAGTCCTCCGTGATGTTCTGCTCCCATGAAGGGTGTCAGAGGAGGACAGAGGCTGCAGCAGCTGAATGAACCAGGCTCTTACTCTGCTTTTATTCATGGCTCCATCAGGTAGAAGGAATAAAATGGGGGAAGATACTCAGATAAGCAACAGATAATGAAAGCTTGGATGTCAAAAATCTTGGAGCCGGCACCAGTGTCTTCCCTTGCGTAGTTCCTTGCTGACACAGGTGCTTTCTGTCCTACAGGTCACTGGCAGCTCCGCTGGGAAGGAGGTGCTTACCAGCATATTCAGTGCCACTGCAGAAACCCTCTCCACTTCCACCACTACCCATGTTACCAAGGTAAGAATATCTGCAAACATGGAAGCTCAGTGGATTTCTCATGGAAGATGCCACTGGTATTTGAAGAAGATGGGAGAAAATGCTACTGTTCCCCTTAGGAGCTGAAGAAGTGTGTGCTGTCCTGGGGGGGGATCCATGCTGCTTTCTAAAAGCCCCAGCCTAATTTGCCCCGTTGTAGAGCAGGTCCTGTTCAGCCAACTGTGACCTAGGGGAGCTTTAGGCGTGGACAGACCGTGTTTTGGGCATCCAATGGCCATCCAATTGGCCATCCAATTTGGCCATCCAATTTGGACCGTGTCCAATTTGGGCATCCAATTCAGGTTGAATGGGTTACCCACATGTGGACTGTGGCTACCAACCCCGGCCAGCTGGAGGTACTGGTAAATCAGAAGAAGAGAGAGTCGTTGGGTTGAGATGGAAGAACCGGTTTCAGAATTGCTGACCTCTCCACCCGCGAGGCACTTGCAGGGATGGAAGAGACTCTGCTTTAGGCTGCCACGGGTCATTATGAAGATCCCTGTCCGTGCAGCTGGGGTGGATCCAGTTCAGAGGCAAACTGCAGACCCCCTTTCCTGCCCGAAGCACTCCCATTTTGTATTTGATTTAATGGATTGATTGGATTTAGAATACTGCACACAGGGAGAAGAAATGACAGAAAATAAAGTAGAGGGAGATGAACTAGAGAACCTCACCATTGGCCGTCTCATTCCCAAGTTAAATGCTCATAAGTGAAAGCTAAAGCTCAGTGTGCCCTAGGTGGGCAAGAGTGGTGCTCAGTACCTGCAGTCTGGCCCTTCTTTTCTCTCATAGAATCATAGAATCAGCATGGCTGGAAAAGACCTTTAAGATCATTGGGTCCAACCCTAAAGCCTTCAACACCATCCTGCTGAACTACACTCATCTACACTTTTCTTGTACACTGCCAGGGACGGTGGCTCCACCACTCCCCTGGTCAATGCTTGACTACTATTTCCGCCTAGAAATTCTTCCTAATGTCTAAGCTGAACCTTCCCTGGCACAACTCGAGGCCGTTTCCTCTTGTCCCATGGGTAGTTATTCTGCAGAAGAGACTGACCCCGTCCTCACTGCAACCTCCTTTCGGGTTGTTGTAGACAGTGAGAAGGTCTCCCCTGAGTCTCCTCTTCTCCAGACTGAACAACCCCGGCTCCCTCAGCTGCTCCTCGTGAGCTCTGTGCTCCCATCCCGGCCCTCTCACAGTCGTGATTAGCTGTGTCCCTTGTTGCCCTAGGTTGCCTTTGTCACACACTGAGCCCGGGTTAACGGGAGGTGTGCTGAGCTATTGCAGGCATCCCTGAGGTGGTGCTGGGATTGTCCTTCTGCTGGTGGCCGCAGTTCCTTTTGTTTTTCTGGGGTGCTCCGTAACAAATCCCCCTTACACACAAGTAGAGGCAGAGCTTCCTTGACTCTTGGCTTCCTAATGTTTTTATTATCCCTCTTGTGACCATGTGGCCACAAGCTGTTACTCCCCAGGCATAAAGCCTGTAGCACAGCCACCCTCACCTTTCTGCTTTGCTTCTTGGCGTGCATCCATTCCACATTGCCGTGGCTAACGTCGCCGTAGGCAAGGCTTTGAGACAGGGCAGGCATCTTATTTGCTGCAGCGTACTTGGGACGTGAACCAGGGAGGGTTTTAAGGCTCCGCGTTAGCTGTTTGCACCAAAAGCCTGCAGGGCTGCCGTGGTGCCCGTGCTGCGCCACGGTAAGTGGCAGGATGCTGCTGCCCGCAAGGAGGGTGCGGGTGGCAATGAGCTCTGCTTCTTTTTCCACTGCAGACTGTGAAAGGAGGCTTTTCGGAGACGAGGATAGAGAAGCGCATCATTATCACGGGAGATGAAGACGTGGACCAAGACCAGGTAGGAGCGGAATGCTGTGGGTTTGCTGACTTGTAGCTGCTCCCCAGTGGCATCACTGGTTCTTTGCTTCTTCACTCTGGAAACCAGATGCCTCGTGTCCCCAAGGCTGCCGCTTTCCCCAGGCGGTGGGAGAGGGCCGTAGGCCGTTTCCCCCAGGGGTACAGCGGTCCTCACAACAAACCCTCTCTCTGCCTTGGAAGAAGTGACACTCAGGTGCCCTGCAAAAGAGCTGGGTCATGATTTATGCTGAACAAGAACGTCCAGCTCGTCTCCCAGCAGCGCCTGGGCAAGGAAGAACTCAGCAGTAAGGAGTGTGTTCCAGCACAGAGCTCAGTTATGGGCTTGTTCCTTTCTTGGTGTACCTACGTTTCCAGTTGACATTTCTCTGTTGAAATACTCCAAAGTGAGCCAGGATTCCCCTTTCTTTCCTGCAGAGTCTCTCTATACAGGTTGGCTCAGTCCAAACTGATGATTCTGCATCTACCTCCTTAAGACGAGGAACAAAAACTGACAATGTTTTTATGATGAAAGAACAGAGACTGAAATCTCTGGGGCCACAGGCTCTTTTTATTATAAAACCTTTATGATTTCATCATTGAAGATTTTTTGCTTTACAATTGTTCTAAAGGTCCAAAGTTATCTTGAGTGGGATCCAAAATAATTTTAGAATTTTTAGAATTGTTCAGAATAAGAAATTAAATTTGAACAATATTTAGAGGGGTTTTTTTAAAAATTTTCTTTTTGGCAGAGGGAATTGCTGATGTTCCTCTGTGTGGGTTTCATTAGTGAACCTGGAACGCTGTGCAAACAAGCAAGCAAGCGAAGTACCAATAGCCTATGCATCCCAATGCTTTTCTACAACCCCTCCAGTCAGTCGCAGCATTCAGCTCCGGATATTTTTTATACACTGACTCTTCCTGGCAATGTTTGTATCAGATTTCAGGGCAGAAGTGATGATAAAAATGCTCTTATCATTCCGGTTTCTAGGCACTGGCTTTAGCAATCAAAGAGGCAAAACTACAGCATCCTGACATGCTGGTGACCAAAGCTGTGGTATACAGAGAAACAGAACCTTCTCCAGAGGAGAGAGACAAGAAGCCTCAGGTATGTAGAGAAACGGCCAGGTATGACTTGTACGTGCTGCATGGGAGATATATGTGAGCGTACCAGTGCCCCCTGTGCCCCTTCTGCTCTGTGTTGTGAACTAGCACGGTGGAGTTCTTTGCAGAAGTTCTTCCCAGCCAGCAGCGGTCTCCCAAACGACGGGCAGGGGGTTGCCCAGGCACAGGATCCCTCACGTCCTGACAGACTCCAGCACAGAATCCCGCTGCCGCTGAGGGAGGGATGGGCCCGCTGGTGGGCCCTGAGGGGGGGCTCCTTGGGGATGCTTCTGCCTCTTCCCGTGCTCTGCCACATGACCCAGTTTCTCTGTCCTGGCTTTCTTTTCATCCCAAACGACTTCAAATTTTCTCCCCGGGGAACCCTCTGTGGAATAAAAAGAAAAAAGTTATGTCCTCAGTGCATGGGCACCTCCCGGCTTTAACAGGCTAAGGCACCTTCCCACAGTTGGCTGCAATTAACCTTGGGGTCTAATCCCATCAGCTCTAAGTGCTGATAGGAAGAGCTGTTCCAATCATGCATCTCCACAGCCAGAGCCCAGGTGATTTTTAAAAAATCGCCCAGTCACTTGGAAATGTGATTTTGATTCTGGATCCTATGAAGATTCTGATATGCAGCTTTTCAAACTGGAAAAAATTGACCCTCTCTGTTGCAGACTGGGAGGTCAGAAGAGACTTTGGCATCTGTCTAATCTCAGCTCCTTCGTAGCACAGAGGGAATGACCAACCCCAGTCATTTCTGCATCTTTTGGGGAGCCAACCAGTTTTGATCTAATGGCTCAACATAAGGGAGACTTCAGCAGTGATTCGCTGTTAGCTTTCCCCTACACCAGCACCAACTCATCAAATTCAGAGGTTTTTTCTAATTACTAGAGGTGCTGATAATCAAGGGCAAACTGTCATCCCAAAGTGCTTTGCAGTATTATTGTCCAGAGCCCAAAATGGGAGCCCTTTCAGAGCCCAAGCAGTAAGAGAGGGAGTTCTCCATGACTGCCCCTTTTGTGCCTTGTACAGGAATCTTGACCGTCATGTTCACAGAAGTTGGCATCCGTGTTCAAGCCTGGAGAATAGCGAAGAAGGATCCTTTATGCTGGATTTGTCAGCAAGACATAGACATCCTGGCTGCAACGTTCATGGCGAGAGACAAAAATTAAAAAAAAACAAAAAACAAAAAAGGAATAGCAAATATATTATATATATATATACATACATACATACATATATATATATATATATATAAACAGGAAACGAAATGCATCCTTGCACTGCTACTGTTTGCTGGAAATGAATGAAAACCAACATTGACAATAAACAAAACCCACCATCTTTGCAGATAAATTGAAGAATTTAGCGGATTGGTGATAAAGCAAAATTATAAAATTGTAGTAATAACGTTGTTAAAAGTACAATAAGCCACCGTCTTGCATGTTACCTAAAAGGATACACAATCTTGAGTTCACTTGTTGCACACTGAATGGAAAGAAAAACTGCTTTGCAACAAAGCAAGAAATAAGCAAAATGAACAACCACAAGCAGAAGCAAACCCATTTCCCACCTCTGGAAAGAAGAGAGAAACCGTTGAGTTTATTACTTTTTAGAGTTATTTTCCAATTTAGAACGTGTGGTTACACCCTTTTCCTTATTCCATGCTGGTTCTTTTTCTTTTTTTCTTTTTTTTTTTTTTCCAGAGGGGGTTTCATTAATTCTGCCCCTTCTATTCCTTATCTTCCTCTCTGTGTATCTCCCCGTAGCTCCTGTTCTCTGAAGGTATTTAGGAATGGATTTCCTTTCAAACAAAGCAAATATTATGTATATGGTTTCTCACTTACAACAGCGCAGCCTGTAGGGGTTTCATATGGATGTGCATTTAAGTTATGTATATTATTATATATAACAAGGGGGGAGGGAGGGAACAATACTGAAATAATTCAACAGTGCTGGTAAATATGATGACGACGTTTTTAAATTATTAACTATTTGATTGACTGTGGTTGGTGTATTCTGAGACTCTTAGCTCATACTTGGGACTCTCAGCCCTGCAAGAGGAGAAGGGGGACAGTTTCGGGCGCTTCCGTTGTGGCAGCGGGGGCAGGCAGACCAGGCAGGTCCCGCGGGGCGATGCTCGCGGCAGCCGGAGGGCTGGCTCCGTGCCGCAGGTTCCCGTCCTTGGCGTTGCTTGGTCGGTGACGAGGCGGAGGGGCAGGAAGGTTCAGGCTGCCCTTCCTGCAGCCTGGATGCTGGGCGGGAGTGTCGCCTGGCCCCGAGCCAAAGCCGTTGGGTGAGCTGGGAGCGAGCTGGTGGCGCGGCCGGCTCCTCCGCCGTGCTTGTTGGAGCTGTTGTGCTTTGGTCCCGGGCCCCAGTGCTGAAGTCCCTCGCGCCTTGTGGCAGGAAGGGCTGGAGGCAAAGGGGAGCCTGGCTTCCCCGGTGCGTCGGTGCTGCCCACAGCCCTGCGGGCTACGTGGCGGTGGCGGTGGCACCGTCCTCACCAGCCTCACCTCCGGGTGCCGCTGAGGGACCCGCAGCGGAGGGACCCCCTTGTCCGGTCCCCGCGAGCGCCCCGGGCGTACGAGGCTGCGGCAGAGCCCGCGCCCTCCAGGCAGGAAGGTCCCCGGCGCGGAGATGTGGGTGAAGCCGCCTTTCCCACAGACGCATCCCAGCTCGGCCCTGAGCAACAGGCTTCCTCTGTGGCTGCTTGGAAGGGGATCAGGGGCCAAGGCCAGGGCCTCATACACTGTGAACCAGGCAGTTAGGGTGGATTGGAACCCAGATGGGAAAGGAAACGGAATAACGGGGTTTCCTTTTTGGAACTGCCCCTTTCTCCTGCTGAATGCCCGCAGTTCCGCACCGTCTTGCCTTGAGTCCTCCAGCCCTCGCGCAGGCCGTGCCCCGAGTCCGTGCGTTTGCCCGGGTGCAGCCAGGAGGCCGAGGGAGCCCGAGCCCGTCGGCTGCGCTCCCGGCACGCTCTGCGCGCCGAGTCTCCCTAAGGGAGAGCCTGGTCTCCGGCAGCCTCGCTCCACCAGCCACGGCTATTGTGTCCCCAGGGGGTCACTTTTCCTCCTGGCCTAAGAGCTTCTCCTGCGAGCGCTACCGACAGGCTTCCCGAGACGTGAGCAGGAGGATCCGTGAGGGATCGCTCGGGATCCTCGTGCTCTGCCCCCAGGTTCTGCACGAGCGCGTTGGGTTGCTTGTGGCTTGCTGCCTTTCGAGACCGGACCTCAAACCAAAAAGAGCTAAGGCAATGGCAGGGAGGCTTCTATTTTTCTCTTTTCTTTTTGAAATACACCCAAAACAGCTGGAAAACAAAAGGAAAAAACAAAGGATTCGCCCTTGTAGGTGTGGACGGGCCCTGTTCTCAGTGCCCGTGCGGGGCACCCTGCCCGTCTTGCGTGCCGGCACATCACCTGGGTAGTTCCCCAGCTCTGTTCGTAGGAGGCTCACGAGGGTTTGCTGCGTGTTCAGCTGAGGTACAGGCTGCCTCAAAACTGTAAAAATCAGCCCTAAAAACCAAGGTCACTGTTCAACGGGCAGCCGCGTGCAGGGACGGAGCGGCCGCGAGATGGGGCCCTGGCGATGGGCGCGTGGAGCCGCGAGGCCTCCGTGCGTGGACGCCGCTTCTGCCGCCCGCAGGCGCCGCACGGGCCGGAGGAGAGGCGCGTTCCGCTTCCCGCCGCGGCGGGGAGACCCCCGGGCCTGATTGCCGCCCGCGGCCTCCCGCCCAGCCCGGCCTGCGGCTGCGCGAGCGGCGCCGCGGGCCCGAGCAGCACCTCGGCAGCGACGCTGCCTTGTTCCCTCCCCGCCGCCCCTTGCCCGCCGCGGGCCGCGTTCCTTTTCAGTGCTTGGTGCCGTTCGCGTGTGTGCTCGCTGTTCTTGTACTCGATAAAAGTGAATAAAACGTGTTTGACGCTGAGCCCGCCTGCGCGTGCCGTGCCCTGGGGACGCGGGGACGCGGGGACACGGGGCCGGGCCGCGGCCGGAACGGAAGCGCCGCGGAGCCGGGGCGGGCC
>PTEX01000446.1:134049-188243 GCA_003342815.1 Eudromia elegans | reverse complement strand
GGCGGCGGCGCGCGGGGAGGCCGCGCGGCTCCTCGCGGACGGCGCCATCGTGGTGGTCCTGGGCGTGCCCGCGGGCGCCGAGTTCGGCATCGACTACCGCGCGTGGGACGTGGGGCCGCGCTTCCGCGGCGTGAAGATGGTGCCGCCGGGCGTGCACTTCGTGCACTGCAGCGCGGCGGGCGGCGGGCCGCGCAGCGGCCTCTTCCTGAGCCTGCGGCGGCGGGAGCTGCGCCTGCTGCGCTGGAGCCCCCGCGACGAGCGCATGGAGCTGGCGCCCGCGGCGCCCGGCGAGAGCGAGGCGCTGCGGGCGAGCCTGCCGGAGCTGGACGCCTTCCTGGGGCCCTACCCGCTGGAGACGCTGCGGAGGTGGGTGTCGCTGAGCAGCCTGCTCAGCGCGGCGGCGGTGGAGCGGCTGCAGCCGGAGAGCGGGCAGATCTGCGCCTTCGCCGAGGTGCTGCCCGCGCGGCCCGGGCGCCTCGGCGCGGAGCGCGCCCGGCAGAACCTGCCGCCCTACGACGCGGGCTGCGCGAGCTACGCCGAGGGCCTGGCGCGCCTGCCCGCCATGCGGCCGCGGCCCGGCACCGCCATCCGCTTCACGGAGCTGCCCGCGCAGACGTTCCCCGAGGGCGCGAGCCCGCAGGAGATCACCCGGCACAGCATGGACCTCAGCTACGCGCTGGACACGGTGCTGGGCGAGCGCTACGCCGGGCAGCCCCGCGGCCTGCTCGGTGAGTGCGCGCCGGGCCCGCCGCGGGAGCCTGCGGGGCTCTGGGGCACGCGGGGCTCTGGGGCACGCGGCCGTGGCCGCACAGAACGGTGTTTGCAAGCCCCGGAGTTAGAGCTTATTGCGGTTCCCCCCCGCCGAGGAGAATCCGGATGCTCCTGTGCTCCGTGTCTGGAGTGACCGCGCTGCCCCGCTGGGCTCCTCCGTGCCTGCTCGCTGCAGGGGCGTGATGGGGAGCGCGGTTGCCACGGGTGGATGCAGAGGCACAAATCCCTGCTGAGTGTGTCAGCCGAGGCGCTGCCTGGGAATCCTCCCCGGTGCTGAGGCTACCGAGTGGGACAGGACATCGTCCTCGTCAGGCCCCTCTCTGCCAGCAGCTCAACGTTTGTGTTTTGATGCTTTGCTTTGCAGGCCTCCAGTTCCCTGTGTTAGGCTTAGGGATAACGATGCTTCCATTCCTTGTGGATTGCCTTTTTTTTTTTAAGGCTCGGTGTTTTTGATGAAGGCCTCAAAGTTTTGTGAAATAACTTGGGGCATGTAAAGCAAGGGCTGTGCACCAGGGAGGCAGCTCTCCTTACACGATTGGGCCTTTTGCCCTCTGTATTATTTTCATTGCAACCTGTTGCCTTCAAACCCGCTCCTCTCCCTCTGGGTATTTGCTCCTAGCTGTCCCTTGTCTCCGTGATGGCATTTCAGTAAGCAGTCGGCAAAACCGATCCTGTTGGTAAGTGCACGGAGCGGTTCCTAACAGGGGCTGGAGCAGGAGGGCTCTGCGGTGAGCGGCTGGCGACCCTCACTGGCAGCCTGTGGGATTCGTGAGCTCAGCCCGGGAGGCTGGGGCACATTCAGTGTTCATGGGCACGCTGCAGACTGCGTCTCCTGCCGCCCTTGGTTGTGCTGGTGTTTTATTGACAGCTTTGACACACCAGAGCGATGATTCTGAAGAGCATTGGGTGTTTTTTTCTGTGCAGGATGGGTTGAGGACATGGGAAGCTAGCTGAGCTACAGCCTCAAGGTTGCTGAGGGTTGGCATAAGCCTGCCTTTTTTTTTATTAACTTTATAAAATTAATTCTTTATCAAAATCATTCTGGCACATACATTCGCCTGAGATAATTAGTCTTTTTAAGTTTCCCCCATGCCTTGTGGGATGGTGAGGCTGTTCTGGCAAAGCAGCTGATGCTAAAGCAGTAGATGAGACTGAGGCCTGATTCTTGGCTCGGTGAAGGAGGAGCAGCCGTTGCGTATTGCTCCCATCTTCCTGCATTCCTCTCCTCCATATTCAAAGGGCAGGAGGATTTGCTACCCTGTGTGATTTTGGAAAGTCAAGCGGAAAAGGAGCAGAGTGTTCATTCGTAAAAGGCAATCCCGGGGCTTGTATAATCATTTTCAGGGTTTCTGAGAGGACATATAGCCTGGATATGTTTCTAGTTTCATGTGTGTTTTGTTTTGTTTTCCTGAATACTTACAGCGGAGTTGCAGTTTGCTTTCATCTGCTTCCTCATTGGGAATGTGTATGATGCATTTGAGCACTGGAAAAGACTCTTAAATATCTTGTGTCGCTCTGAAGATGCCATGAGGAGGTATCAAGACCTTTACACAAGCCTCATTTCTGTGCTGTATCACCAGCTCAATGAGATCCCAGCTGATTTCTTTGTGGACATTGTCTCCCAGGACAACTTTTTAACCAGCACCTTACAGGTACGTCTGTGGCTGTCCTTGCATGTAACTTAAAAAATGGGAGTTGGAAGAGAGGGTGTACAGGGCATCAGAGCAAATTTGGGGCAGATTTTCAAAAGGAAGACAACTTCTACTGATGGGCATAGGAGGCAGTGAATCTGTGCGCTCTGAGCATGCTCCTGTTCTTTCCTTTTTTCCCTGCATTCTTTAAGCAGGAATAGCACTCGCTATTAGCACTCTCCTCTGAGTTCTTTTTCTGCTGAAGTTACACACAGAGGAGTCTAATGCAGCATTAGTCTCTGTTGAAAGGCAAGCAAAGGGAGGTAAAGAGATGAAAGACCAATGAGAGTATTAATAACTGCAGTTCAGAAGGGAGGCTGTGTGGCTCCCTTCCCTGTGTGTTTTTTTTTTTTTCTTTCTTTCTGTTTTTTTAAATCTTTTTAGGATGGTTTCTTAGCAAATCATGTGGAAAGTAGCCTTGCATCGACAGGGCATGGCTGTGCTTCAGAGCTCTGGATTAGCGTTAAGTGCTGCAAGTGAATTGCACCAACGTAGCTTTTCCAAAAACACCCAAGGTCTTCGGCTACAAAAAGCTACACGCTTGTGAGAGAGACTGAGCAAGTGCAATGCTTTTTATGTGTTGCAAGTTATGCAAGTCTTCTTATTTTTTATTATTTTTTTGCCTAAGTGTCACTTATTCTAAATATGGGTGTGTGTGAGTGTCATAAAATTGGTGATGCTGGCCTGAGTCAGCTTGAATGGTATGGTGTTTTATATGCAGAGAAGTTGCAGAGATACCTTTTTGAGCTTAAGGCATTGATAATATATTAAAAGCTTTTCCATTCCTGCTAGAATCCTGTTGGTTTGCTAGGATAACATACTTATCTAGAGGGAATGTACAAGCAGTCAAGAAGGCAGAAAATATTCTACTTAGACTGAGACAGGTATGACAGTTCCTTATAATTCAGTTTTAATAAGACCTCTAACTCCCACTCACTGAAATGATGCTAAAGGCAAATAGTCAAGTTTTATAACAAAGCAAAATTCAGTTAAAATTAAAATCTGATATACTCATTTAAATCAGCAATGGAAACTTAATCTCAGGGAGAACCTCAGTAAGTTATGTTGTAGTCTTTGGTGTAAATTGTGTTACCTTCTCCTTTCTCAATGATATTGGTCGTATTTTTCTACCCGTAATTCGGAGTTGCAACTGTAGACAGCAGCAACTCGGAATTTTTGTGTCTCTGTGTGTGTGTTTGATTTTTGTTTATCCAAGCTCACTAGGCAAAATTAAGAAGGAAACATTGCTTTAATTAAGAGAATGACTTCACTTGACTTCTCCCTCCCCGGCTTTTACAAATTTGATTCACAAAATATTAGATTTGTTGTTGTTGTTTTTCCTATCCCATTTCAGGACCGGAAAATCCAGCTCTATTTTTAGCATGCTGGCAAAGCAACACTTCACCCCATTGAATTACAGCAGTGCAAAAGAATGCATTAACCCAGCGCTCTTTCCATCCAATGGAAATTTTGGAAGCACCTCTGTCTCTCTGATTATCTTTCCTTTTTGGGTACCCTAGTTCTGCAGGCTTCGACTTTTATTTACACCAGAGGAGTTAATGGCTATAAGGTGGCAAGGCTGGTGTCGGTGATCACAGCTACCTCCAGTGGGGGTCACTGCGTTCCCAGCAACATTGAAGAAATTTATGGTTTGACTCAGCCTCTCCTTGTTAGAAATTCTCCAGTTCTCTGCCCCAGGGAGATTTCCCTGGTGGTTCTGAAATATTTCCAGGGTACATCTGGGACATGCCGGTGTATGTGGGCTAGGTATAGGCAGGTAGATTGGAGGAAGTGCAAAATGGAGGTGGGAAGAATGTGTTTGAATGCAACAGCTTTATTTTTGGAGTTTGACTTCAGGCAGAAGGAGTTCAGCATAAGCACCACTGAACATGTAGGCTCCAACAGTTTTTAAAGGAAAAAAAAGTTTATGAAATAAGTAATTTAAGGTGAAATTAATTGGAAGAAAAAGTAAAGTATAACTTTATTTTTTTACTTCTTAACATGTGTTTTGCTCTGTAGAGGAGTTCTGTTGACCTTTCTCTACAAAGAGGTGTTTAGAGAGGCAGTTTCATGGTAGAATGAGTAAGGGAAAGAAAATGGTCATCCAAAAAGCACCAATATTTGCTTTTCCCTTTCAGTGTTTTCTGCAGCTGTTAGTCAGATTCCTCCTAGGTAGGTGCCTGCAGTGTCCCCATGTGGTTTCCCTTTGCTGGTTTCAGTTCAGTGTTCTTCTGCACTTAATGTTTCTTTGGCATTGAAACTCTTTCTATGGAAGTGAGTGAATTTTGGGTTGCAGATTCCATACCCTAGTAGAAACAGACAGGTGAGAGATGAGCTCTGATATGAAACACCCTGTTTAACCAGATATGGATTTAACCCTCCAAAACGGTAGCAGAAAGCTATGAATCTTTGAAAAGCTGATGAATTTGCGTATGTTTGGATGGCAGGGAGGGAGGGAGAGGAACCCACCTTCCCTAAAACCTTTTTCTCGGATAGCTGATCCCTTCCAGATGGGACTAGCCTGAAACTTTAACTGGGGCATCCTATTGATGAAAGGAGGCATAGCTCCTGCCAATGACTTCTTACTGACATCTATTTATTTATTCTTTTTAAAGGTGTTCTTTTCCTCCATCTGCAATGCTGACGTTGATAGGACACTAAGGAAGAAGGCTGAAAAGTTCAAGGCTCACCTAACGAAGAAATTTAAATGGGACTTTGAGGCAGAGCCTGAGGACTGTGCTCCTGTAGTGGTGGAGCTTCCTGAAGGAGTGCAGGTGGACTGAGCTAAGCGCCTGCTTAGAAACAAGCAGTTCTTTTGAGTAACTTTTTCTCCACCATCTCCCTAACCTTGGCAGCTTCCCAGAGCCTACTTCTCCAGCTGATGCTATTCCTGCTACATTTCCTGTGGATTTGAAAACCACAGAGGCATTTCTCACTTGGTGAGGTGACCTGCTCAGATGTTGCTGTGTGGCATCGATGGTTGCTTTGGACACTTTGTTGTTCTAGCTCTTCTGCAGCAGCTCCTCATTCTGTACTCAGCCAGACTACTAGATCCCTGATCTCTTCCGTCTTCCCTGGGCAAGAGGTGACACCCTGTTCTAAGAACATCAGTGTGTTAGACATGGAGCATTTGCTGCTCTCATTCAGTGCATTCAGAGCAAGAAGTCTAACCTCACATGACTGTTCATTGACACTTTCTGCAGCCTGACCTCAAGCTGTGAATCATGAAGTTCTGCTCTTCCTCGGCTTGCATTACAGGAGTATAATCAAAACTGTTTCCAAACAGTTAAACTTGTGCTGTTTAATGTGATTTTTGGCAATGGCGTGTTATGGAGGGCAGCTCAAAGCCACAGCAGAATTCCTCCTGTTCTGTACCCCTAATACTGAGGTATCTTATCCCTCCAATTCTGTTAAAAGCCTTTTGTATTTACTGCTGTCAGTATCTGTTTAGCCTGATAAGTCTGTTAACAAACAATACAGTCGTTGCACAGTAGCCATCCGTGCAGAAAGCAGTCAGAGTGAGACAAAAAGTCAGACTTGCACACAAACCAGGCCCTTTTGTTTTGTTAGGATGGGAAATATTAAGTGTTTTAAAAGGCACCAGTTTCTCCTTTCTCCCCGTTTCCTCAAGTAGGCTTAGCAAGAGCTTGGTGCCCATTCATAGTTTCAGTGTGCGAGCAGCATCCCTGTTGTGCTGTCTCGTAACACGTCCTCTGAAGTGTATAATCACTAGGCTTTTTGGATGTTGTTGTTGTTCACTCTCCCAGAGGAGAATCCCTGCTGTGTAGAGATTGGGTCATTCCGCTTGCTTGCTACTTTCTAGGTCTAGGACTCTTCCAGGAATTTGCCTGCCTTTATGTCTAACAAGTCTGTGTCTAACAAGTTCATGTCTAACACTGTTTGTTAATCTTTTATAGCTCAAAATAAATCTCATTGTTATCCTACAGAAAACATCTGTACATGCGGTTAGTTATTTAGCTAGAGCTTATA
Source organism: Eudromia elegans (assembly GCA_003342815.1). NCBI lineage: Eukaryota > Metazoa > Chordata > Aves > Tinamiformes > Tinamidae > Eudromia > Eudromia elegans. Next base: position 181,791 of record PTEX01000446.1, on the reverse strand, counting down.
GTGCTCTGGTACTGCCCTGTCCCTCTCTTTAGGATGTCCAGTAACTCCAGAGGTGACATAGCAGCGATATCTGTGACATCCAAGAACAGCTCCTAGTTAAATGGTACGTGGCGTTACATGGTGCAAAATACGGCGTATCCTGGAAGGAGATGCGTGATAATGGATTCCCCAAGTAACGAGGTGCTGCTTGCAGGAATTGGCTGTCAGAAGTGATAATCAGCTTTGCTGCTGTCTTTTCTCCTTCCTCAAGGGCTCTGTGTGCCTCATTGCTCCAGTGTTTTGGTTTGTCTATTTTAAATATTGACCACAGGCTCTTAGGGGACATTTATTTGCTCCTATCAATGTGTTGCATTTAATTTTTTTTTTGCACTATTTCTTGTCCTGAACACCCTTGAAGATTTTCATGTCATCATTTCATGATGTCCTCCTGTCGTCATGTCCTTTACTTGTTTGTATCCACAGGCAGTGCTGTCTTTACCGTTTGTATTTGGACAAACCATTGGCAGTCGGTGTTCCCAGCCTTGATGAAAAGTCCTTTTTGGCTTGCTGGCCTTTTTTGCACCGTCTTGAGGATGGGCCTTGTTGGTTTGGAGCAGAGCACTAATTACTGATGAAACAGGCATTTGGAGGCCTAGAACTTTTGTTAGATGTGACACTGAAGCAGCAAACTTTCATCTAAACACAGGTTGAGGTCAGTTACTCAGCCTTCAGCTCATTTAATGGAATCCTTTGGACGACTGGAGGGAAGAAGGAAGTTGGCACCTGTGAGACAACGCAAGGAATATGTTAGTGAAAGGGCAGGTCATAAGTCTGGGAGGAGAAGTAGATCAGGACTGCTTTTCCTGTTGAAGCTGGCAGGGAGGAGATTGTAAGGAAACCTGTAATGTGTAGGGAAAGGAATATATTTTTTTTTGCCCTAGCCAGCTCTGACTTCCTTTCCAACTAAGGCAGATAAAATAACCTGAAACTGGAAGCGCGATTGCACGTGTGTGTGTAAATACACACTGCTGCAAGCTAATGAAGTGTAATAGGTGATGTGCTTGCCACATTGATTCAGCAGCGAATTAGGGTCAGGCCCAGCAGCTCTTGGTTTGTTGTGGAGTGTCGCTGAAGCGTGAGCTATGTTGGTTTCTGCTTATGTGGAGAGCTGTCCTGCTGCCACAATTGAGTGAGTGAGGCAAATTGGTTTAATTCCCGGCCCCCGACAAACTTTCACTGCGGGCTGTGTTGGAGCGTGGACCCGGCTCAGTCTTGAGAGAGGTGGGTGCCAGTCTTAGGTGTTGGCAGGGGGTTGAGCTGGCTACTCGGTACCCCTGAAGATGCCCTGCACGTCGTGTTTACAGTGCAAACCTCAGTGTGATATTTTTTTCAGGCCTGAGAGCTGCTATTCCCTTTTTATCTCAGTAACATTGGCTAGGCCAGCGCTCAGAGGTGCTGCAGGACTCGCCTTGTGTGGTGGCCGGTGTGTTCTCCACCAGCAGCCACAGTTCCCTGCTGTTTCCTCGACCCTGCAAGCCCAAAGTGAGCACTGTGCTAACTCAGCTGGGGAGATCATCCCTTCCTTCCCAGGCTGAAGTACCCCATTAAGTTTATTGGGAATTGGGGAGCGTTTGCTTTTTCTTCTGCTCGATGCTCTCCTTGTTGGCCTTTTTCTGTGATCAGGCCTTTCTAAAGAGAACCAGCACTCCCAGCTCGTGGAGCGTCCTCTCCAGTTTGCCCCCGCTCCTCCCCAGTTCCAAAACAGACCGTTTCCGTCTGCTTTCAGGTGGATTGCTGGCGCCGACCGCGCTGTGTTGTGGCCGAACGTCCGGGAGGGCTTGGAAGCCCAGAGTGTTTTGTGCAACAGCCATTTCAGCAGTGCTCGAGCTCCTACGACAGCAGCGTTTGCAGACCTTGAACAGCACCAAGGCCACACAAACACGTAGGGAAGTGCTTGTCCTACAGCTCTTAGCCTCCAAGTGCAAGCGCGAGGCAAAAGGGAGTAGGTAGGGATGCTGCAGGGAGCTATGGGTAAGAATACATAGACCTAGTGCTGTGAGATTAATAATGTTAAGTGAGCTTAGGGTTAATTATTACCAGAAACAGCAATTGTTTTGATTCTTCTGTGTTTTTACTGTGCTGCTTTATGTTAAACTTGATTATTTGCTCTAGCGTAATCCTTTGTGTGCCAGGCATGTCTTGCTTCAGTTCAAGTCTATTCTTGTTAGTTGCTTTCTTTATTGTTTGCATTGTTATTTTTGGATTTAGAAAGTCAGAGTACACGTAATAAATGGCCCGTGGCCATTCGTGCCTCTGACACACCTCTCGCTCCTGTTGTGGTTAGAGTCTCGTGGGTATGCACCACCTTTCCGTGGAGCAGTTTTGCTGCTGCCGCTGCTGAGGGCTGCCAGGGACAGCCGGGTGTCGGCTGTGACGGATGGAGTAGCAGGCGCTGACCTTGTGCAGTGTGGAAAAGGATCCGCTGAAACATCCTCGTCCCTTTCTCTGAAAAAGGAAATCAAATCTTTCTCCTAGGCTGCTGTTCACTGTCGCAGCTTTGCTGGACAAGGGTTTGTTTTACCTCCTTGTTGCTATAAAAGGGATGCCCTGTGAATGGTCATTCCTTCCTAGTGGGATCAGCTGGCGCCTCACGGCTGTTTTGCTCCTCCTCGTGCATCTCTTGTCCTCAGTGCAGGCTGCGGCGCTGCCAGCAGACCCAGGCTCCACCTGCCCTTGCTGCAGCCTGTCCCGCCGGGTGCGTGTTGTGCAAACCCCACCGTGGGACCGCACGGTGGGTGGGAGCAGGAGGCACCATGCGGGGTGATGGAGCCCGTAGCTAATGCATGGGAGGCATCGACTGCGCGTGGGTCTCGCTGGGGGAGAGCGTCACCTCGGGGCCTTCATTAAGAGGGAGGAAAATGAGCTGCAAGGCAGCCTTGCTGCAAACACATCAACAAACTCCAAAGGGGTTCATCGATAGGAGGAAAAATCCATAAGCAGCGGCTGCCAGAGCGCCTGCTCCGGGTTTGCTGGTGTGCCCTGCTGCACGGGCGCGCCGTGCCTTGCTCCGAGCGCTCTGCGTTTGCAGGGCCCGGCGGTGGTTGCAGACGTGGGCGGTGCAGCCGCCGCGTTGCTGGGAGGTGCCGGGCCGGGGCCGCGCTCCCTCCGCTCGCAGTGGCGCTCCGAAGCCCCTCGGGGCCTTGAGGCCAAACGGCGCCGCTGGTGAGGACACCCTCTGTCCCCTCCCCTTGGCTCCTGCGTGCCTGGACATCGTGGTGCATTCAAGGAAGCTGATGCGAGCCTGGCGTCACATGAGCAAGGGGCTGGTGTGACAACCAGTATGTGCCCGTCCTTGGCCCTGCTCTGTCCCTTTCGCATGCACGCTTACTCCGTGACAGATTGCCTAGGAATCCTATAAACGTTACCCTCTTGCAAGTCATTCAGTAATCGCAGAGGGGTTGAGGCTGGAAGGGACCTCTAGGGATCTTCTGGTCCAAGACCCAGTCCAAGACCTCCAGAGAAGGAGCCTCCACAGCCTCAACTCCACAATCAACTGAGACAGATAAAATAAGAACAGGGCTAGGAGCTAATGGAAGGGTGGGAGGGTTGTGGGGCTCGCCCGGAGCAGAGGGGAGAGGAGCTGCTGCCTTGGCCTCTGTGCTGGTTGGAGTCTGGGACCCGGCTTTGCCTGGGATGCCTGCAGGGCTCGGCACGACAGGCGGGAGGGTTACCCTGTGCTCCAAGTGGATTAACCACCATTGATTTATGGAGAAGAATGAAGGAAGGTTCTCCCACCGGGGTCGCTGTGCCTGAAATCATTGGGATGAAACTGGCGTGAAGGGGCCGTGTGAAGGTATTGCCATGATTTTTAACACAGCCCAGTGAATTAAAACTCTAATATAGATGGCAAGTTCCAAATATAAAGTTGTTTGGAAAAAAAGAAAAAAGGCATTTTCTTTCTTAAAGAGAACAGGTTGTTTCTTGTTTTTCTGTTTGGTTTTTTTTCTGTTTTCCAAGGTCTGATTTCTCTCTACTTGGAAGCAGAAGAAATAGCAGGTGGAGGCGAGGATGGCTTGCCTCAGAAGTGGTTGTGGCTTCATAGAAGGCTGTTGAGGGTTTTGAAATGAGAGTTGTTGAGGATTTTATAATTGAAAAATTACGTGTGGAAAAACCCATTTCCTCTCGATGCTGGAGTAGGAGCTCTTTGCCCTTGCTTCGGGTGGCTTATGAAATCCTGCGATGCAAGAACAAGGGGTGGCGTTGGTTGATTGGTTGGGTTTTCCTCTGTCTGGAAGCAAAACTTAGGATTCTTGTAGAATATAGGCACTGTTATAAGCACCTTTGGGCAAGCAGAGAGGTGTCTCTTTCTGGCTGGAAAGGTCCTTCAAGGATGTGGCTTTCTTTGAGAAGCTGGTCAGTCTAATCCTGATTTTTCTTTTTTTCTGAAATGCTCTTGGTTTGGACAGTGGGATTTTCCGGTAATTGTTTTTTAGGAACCTGTGCTGGGTATCCCATGCTGATTCAGTAATGGGAAGATTAGCAGTGACACAGGTTACCCGTGTCACTGTCCCATTGCTATGCAATTTAGTCATAACTTTCCAGAGCTTGTAGAAAGCTCTGGGTTCACGGGCCAGGACTGCTCCTGGCAATGGGGTGGGTATTTACAGCTTCTCAAAAACACAGAACAAAACCCCCAAAACCAGTCTTTGCTTATGCTCTTTTTACTCGTGTCTCTCTTCTGCAAGGGTTATTATGGAGACAGTATCACTGGTTGGAGCACAAGATCCATCTTGTGTTTCAACCTCACGTATTGGGAGCTGCTCAGTGACAGAGGAATCTCCTCTGAGGAAGGAGAAGGGCCTTTGGGTGCTTGGTCCTCCCTACCTTTCAAGCACGGGGTAGCTCTGAGCGTTCGTGCTTAGTCAATGCAGCAAGGGGGGTTTTGTCTTATGATCTTCAGCCCGAGGAAGCGCTCAAACGAGGCAGCTCCCGCTGAGCGCTGCCCTGTCTGTGAACACTGGAGAGAGGGATTCTGAGCTCGGACGGGGCTTCCCACACGGAAAGGTGATGGAAAAGCTGTAGAGCTCTCACACCAGGGCTTTTGGGACATCTTGGCCTGGAAAGGGGCTGACTTCTTGAGCATCTGCTATCAGCTAATCCAGGAGCAACAGAACAAGCCTTGGATCAAGAAGTTCGTCAATAATCTGTGTTTTGGGGACAGCTGTTTCCTCCAAGCAGAGGTCAGCTGTTTCTGGGAGCAGAAAGATGAGCTGTTCCTTACAGTGGCATTTCCTTGAGGATTTTATTTATTTCCATTAGTCAGTAGTCCCTCGGTGGCGCTTCTGTGCTGCTCCTTCTGTGTTCCTTTTGTGCCCTGGGGACTGCAGTAGTTCCACGGAGCGCTGGGGTTGTCCCAAGGCCGTGCGCTGCTGCTGGCCCTAGGATTCGGCGTGCTCGGGATTACGGGGCTCCAGGTGCGACGCAGCGGGACGGAGTGCGAGGCAGCACGGCGAGAAGAGAAGGTGTTTCAAGCACACGAAGAGCTGAGCAGCCCCGCCGGCTGAGTTCCTCCACTTGGGCACTAAGGGAAATCTCTGCTCTGGTGGCATTTTGGTTTTGTTTTCAAACAGCCACGGCAGAGTTTAAGCAGCACCTCTTGAGATTTTTGTTCATTGTCAAGTGAGCTTTGCAGACCTCTGCAACCCCTCCTGTGTGCAGTCCAGAAGGGACCCGTTGGACACATCTGCGGCTGTGGTGTGTGCTCACGCAGGGCCTCTAATAGTCTAATTTCATTAGCAGAAGGTCACTGGGGAGGCCTGGGCATGTGCATCATCGCTGGAGGTTCACGCCGCCGACACGTGTTCACTTAATGCACTTACTTTTTATAACAAGATCAATAACCAATGTGATCTAATGTTCCTTCTGGGGCCCTCGCTCTATTCCCTAGCAGAAGCAGCAGGTCAAGAGCCCTCCTGCGTTAGCAAAGAGATGTTCCACCTTCCTTATTATCCCCAGTTCTCTGCAGAGATTCTTTTACACTCGCAACAAAAATGTTGTCTTTCATTTTTCTTTTCTTTCTTTTTGCTTTGTCGATGACAAAACGCTCATTCACACTTCAAAAGATGGGCCAACTTCTCTTTCCCTACCAGGGGTCCTTGTCCGTTCTGATGTGACTAATTCTGCAGCCTCCTCTCCATTTCAGTACTGGAAGGAAACTGGGATTTTGCCTTGCGACTGGTGTGGGTGGCTGGAGGTGGGTCTGGATGGGCTTTGGGGCAGGCACAGGCAAACGGTGCCTTGGATGTGTCAACAAGGCGGGAGGGACAGAGCCCTGGGAGACATTTGGGTGGGATGGCGGGTGCTGAGGGCGGGATGGGGAGTGGAACAGACTCCGTACGGATTTGACGAGCAATCCCAAGCCGGCTAGGGGCTTGGGGAGGCAGGAGCGGAGGAGCCTTTGCCTCTCCCTCCGCCTCCCCCCAGGCTCCCCACTGTCCCCTGGGTGTCCCCCGCCGGGTGCCCCGCTGTCCCCTTGGTGTCCCCTCCCAGGCTCCCCGCTGTCCCCTGGCTGTCTCCCCTGTTCCCCCCACTGTCCCCTGGCTGTCTCCCCTGTTCCCCCCGCTGTACCCTGGTTGTCTCCCCCCAGGCTCCCCGCTGTCCCCTGGGTGTCTCCCCTGTTCCCCCCACTGTCCCCTGGCTGTCTCGCCCGGGCTCCCCGCTGTCCCCTGGCTGTCTCCCCTGTTCCCCCTGCTGTCCCCTGGGTGTCTCCCCCCGGGCTCCCCGCTGTCCCCTGGCTGTCTCCCCTGTTCCCCGCGCTGTCCCCTGGGTGTCTCCCTGCGGCTCGTGCCCGGGTGGCCGCCAGCTCCGGACCCGTTCCCGGCGCTGCCCTCGCTGCGGTGCCCGGTCCCTGCTCGCTGCGGTGCCCGGTCCTGCTCGCTGCGGAGGAGCAGGCAGGTGGCAGCACCGCCCGCCGAGCGGCCCCGTCCCTGCAGCGCCTGCCCGGTCCCCACCAGCACCCTGCGCGTGGGGACCCCGGCAGGCAGGCCAGCAGTGCCCAGGGGCCCCTCGGCAGGGACCAGGCCGGGGGTGCAGCGCGATCCCGGGGACGGCACCCCCAGCAAAGCCACGGCCCGAGGGCAGTGTGACCGCCGGAGCGCTCCCGGCTCGCCCTGGGGAGGTGGGTGCAAAGACATCCTTGAGGTGACCTTTGTGGAGCAGTTCTCTTCCCTACAGCCGGGCTTAGTGTTCTCCCGTGCGGGGCCTGACGGTGCACACGGGAACTCGGGGCTGGCGCCCTGCGGAGGAGCTGAGCAGGACGGGTGCGGGGGGACGATCCCTGACGAGTCAGACGTCGATCTGCTCGACTGTCAGCAGCTGCTGTGGGTGCTTTTGGCTGGGCGCAGCGTCCGTGTTCCCAGCTGCACCTGCAAAGCGTTTGGTCCAAGCGTCCAAGCACTAAAACCAGCGTTTCTGGTCTGGAGCTGGCCAAGGATTAGGCTCACGTTCTAACTGGGAAAGCTGCAAAGGCGAAGTGATACCGATCCTGCGCAGTGCGAGCGTGGCAGAACCGGGAAGAGTCCCCAGCACTCACGGAATATGTTCGCTATGGAGCTTTCCCTGTTTGCAGAGAAGGTGGCAGGAAGCCTTGCCTGCTGTCAGTGGTCTTGGAGGAGCTGATACGAAGGTCCCCTCTCCCTGTTAGGTCCAAGGAACAGAGCCTAGGTCATAGGTGTCATGCAGGAAGCACAAGCAGGACGTGCACAAGTGCCCGTGGTAATCTGTGCGGATGGGAAGAGGGAAGCGTGCTGCAATGTCCCCGGGGGAGATGCTTCCTCCCAGCCTCCGAGCCTTGCTGGGTGAGCGCGGCGGGGGCCCCTCCGGCGCTGCGGGACGGTGCTGGGGCTTCCTGGAGGCCCCGGCAGGGTGCGAGCGCAGCGGCACCACCCAGCCCGAAGGGCAGAGCGCCCGGCCGCGGGCGGGAGCGCGGGGAGGCCCCGCACAGCCCCACGCTTCCCCGGCAGACCGGCTCAGAGCTGCTTCTGAGGACACGCTGCAAGGCTCACGCCCTCGCTGCTGCTCGCTGGTCCCGTGACGCTGCCATTTGACACGGACCCGGTGTCTCCTTCGGTCAGTGGGAAGGGAAGCGGCTCTGTTTGTGTTTTGTCTTTTCCCTCTGATACTGCCTGGTGCATTTTGCTCAGGTTACAGATATTTCTGGACTTCACCGTCCCACTTTGCTCTGGACTTTGCTGTGCTCCGTGCTGTGCACATGTAGAACGTGTTATGTATCTGCCTGTGTCTGGCGGCCCCATAGCTCAGAAGACCTTGGCACCATATGCAAGTCAAATTAAGCTCCAATTACTGTATTGCTGAGTCTCCAGACATCAGCACGAGCTAAACAGTACCAAATTGAAGCAAGCAGGCACAGGCGCAAGTGCTATTGACCACCTTCGTGCTGGCAAATCTGCTAGTGTCTGGTACAGCTTCTCCCCTCCATAAGATTCCAGGTTCTTGGTGTTCCTGTGATGAAGCTAGAAGGGAGAGTTGGGGCGGGTTTGTGCCTGCTTTGGTTTTGTGCATCCCGCAGAGGGAGCCTGGGCCTTGGGCAGCCACGGGCAGCCTGCAGTGGGTGATGTTGCCTTCCCCGCACGCTGGCAGCTCGTGGGAGACTCAGGGGCCCGGGGCACAGGTTTCATCTGCAGAATTCCACCATGGTCCATCACGATGTGTCTTTGGGTCCGTGAGTGCGGGGCTGAGGTGCTTCATCTGGGCACGGCGGAGCAGCTGCAGGATCTGGTCACTCGGTGGGGCCGAGGGGGTGCTGAGCCCTCCTGCGGGGTGGGAAGCTGATGACTTGGCTGCCAGCTTCGTGTCCCTGCGTGCAGTTGCACCTACATTCCCCAGGAACCAACAGAGGGTGAGATGCTCTTTGTTGCCAGAGAAAAATCTCTGCACATCCAGGGTCCATGGTGGCTTAGATGGGCTAACCGCCCTTGCCCGGTGTGCTGGAGGAGCCGGGGTTGATTCTGGAATCGGTCGCTGCTGGCGGCTCGCGAGCCGGGCAGGGAGCTGTTTGCTGGGGCTTTGCACGGGCTCTGCTGTCAGGTCCCGCAAGGGGATCCTGCGCTTGGGGCTGGGCAGAGAAGCAGAGGGGCAATAATTTCCATCTGCCGAGGTTTTAGGTTACAGATGGCTTCACCGTGCAAGTGGGCTTTGCTGCTGGGCATTATGCTAGCCTTGCACTTCCCTTTGGAGATCCCAGCCCTTTGCACAAGACGTGGTAGGGAAAAAACGGGCCGTTTGCCCTTTCCCAATGAGACAAACCAAGGCCTGGAGCGGGGTGAGAACGGGGCCGGTTCTGCCTTGTGGCACCTCGACGGGCTGGACGCAGCTCGCGGGCACCATGCGGGTCCTGGAGGGGAGCTCGGGACCCTGACTGCACGTTGGTTGTGTTGGGGTCCGTGCTCGCCTGCCTGCCTCGGCACGGGGAAGCCCAGGGCTCTCGGTGGGCAGTGGGTGTGCAGGAGCTGAAGAGCAGCTACTTGCAGTGCTCCGTAAGGAGAAAGGAAGGAAACACAAGTGACTGCTGCAAGGAACACAATCTCCTGTGGAAGCAATTGCTGCTCTGTTCCACCCACGCCCTGAGCAAATGGCCTTCATGCACTGACTAATCCCCTTCTTTCCAGGAACGGCCGGACAGGACTGAGCTTCCCGCCAGGCCGGTTTCCACTGCTCCCGGTGCCTGTGCAGGGCGGCCAGGACACGAGGACCATCCTGAAGAGCCGGGGGAGACTTCAAGGAGTTCAGCTTTTGGTAACTGTGGTCCCTAACTGCATCCAGGAGCCCTCGGGCATGCCATGAGCCTCTGGCTTAGTCACAGGGCCCCCAACTGCCACCACAGCCCCACAGTCCAGTGAGCTGAGAGCACGGAGCCCTCCCGGGTCCTCTGCAGAGGGAAGGGTATCGTGTCTCTGCAGCGACGGCCTCGGGGGTCTGTGTGCACGTGAGCGGCGTTCTGAGAGCGGGGAGACCCTGTCTCAGATAACGTGCTCGGCGGTGGCCGCCTTACCTAAGGAACTGGGAAAGTGTGGAGGAGAACGGGAATGTGGGACAGTTCTGGAGGAGGAGACTTAGCGGAGCTGCAAGGAAGTGTCTGGTGATCTTGAAATCTTTTGTCCAGCCAGCCCACTATTTATATGTGGAACAGTTTGTCCCGAGGTGTGGTAAAGACTAGAACTATGAAACGAAATTTAAAAGAGAATTTGGAAAATGCAATGATCTATCTGCAGCAGTTGCCTCGGGAAGCCCTTGAAATGTGGCTGGTTGTCCAGGGAGAATCTACCATGCAAGTAGTTCCTATGCTGTGTGCCCTGGGGGAGAGGCCCTGCGGAGCAGGGGCATGTCCTCATCCATCACTCCCTGCCCTGCTCGTGGGAGCTGATGGAAGAGGAGGCCTGGAGTCTAGTTTGTCACTTGACATCCACTGTGGGGTAAACAGTCTCTTCTAGGTGTGTCAGTCCCACACATCCATCTTTCCTGTCCATCTCCTGCTGCTTAGTCATCTCTTGATATCCTTCACCACGGCTTGCTTCTCCTGTGTAGAGCACATGGAAAGGTGGCACCGAGGTGAGGAGCTGGCTCCTGGCAGCCCAAAATGCCCGAAGTGTGACACCCAGCACTGCCTAACTGGAGAGAAGCAAAGGTGGTAGATGGTTTCCTGTCTGGAGAGATGGAGCTGCTTGATGGAGCATCAGAATGTCTAAGACAACCTGTGAACTTGGGTTGAGGGGGCAGCGTGCACTGCCCGTGCTCCTTGCCCTGGGTCCTGAAGCAGTTTTATAGTGACGGTGGGAAGGGGACAGAGCTTTTTCTTCCCTTTGCACACTGAAGGGGCAGCCCCCAGCAGGGTGCCTGGGCCTCGCAGCATCAGAGGATCCGGTTCATTGGCTGGAGAGCAGGCTCTCAATGTGGACAGTCCTGAGGCCCAACCACGTAGGTAGGTGGTGGGGCGCTGGAAAGCACGTGGCAGACCGCAGATGAGCGCTAGTGTTGCTTTGCTCGTCACAACACGGTTACCAAATGAAAGACCAAGCTGCAAGGAGGACACTGTGCTGGGCAATAAGGTGCATGGCTTGATAATGATACGATGACAGACCTTTGGCTCATGCAGGAGGTGAGAGGAGACAGGAGCAGGATCCAAGGAGGCAAATGTTTTGTGAGAGAACACGAGAAAGAGAAAGATACGACAAGGAGATGGAGAAGATTAGGTCTAGCCTATGACAGGATGGTTGCCTAGGGTAGGTTATGCCTAGTGATCTACCCATCCCGGGGAGAGCATGGGTGGGCTGAAGATTGCTGTTTCCTGCACCCTCTGCCGGGTAGAGAGCTCCTGCCTTTGGCTACGCCGCCACCTTTGCTGGAGGGTGACTGTTTGTTTCTCCTCTCTCTGAAGGTTGCTCTCCATTGGCACGAAGGGATCAGCTCCCGGCCATGCCAAGCTGCTTGCGTTTTTGCACTTGTGTTTTTCTTAGTAGAATGCAGCATTCTGACACGCCGCCACGGCTCCTGTGAGCGGGCTCGTGAAGAGAGTGGCGTGCACGGGGAGAGGCGGACGAACAATGCACGGAGCCGTGCGCGCCGTCACGGGGGGATGCTGCATGCAAATGCACAATATACATAATTTACCAAGACATTAATATTAATGGGCGTCCTAGCCTAACCCCTTGTAAAAATAATTAGCAACAAAACTGCTCTTGCAGCCTCTTCGACATCTCATTCTCCATAGAGAGCAGCTTCTTCCCGCTTCTGTCTTGGTGCTCTAGCCCGGACTCCTCGCTCCCCCGCTAAGAAGAGGATTTAGAAAGAGCATCACAGTCTTTAAAAGCTCCTTCCTGCTCTGCAAGGCCACACAGGAGGTTGTCTCATGCTTCTGAAGATCACCAAAGGCTCCTAGGCCTGCTTTCCCTCTCCGAAATGGGGTAGCTGCTCACAAAAATGGCTTTAGGGCTGTCCCTGCCCTCCATCTCGGTCCGGCTCGCCCTGATCTCTCTTTCCCGCCCCGCCACGTGGCAGCTCTGCGTAGTCGCTATGGAATTGTCGTGATTCAGGGCATGTCTCTGCACTGCGAGCGGATGGATGTGCCACGTGCAACCTCCGCGCTCAAGTTCAGCGCCATCGAGGCCCTCACCTCAGCGTTGCTGCTGGGAATCCACCTCAAAGGAGCGGGTTGTGAGGAAGCGGAGCCCAGGTCTGTCTCCAGGTGCTGGCTTTGCCATCGAGGAGAGTAGGCTGTTTTGGCAATCGCTTCAAATGTGGCAATTTCTGGAGGCAAAAGCTACTGAAGGCTTCTCTGGCAGCCTGTCTGGGGAGCCGGCTCCACGGAAGGACCACCGTGATCCTGCGGGACTGACTCCCCTGCTCCATCCGACTCACGGTGCCTGCCAGCCAGCACCCTGTGTGTGCTGAAAACCCCTGCCTTCCGTGGGTGCTCCGGGCTCCTCGTAGGCGGGGAAGAGTCAGGCTGTGACACTTGCAAAGTCCAGGAAGGCTGCGCAGTGTGGAAAAGCATGGGTTTGAGGCGAGCTGCAGGGAAGGACAGTACCCAACTTGGGTTTCTGCTTGGCACGCTTGCTTTCTCTTCCCATGGCCTCTCCTCTCTGAAAACCGTGGGGAGGCGGATTCAGTGTGGAGTCTTTCTTCAGAAGCTCTCAAATTTTGTGAGCTTGAACAAGGCATCTAGCTTTGGGGTTGGGGTGCGGGAAACGGCTGCACCGAAGCAGTTCCTCCTCCCAGAAAAAGGGGAGGCTGGATGAAGAGCATCCGCCCATAACGCAGCCTCCCTCCCTCCTTCCTTCTGCTGATGCTCGCGCGCTGTCGAGGAGGGAAGCACAGGCTCTCGGTTCCTGCCAACCAAGCGATGCGCTGTCATTAAAGCCCTGAAACGGGGAAATGCACAAGAACGGCTTTGAAGTGTTTTCCAGAGCCTGCAGCGAGGACTCGCAGCTGCAGCGCGAGACTGGGCCTGGCCAGATGGCCTGGAGGAGATCTCCCTCCCTCAGCTCCCATGGAGCAGCTGAGACAGCCCGGACGGCTCCTCGCCAGCCCCTGCGTGGCCGTGGCCAAAAGCCAGTCCATTCCCAAGGTTGCTCGCAGACACGGGGCGGATTCCAAGGGGGCTCTTGGGAAAGGAGCGGGGAGGTAACTCTGTGTTTGAATCTGGCTTAGGCTTCCCTCTTAGGCTAACCATTCACTGGGGCGGTTCTCTGTTTGTCTCCTGATTTTCTGACCAGCGGCAGGAGCACGTTTGGATGGTGGTGCTTTTCCTTCAGTGGTGCTTTTCTTTTCTCAAAGAACCTTTATTTTGAAAAAACTAGGGGTGCTACCACGTGTCCCCAGGAACAGGGCATCTGTGGGACATGCCGTGGTCGCAGCTCAGGTCCCGGGTACGTGGTGGTGTTTGAAACTCCCCCGGTACCCGCGACACCGCGTGAAGCCGTCAGGGCGGCGCAGGGCCTCGTGGGGAGCTGGAGGCCTGGCCAGAGTGTCCCATGGCTGAGAGCAGCCCTTTCTGAACCTGAGCAAGGGGCTTGTTCCCGCACCGCGGGGCTGCCAGCCGCATGGTCTTGATGTCCCCCGCCTAGTTCTGCCCCTCGGAGCACAGTCCTCACAAATGCCCTCCCTGTGAGCAGAGCCAGAGGGTCGGGAGTGGCGGCGGAGGAGGGGACAGGGGGGACTCGGGCACTGCCCGGCTGCCAGCGGCTGCACGGAGGGCTCCTCTCGCCTCCTCCCTGCTGCCGCCCTCCTTTGGCTGCAGACGAAAAGCAGCCTTTGGAATACAGGCCAAGGTCACCGTTCCCGTCTGCGGCGCGCGAGGCTGCGCCGTGGTGGTGACAGCCTGGCAGGGGCTCTCGCTGCCCGTGCCCCAGGGCTGCCCCTCGGCGGGGCCGCGCCGGCAGGACCGTGGGCGCCGCCGCGCCGGGCACACGCACGGGCAGGGCCGGGCGTGCGAGCTGGCGCTGCTGCCATGCCTGCTCCAGAAGGCACGCGAGCGGCCAGGCGGGAGGACTCCGAGCACAGCACGTCCGTGCTGGCGGCCCGGCTGTGCCGCCAATGCCGTGGGGCAGGACGCGCGGTGTCAGGTCTCTTCCGCCCTCTCTTGCTGGACGTGGGCATGCTGAGAGCCCCGCTGGTGACTGCAGAGGTGGTGCCTTGAGGTTGCCGAGACCTGTCTCGGGGGGGGCACTTTTGCAAGTGCTTTTGAGAGTAGGACTCAAGGGAAGTGTCTTGGAGGTCCCATGAGCCTCGGGCTGGCCTCGGTCTGCTTCACGACGCCTTCCTGCCCTTTCGGTGCCACCAGGCGTTGTGTTCTGAGCGCCCGAGCGCTCTGGAGATGCCTTGCCACCACGTCAGTGGGCTTGGGCCAAGGCAACGTGTGCAATTGAACTTCCTTGGGAAGAGTCCAAGTGTGAACGTCATCTTCCCTCCCTCCAAGCACAAAGGTTTTGAGTATGAACACACTTGTTATCCGAAGGGGAAACGAGGGTCCCAGAAACAAATGCTGAGCAGTGACTGCCCTTTTGAAGAGAAGTTTCCTTATGGCTGTCCCTAGAGGATATCCCGGCGGATGCCAGCACTCCCATAGCAGTTTTGGCTAATGGAGGAAGATAATCCCCATGTCCTGCTGATGTTGTCTGTCCATGCCGGGCCCATGCCTGTCCTGTGTCTGTGTGGTGCTGGGTGCCGAGCGCTGCAGGCTCTGGCTTTCCAAGTGCCCGGATGCCCTCGGGGTGCCCTCAAGTGCGTCCTGTGACAAGACGATGCTGTTGCTGAGGCGAGGCAGAAGGTAGTCAGCCCAAAACACCACAGTGGTGCCTTGCCTCCGAATGCAGGACAAGGCGGACCTGTAACTCCCAGCCTGAGCTCTGGAGTGTCCAAAGGTCTCTTCTGAGCTCTCAGGAGTGCAAGGCTAAGACTGCTGCTGCCAGCGTGTCCTGGGGGGAATGGCTCCACGGACCCACTGCATCACAAGAGCTGCTGGATCGAGCGTGTGGTGGGAGTGCTGGATGAATGACGGAGCTGCCAAAGGGAAGAACTTGCACCCCTGGAGTCAAAGACCTGTCCTTTGAACAGGAATGCTATAGTTTTCCTGTCTTGATATTCCAAGCTGATTTCCAAGAGATGGAATGGCCAGTGCAGTAGACCCAATGTCATTCCACTTGCACACCCAGTGCAAATCTGGTCCAGGGGAGAGGGGAGCTGGGACTGAGCCCTGCTGACATTGGAGGAGTGCTCTCTGTGTCCATAACCTGAACACCTTCTGTGTGGAAGGAAAAGCACTGACTCTGCATACGCAATGTGAATTGGGAATGTTGGACCTGGTCACCTGAGTGTTGTGCCCTGAAGCCCCCAAATGTCTCATCTTCTTTCAGTTGGTCCTTCCATTTCTATTTCTGGCTGGAAGTGAGGGGTAAGTCCTCAGAGAAAGGACTGGGAGAACGTGACCAAGTCCTAGGGAGTGACTTGTTTGGCCAACAGAATGTCTAGGCATTCCTTTGCCTTGTGCTTTTCTTAAGGATCTCTTCTGCTCCTGTGGCCCGGAGACACTCACTATACTTATCCTTCAAAGTCCAGGCCCACCCTTCCTCCTTTCTAGCTGCCTGAGGAGGCCCAAAATTCTGTGCCTGCTCCATCTCATCACCACCTCCTGCTCGCCAAGGCCTATGAGGACCGCAAGGAGGAAGTGAGGAGAGTGATTACTATTTGCCATGATAGAACTAGTTAGAAATAGTAGTTCCCATCGTAGTTCTGTGATGCCCGATTGATCAACACTTCTTTTTTTCTCCCTTCTTATTTTCTAGTAGACCTTTGATTTGATGAGCTTTGTCCCAATACTCCAGGGTTATAGGAGGAGTGGGAGAGAGACACTTGGCCTGGAGACGCTTTTCGGGTGTGCTGTTAATCCCTGAGCAGACAGCGGCAAGTGGCCCAAGTGGCAAGTAGTGCAGAGGCAGAGCACCTCCCCTGGAAGACGGTTGACTGCTCTGGTACTTCTCCAGAGCCTGCTTTGCACTTGCACTGCTCATCCCCGGCAAAGAGCGTCTAGCACAGCTAGGGCCGGTGCCTGTGCTGTCAACACGTTCCCAACTAAACCGGAGGGCTTTGGGAGCTTCCCGGAGGTGGGAGCCAACTCAAGCCTTAGTTCTGCCAAGTGGCAGACCTGGAGGATGCCGGGACCTGTTGCAACCCAGCAGGAATCACTGTGGAAATTGTTTCAATGACTGCCAATAAGCAGACAACTCGTGGCAACCCTGCAGATGATCCTTGACTCCTTGTTTCAAGAGAGAAAGTGAGGAGAGGGAGCCCCGGCTCCCATCCCTGCTTCCAAGGAGGCAATGGGTCATATTCTCTTCTGGCAGTGAGGTTTAATATAAAGGATCATGTAAAGGATCCCTCCTGCAAATTGCACTTCCCCTGCAATGAAAAGATATCAGCGCGAACGAGGCTTATCAGCAGTCCAGCTCTTCCGATGCCGCTGGGAATTCTTTCCAGCTTTTGAGGCCGCTGCAGTCCTGGTGGGCGGATCAGTGCCAATCTCTCCCAGGACATCTGCCCCCCCAGGCCCTATGGCCCTGCAATGCCCCTTTCCTCTGGCCTGTCTCTGGCCTCGACACCCCGTTAAATCTCCCACCTTGCTGCTCTGCGCCGTTGCTCAGGACACTAGGCAAAAATCCTGGGCTGTAAAACCAGTGTTTTCCCCTGGGTTTCTTCGGAGAGTGGTTTAGCATTTCAAGCGCAGGGAGAAGCTCTCCTAGAGGGCACGCAAAATGATGGGTGAGCCCCACATAGGATGGTGCCATAACCACAGCCCCAGGCCTGAGCCTGGGAGCCTGGAAGCCGGGAGAAATGGGAAAGCGCGTGGGGAAAAGGGAGAGGAGCTCTTGCAGCTGGGTGCTCCTCTCGCGCCCTCCGATCTCTGCCTCTCTCCTCGCTTGTAGAAAGCTCCTGAAAAGGCAGAATTACCAACTTTTTGTTTTCCCAACCTGCATTTTAAGTGGAAGACAGCTAAATAAATATTTCTAGAGCTTTTCAGCAAGGCAGCAATGGGAATCTCTGCGAACTGCCGTGGGGTGAAGCAGGGATGTGGGGAATGGAAGAAGCCATCCCGAAGTCCTCTCAGGACGTTGATGTGCAGGTTAGTATTTCTAAGCAGCACAGGCTGCCGCGAGAAGTGGGGATGCAGACCTAGGCCTGCCTTGGACATCAGCACGTGAGCGAAGCGCCGTGGGCCGCTCTGCTTTCGGCAGCTTGGTCAGCTCTGCTGGAACTAGCGAGAACGGGGCTTGTATTTATTGGTGATTCTGGGTGTTGCTTTTAGCGAAACCCCCCGTTTTCCACAGCTGTTTGTTTGTGCGTGGCTGTTGGCTTGCCCAGGATGCTGGTGCAGTGAGTGTGATCACTGTGCACAACTATCCAGACCCGGCCTTGCTCTCAGGGACTGAACAAAAGCTCTTATGACAAGTTAAGGCTGATCTGCTGGTCTGAGCTTGGTACAGTCCGTGTTAGTCCACTCTTCCTTCTCAGCCTATACGTGGCCTTTGTGGTAAACTGCCATTTGCACAACTGAGACCTAGACAGGCTTTTTATGACAGCAGTTCCACTGCAAACCTGTTCCTTGCTTAGTTGTAGTGACGGATGAGGTGCCTCAAGGTGGTTGGTGGCTTTGTCCTGTTCGTGACGTGTCGGACACGTCACTTCTGAATGACTTCAAAGCTCAAGACCTGAATTATTGGGTGAGAGCGGAGCAGCTCTGCAGGCAGTTCCCGCGCGCCCTGTGCACAGCCCTGCGGAAGCCGTTCCTTGGATGGGAATCCTTCCGCCCGCATCCGGAGCCCGCAACCCGGCCCAGCACGCCAGCGAACGCTGGAGAACAGCGAGGGGCTGAGCTCGTGCCGGGCAGCGGGCTCTGCATTTTAGACCCGGGTGTCCCACCTTGGCCCCACAGATGTATCCGTGTCACGAGGGCTGAGGTGGGTGCCTGAGTGAGGAGGTGAGCAGGAAGGGGCTGCACTCTCGCAGCTCTCCCCTTGGCATCACTCTCTGCAAGGACCAGCGTCACAGGAGAGGCTGTGCAGGCCCTTCTGACCGTGCTTGAGTGCGTCTGGCTGCCCACGTGGCTTCCCAAGAGGTTTCACACCCAAACCCAGCAGTGTCTCCAACACGCAGCCGGGTGCGCCAGCCTTGGGCTCTGTCCCGATGCTGCCCAGTTCTCCTTCACCCCAAGGACTGGCATGGTGTTCCCTCCTGCTGTGGCTCTTGCTGTTTCTAGTACTATTTGCTTGGACAGCTATTCCCTGTTCATTTTTTTTGTAATCAGAGCTGTTAACTGGGGCAGGGATATTGCAATAAACACCCTCTTGGGTGGAAGTGAGGGAAGGACAGAGAGGGAGGAACCACTTTGCCCCGGTCAGCAACCGTCCTGTCATAGGAGAAAAGGATGGGAGAAGAAGGCGGCTCCTCGAGTCTTCCCGCCACAGCTGATCCCGGCTGATGAGCAGAGCCCCGACCTCGTGCGCTGGACCTCAGTCCTCCCGCATAGCCGGCACCCGACGTCCTTCGCCGCGGGGTGCGGCGCATGCCGGCGGCTTCGTGCGGGCGCTGCCCTTCCCTCCCCGCCTGCCCGTCCCGCTCCGGGAGCCCCGCGCCCTCTCCAGGCGCCCGGGAGCCGCGCCGAGCGTCGGAGCCCTCCGGAGGCTCTGCAGCAGGGTGCCTGGGGGAGTGTGCGGGGCATTTATTTATAACCTCCCCAGTTTCACCTGTCTGCTCAGTCACAACAGTCCCAGACACGCTGCCTTCCTCCCCCGTTTTCCATATGCTAATGCTTTCCTCTCACCTGCCAGGGCTGCTAATAGACCTGTTCGTGTCAGCCTGACAGACAGCCCTTTAATTTTCCCCTCCTGTGAAGAGCGAGGCCCGGGAGAGCAAGGCCACCCACCAGGAGGGACCCAGCGCTCCGGCGGCTCCCGCGGCTGCTGGGGGCTCCGCGGACGGGACCCGAGCTCTGGGGCTGGCTGGCCCCGTTCGAGAGCTGCTGTGCCCAGGGCGTCCCCGCTGCGAGCAGGATGGTTTCCCCTCCTGTTCCCAGACCAGCCAGAAGGAGATGAGACCGTTCCCAAAAGGATCCCGCTCTTCTCATGGTGGTGAGTTCCCATCCATCCTGCTGGTTCCCCCTCCCTGTAGCACAGGCTGCTCTGCAGGACGTGGGGTAGGGACAGTGGGGCCGGGTCCGTTCCTGGCTTTTCACTGCCTTTCAGATGGAAATGGTGGCAGGTCCATCCCCGCCTCGGAGAGCTGGGTCCCGCTCTGCGGCACCTCTCGGGCAGGTCCCAGCTCTCTGCCTGAGCTTCCCTGGTGTGCCAGAGCTGCCTTTTGCCTCCTTGCATCTGTTTCCACCTAACCCCAAGCCAGGGCAGTTCTCACGCTGTCCTCAGCTTTGTCCAAGGGGTCCCAAATAACCCATCTCTTTCAAAAAGCTGAGAAAATGTGACACGAGCCTCTGGTTGTCACCTGCGTAGCCTGTGAGTCCTGCACATCCTCCTGGCATCTGTGCTTCCCACTGCCCCGCTGCCAGCTCGCCCTCCTGCCCGCTCTGTTGTCCTCTCCAGGGCACCAGCACCTCCGTTTCACTGTCACCCCCTCCACAGAAAGGCCACCTTGCATCCTGCGGCCCAGGACACAGAGGTCTTGGTTATCCAACAAGCTAATAGAGCCGTGCCTTCGCCTTGGTGTCGGTGGGATGGGGCTGGAAAGCAGAGCTCAAGGGTGATTTCTCCCAGCTCACTCCCATCTCCGTGGGCTACCACGGCCATTGCGTTTGCCTGGGACCTGGTGGCGCGGGCCCTGCGCTCTGCTCGTGCCCCAGAGCTGGCAGAGGGCAGTGACAGTGATGCCCTGGCCGGCCTTGCCCCCCTTCCTGCTCCGAGCCCTTCCTTTCTGATCAGGCCTTGAATGACGCAAGGTTATTTTGCACGCTAGATATCACCCATGATGAGCACTTCCCTCTATTCTTGGACCTTTTGAGCATCTTTGTCCTCCCCTCCATTTTTAAATTAAAAAGAAAGGAAAAAAAAAAAAAAAAAGAAGTTTCCATAGGAACTCGGTGAGAGGCTGATCCTACCCTCATTATTTGCTCAGTGAAAGGAACTTTATTTTCATCTGTTTGTGTACATTGTCAGATTTTGGCTAAACCTACTTTCCTGACTTTGTACAGTGTGTTCTTTTAATCTTCATTTCAAATGCATTCATCCTGTGGCTTAATTTATCTCGTATTGTGATCAAATTTAGCTGAAAGCGATCTGCTTTGCCAGTTTTGAATATTCATCAGCTGCCTCATTCATTCACTGAGGCAAGCCCTGCTCGGCGCACGTGGCTGTGGCCGCGGTGGCCTTCGCCGGCTGCTCGCGGGCAGGGTGCTCGCCCGGGACACTACTCGTCCCTGCTGCAAAACGCCGCCGGGAACCTCCGTCCTGCACACGTGGCTTCCGCGAGGGAGGACAGAGCAGTGCCCGCGCTGTAGGCATTGCCCTGCGCTGTCTCATCGCCTGCAAAAGCCATTTCCAGACGCCGGGGTCCCGTCGGGGCTCCCTGGCCGTGCCGCGGCGTGAGCAGGATGCAGCGGGACCGCTGGCATGTCCAGCTATGGATGCGGGCGAGGAGAGGGGAAGGGAGGCTGCACTCTCCAGGAGGGACCCCCGGCGGTAACGAGGTGGACGGGACCCGTGTCCTTGCTCTATTCCCCCGCAGGGCCTGGAGGGAGATGGGGATGACGCCGCCTCCCCTGCTCTCATCATTCGCCCGGGAGTCAGGCACGGACAGGATCATCAATCTCTCGCTGTGGCCAGCTGGCCGCTATCTAGAACCTGCCAGTTTTCAGCCTTCCTCCTCCTCTAAATGTGTAACCGCAGTGAGTTGGAAGACAGGAGAAACAGGCACGACTCGGAACCTGGGGGAAAAGTCATGAGTTCTGGGAGGTGACACGGCCAGCAAGATGTACAATCTGAGCTTGCCAAGAGCTCCTGCCTGATACCCACCCAATGCACTGCGTGCTGGACAATCCACCCCGTCCCTGGAAAGGTGCTGCCGCCTTCCCGCTGTTGCTAGGCCTGCGTCGTCTCTGATTTGGGAACGAGATGCCCATTTCTGTGAGGCCTTCGCGGTGAGTACAGCTGTGAGACCGATGCACCCGGAACCCGCATCTCCCCGTGCTCCCGAGGGCTCCGTGCTCACCCTGAGCAGGGCGCTGGGTGCTCTGAGCAGGTCCAACGTGACGGAGGGAGCGGCGCTCAGCCCCTGCTGCCCAGCTCCGGGGTGCCCCGTCTTAGGAGAACCCAACCCGTGTGGAAATGGGTGCTGGACATTCACAGGACACCCTGTGCTCCCCTCCGTCCTTTGGAATCTGGAAAAAGAGGATTTGGGTGTGAGGGGCCGGGCATCTATCTTCTGGGATTTGGGAAGGATTTTGGTTTTGACTTCCATTTTCTTTCTATAATTGAAAAGTGCCAAAGTCAAAAGAAAATAACCTGTCTTTGTTGCTGATCTTGAGGTTTTGGTAAAGAAGTTTCAGTAAGTTTTGAGGATTTGGGATAAAGACTGAACTGAAAAGACATGGGATTCTCCCATTCCCTGCTTTAACTGTGTCTCTGCATCTAACAAGATCTAGATAGTGGATCAAACTGGTCTTCTTAGCGTATTCAATTGGGAAAAGGGGGCACTTGGTGTGCCCAGGTCTCCTGGCTTCTAGGTCAGCAGTCAATCTGAGAACTATACAGTGGGCTTCTCCAAGATGGTGTTTTCTGCATCCTATTCTCCTCCTGGGATAAGTGAAACTAGTTATTTCATTAAAAAAATGAGGTTTGCCAAGTGTATCCCAAGAAAGACTGGAAGCTCTGGGAGTCTCATGGCTGAAGAGCAGGCTGAGTGAGGGACATGGCAGTTGATCTTGCTTTTGAGGATGGTATCAAATTGGAGCTGAGTTTGCTCAAAAGGCTTGATGAGAGACCCCAGGGACATACAACATTTCATCCCTCTCACTGGTTTCCCCTTGGCTCCCAGTCCCTTTTTGTGGCTGAAGAGCAAGAATCTGAGCACAGGATTCAGGGATGTGAAGAGCCTCGGACAAATGCTACAGCAAAAGGGGCTCAGCGATGTCAAAGGCAGCATTTATAGACGTGGCTGGACACGGTGCATCATCCCTCCCTGCGGAAGGGCAGCATGAGCTGCCCAGAGTTACACTGGCTGAGCATCCGTCCCTAATCTGGTTTAGCTGAATACAGCTCAACAAAAGCGCTAAGTGGATTGTCTTATCTCTCCTACTCTAACACAATCTCTGAATTAGATCTAGTCGTTTTTTGCATTGTACACAAGTCTGTCCCGGAATCGCTCGGAACATCTGCAGCCGGGCTGTCTCAGGTGCTCAGCACAGTCCCCAAGCTATCTGGCTGTTGTGCACTGCCAAGCTGCTGGCAGCACACCAGTTGTGGCCCTGCAGAAACAGTGGGTTGCTCAGCACGGTAAATGCACCTCACCTTGTCTCCTCTGTCTTTTGCAGACCTAATTGACTTCCCTTGTTTTGTTTTTTGAAACAAGGGGAGCAGCAGGATTTGTGCCTGGGCTTGTTCCTTCCCTTCTCATCAGCCTTTTCCAGAATGGCAAGACTTCAAAGGCAGAAGCTGGGAGTGCTGCAGGACTCTCCCACACCTTAGCATGCAGTACAGGCTCTGACACTCTCGGTGGGATTGGGGTAAGAGGAAGGGATGAGCAGGGCCATGACCACCACAGAGTGGCTGAGGTCACCTCACTGGATCCAACCCAGTTGGAGGCCAGCTCAGGGCCTCATTTATCTGTCAAGAAAGCCAGGGTGAGGGGTAGGCGGGCAGGAGAGCTCTGAGTGTGAGCCGGAGCTCGCAGGCTGAGCTGCCCCCGGGAGCACCAGCATTGCCCAGCACTGTGCAGAGCCCCACCAAGCCACGAGCTCACAGCGGGAAGAGTGCTCGTGCAGCTACAGAGCACCCCAGTGCCCCAGCTCCAGGTACGAGCGGGGAGCAGCACTGGCTCAAAGCCAAATACCCTCGACATAAACCCCCTGGTGAAAAAGCAAGGGAGCCCAAAGTGTTCTCCTTCTGAAGAGAAGCAGGGATGGAGGGCATTTCACTCCCTATGGTCCCACCATACCGTGCCATCGTTTGGTCACGGAATAGGTGTTTGCCTTAGCAGAAATGGGCAGGTTAATGCATGGCATGCTGCTTGCAAAGGAAAAGGCTGAGTCCGTGATCGACCGCGCTGTGCAACGTGCAGCCCCTGCCGCAGGCAGGTTGCACCAGAGAAGCGCCTGGCCTCCCGCACCAGCCTTATGGCCCCCCAGCCTTTCTAATAACTCGCCTTGTTGCTATCAAGACTTATCTGTGGCTGGTGCTGTTTTTTAATTCTCCAAGCTGCTGGTCAAGCAAGAACAAATTGCCTGTTGGAATCAAAAGAGTTTGGAGATGTGTTCTTCTGGGACAGCCACTTTCTTCTCTTTTTTTTTTTTTTGGAGAAAAAGACGACTGACAAAGATTTCAGTGACAGGTTAAAGGTCACTCAGCTCCCCAAGGCTCCAATTTAGATCTAAATCAACAATTCTTACTGTGAAAGTAAAGGACAAATAGGGAGTCATTCCTGGGCATGTCCTGAGAGCTCTCCTCTCACATTTGACACAGAACAGCTCCCGTCCAGCCTCAAATTCAGCCTTAGCACTTCACATGCAGTTACTACTCAATACCGTCTGCAAAAAGGTGCAGTAGAGGCAAATGTTAGTCCTGATTTTATGCCTAGGCTTTGCAACACTAAAATGCATTGAGAGACTGGCTTGAGGGTTTGTGTTTTGGGCCAGATATTCAATCCTAGCACTGTATCACTTTCTCAAGATCACCACTCCACTCTGCCCCACCTACGCAAGGGAAAAAGACTCTTCAGTGGTAACGCTCTCATACTTTCTTCTAGGGAAGCTGGAAAATGAGGCTGATGAGACTGGGATTGAGACTTTCTTTTTAGCAAACAAGGTAGGGGAAAGCTGACCAGCCCCAGCAGCCCCCAGGCCACCCAGGACCTTTCTGTATCTTGTGGCTTGCTGTGCTTAGTTTGTGCCTTGTTTCTTCTGTGTGGATGCACACGTGTTGCCCTGTGCAGCAGAGCTCCGTGCTCGCACAGCGTCCCAAGGCGCCTGCATCCAGCACGGTTAACAGCTAATTGCTGGGCTGACTTGATTTTTAATGGCAGAATGAGGCAAGTGCTGTGCCTGGGCAGGACCTCACCTTCCTCTCTCAGACGTACCGAGAGGAGGAGCAGGAGGAGGAAGAGAAGGAGGTGTTCTCCTGACCATGCTTCACCTCTCGTTTTTGCAGGGACAAGGAAGAGTGGTGAGGCTTGTGTAGCAAGTTGGTGTTAGTGCTTCAGCATCTTAGATATATCAGGGGAAAACAAGTTTAACAATGTCCCAGTTCTAGTGACGTTGGTGATACCAAGTCCTGATGCCAGCCGTCATGGCCTCACGTAAGGAAGGCTTGGGATCCCCTGTGAACAACCAGAGGGCAGAGGACGGTAGGCAGGTTCAGTTTCAGCAATCGTATTTTGGGGCTGGTGTCGGACCTCAAGCTGTGATGTCCTCTCTGGGTGTAGGGCTCAGGTAGTGCCAGACAAAGCCGCAGGTCTAACATGGCTACACAGTTGGTGTCTTTGAGCACTTCTTCACTTGCCCATGGTTAGTTATAGCCAACCTTTGTCCCATTCTGAAATGATGTCTGCCTGCCTTGAGCCACACTCGCCACAGTGTAAGATGGGAGTATGAGGTGACCATCCACCTCCCTAAAGACCCATGGCATGCAATGGCTCTGCACCACTCTCAGACCCCCTATATCTGAGGGGACTCCCTGTTCTGAGTCTGCCAGCCTTGGCCAGCTAGAGGATATGAAGTCTTTGAGATGGACTGCCCCAATTCCAAGAGCAAGGTGCACATCCCAGCACCTGGTTATCTTGAATCCTTTGGTATGGGGCATGTGAGGTTACAGCATGAGTAACTCAGCACTTCTTCCTTCTCTCTCCTCAGTGGTATTGGATAAAAGTAGTACCATGGGGGAAACACAGAATATCTAATGCCCCATTTGGTAACTAGTCCCATCAGCAGCAGAATCCATCATTACTTTGTCCACAGAGTGATTTTCCTAATTTTCAGATCCCCTACGGCCATTATGAGGCAAATGGATGATGGAGAAGTTTTCTGTCTGATGCTCAGAAAAGCACCTGAGTGAGTCCCTGGATGCCAGTCCCAGCTGTGCTGCCATTTGCACCCACTGACAGAGGCTCTGCTGACCTGTGCCCTCGTCCCTGCACAGAAAGCCTGTGCCTGGAAGGAAGGGATTTAGGTGTGTGGCCTGCCCCTCCAGAACATCTTGCAAGGCGTCTTTCTGGCACACTCTGCTTGCAATGCTTGTGATGACTGTGATGCAGCCTGCAAGTGACACCCGCGGGGTGCATGGCACTGCCCACCTCTGCAAGCAGGGTACAGTCCCCCCGGGCCCCTAGTCATAGCCTTGTCACATCTGTCCAAAAGAGAGGAGAATGGTACCATCTCGAGACCAGGACTGGAGATGCTCACCCTCTCCCTTTCCCCTCTGCTGAATGAGCTGCAGACTTTGAGGTGCTCATTAGAGGTGGGCTGGTGAGTTGTGCCTGCACACGAGGTTAGGAGTTTGATCTGAGACTGCCATCCAGGGGCATACGGACTGGAGAGAGATCCTGAAGGCAAGCACAGAGCTAACAAAAGTCCTTGACGAGTCGCGATTTCTTGTAAAAGAAGAAAAATTTAAATGGTGCTTTCCTGTTTGCCTATAAACGGCGGAGAAGGAAGACTGTTGGAAGGGAGCTTCATTTCTTGCAACAACCTGCTCTGAAGCACATGATGTTTTTAAAACTTTCAATTAAGTCAGGCAGAGGAACCTAACTATCAAATGGTACTGCAGAAAATCGAGGAGTTCCCCACTGCATAAAACCCGAGCAGCTGAATGGTGCCTTTAAATGAGGTACAGAATTGAGAGAGAGCACCAAGGGCTCTGTGGCTCTAAAGAGATAATATTCTTAGGGCTAACATATCCGTGATTAGAGATTACGTTGTTTATCAATTCAGACATCGGCAGGACAGCTCAGAAATCCACCAGAAAAGGCACAGAATTAACCCGAAACCAGTGAGGATTTGCCCACCAAAGGAAGATATCCAAGTTAGAGCATGGATGTCCTGAGACTGTTGATCTGATAGAGGATCCCAGCCTTTATAGGAGAGAGCCCAGCTCAACGCTGGAGTTTGCAGACTCTAGCACAGACTTCTACAGGGCCTTGGAGCTGAGTGACACTCCTAACGTGGGGGATGGCTCTGAAATCTGCCAGGCGACCTCCCTCCGGGAGGATTTGCCCAGGGCCATGTGAGAAGAAGCTGGTTCAGCATTTCCTTGAAGTTTGAGTGCTTTGAGGGAGCAGTAGGTGGCACAGGCTCAGCAGAGAAGTGTGAGACACACTCTTGGCTCGGAGCAGCGTGGTGTGAAGAGCAGCAGAAGAGAAATGAAGTCTCTACATGGGTAAATATTTTCTATTACCTCCACCAGCTACTCCTCACAAATAGATCCCCATCTAGGATACATCTGCAGGATCTGGAAGATGTCCTTGGGGAAAGAGGACACATGCTCATGGAGATTTAGCACCTCCAACAGGAGAGGTCTTCTTCTGCGCCCACTGTATTGACTTGGACTCTGAGGTGCTTCACAGAAAGTGGTCGCTTTTGGAGAGGTTAAAAGACCTCAGATTGTCCATTCATGGCTTTTTTGGTCTAAGAGAAAGTGGTCAATGGCGTGACCACAGGTTTTGAAAAATTTTGAGAAGGTCAGGCCTGACGAGCTATGCAAATTAGAGGAATAGCCTCTAGAAATAACATGTGTGTGAGAGTGGCAGACACGCTGAGGTGTCAGATGGGGCTCAGAGAGATTGCAGGCAAAGCCCAGCCGTAGCACAGAGGAGACCTCGCCCCATCGGCAGCAGTGGAAAGTTCCCCCTTTGCTATTGAGAACCTCCTGCTTTCTAAGGAGCCTCAGCTGAGGACTGTGCTCCTGCCGTTGTCGTCACAGGGGCTTCTGTGGCTTTGGGGCCCTCAGAGTGGATGCAGGAGCAAGAGAAGAGCAGGCTCCCCACTGCTGTGAAAGTGGGGAAGAGGAAGGTGCATCTCTTTCTCAAGGAAAAGGTTGATCTGCCCAGCTCTCAAACGCAGATTCACAGGCAGCCGTTCCCCACGTGCTCGATGCCGGGGCCTTTAGTCTCCCTGCTAGCAAGAAGCACACGCAGAAGCAGGAGAGCCTCCAGGCTGTGGAGGAGCGGGGTCTGCAGGGGAGGTACCGCGGGTGAGACACCCTCACCCCGGAGGTCTGGTCTTGCTGCCTGTTGGAGCTGTGGCTCTAGAGAAGGCCTTGCTTTGCACGTGGGAGGCCCTAGCAGAGCCCCCGGGCTATGCAGCAGCCTGAGGGTGGCATTGGAACCCAGCGCGAGGACTTGCCTAGGGGTCTAGATGGAGCCCCGGAGGAGAGAGGAGAGCCTGTGGAGCGGGAGCCTGGAGGGCTGCGAGCGGCGGGAGGAGGCAGCGCCCACTGCCCGGCTCGCGCAGAGGCTCCTGCTCCAGCCTCCCCCGGGACCTCGCTCCCAGGTCGACATTCACCCTCTGCTGAGCGCAGGGAGGGACCCTGGGACCCCCCCGGCCCTTCAGATGTGGTCTGGGACTGGGATCATGGGGCAGGATGCCCTCGGCCTGTCCTGGCTTGTCAGGGAGGGCAGGAAGAAGCCAGGAACGCTGCCTCGGGCATTCCCAGTGCTTGTCACCCACAGCTCGAGGTTCGAATCTTTACCACAAACCTTTCTTACAAATCCCCATGTGGGGATTTTTCTCATCCTACTGCCAGAGCTGAGAGTAGTTCCTGTGGTTACCAAGGGGCTGTCATTTTGCTGAGGCAGTTTCAGATGAAGTATCTGTCAGCTTCCAAGGCCATCTGGAAGCAGGGTGATGATGTGCTGTGCCAGAACCTGCCATTATCAGAAACGGGAGGATGGGAAATGTAATAGCGTCAAAAACATGCTGGGAAGAGAACGGCTATTGCAGAGCTACGTGGGCCCTGGTGCGTCTCTGTAAACTGCTCGTAGGAGAGCTGTCTTGAAAGTGCTCCTCTCCCTCAGCCACACGGTCCCCACTAGGGTCTAACACCGAGTCCTCCACTCCTGAGTCAGTAAAAGTTCCCAGCAAAAACCTCCTTCCTCATCCCACCTCTGCCCGTCCTGGGCAAAGCTCCCACCTGCCCTTGCTGCAGGACCCCGCTCCTCCAATGTGTGTTAACTCCACTTCTCCACATTAATTTTCCTGAGAACCCCAGAGGAGGACAAACCCACCAGTTTTGCTTGTCCTCATGCTCTGAGGAAGAGTAGAATCCCATCCTGGCCGAGCCAGAGCGTCCTCAGGCTCATGCACAAAATATATGTAACACAGTGATGTGAAAATCGGTGTCACAGGGAGAAAACGATGGCAAGGGCATCCTACGCCAAGGGATAGACTTGAAGGGCTCTGTTTCCTACCCCAAGCTCGGCGCTGGTGTTAGGGAGATGAGCTGTAATTGGCACGGCAGCCAACCTGGCCCAGCTGCTCCTGTTGTGCTGCGAGAGTTCCTGTGAGTGCCTCTTTCACACACGTTCCTACAGCACCACCCTGATGACCATCGTGCTTCCCAGGCAACAGTTAGGTGGAAGCAAAATGACTACAAGAAATGCTGGCCAACGTTTGCCTTCCATAGGAAGTGAACCACCCCATATGCCCTCGCCCTTAGGTTGCTGTTGAGCCTGGGCAAGCTGGAGAGCCTTATCCCTTCCTTCCCAGTAAGAGACCAGAGCATACTGAAATGTCAAGACAGAGGGCTGGAAGTGGGATGTCCCCGCCTGCCATTAGCTTGTTCCCCAGAGGATCCTTCTTACTCGTCAGCCTCCAAGGATTATCTGCATGGACGCTGATGTTTCTGCATCTCTCACACAAGTGTGGCCTAAGACTTTAGAGGAATGTTATCATACATACGTAAATACGTATGTATGTATATAAAAAAACATAAAATAATGCATTTCTTAATTTGTATTCCCTGATCTTTATTGACACGAGTGGTGGGCTGCTGAGCTCCACCTAGCCAAGGCTGACAGCTCTAAGGAATTGCTTTCTGAGCATTTGTCACACACAGCCAAGAATGCCATTGCTACCATGTTTAGTACCTCTTCTCACAGGTTCATGCACTCACATGTTGCATATTACACATCTTTGCATTTTGCATCCTCGCACCTACACTGGGAGGCACCTACACATGAGAGCATCTCCCTCCTGGAGGTTTAGCTGGCATGGCTCAGGGCCAGCGAAGAGAGAAGGCACCAAGAGCTGGCCCCGTCGCTCTGGTGACCACAGGGACTAGCCATGGAGAGGCAGCGGTGAGGTCTGAGCCCCCTTTTCCTGCAGGAGATGCTTTTAAGCTGAGGATCTAGTGCAAGCGTCTCCTTGTCCCTGTGGATCTGCTGGGTGATCGCCGCACCGTTTGCAATCTCTAGATTAGGTCGTGTCCTTGGTTCACTGACTTGCCTTCCTGGCTTGACCTCCCTTCTGCTCCATCAGCACCAGCTCGCGCGGTGATGCGGGCTCCTGGTTGAACCCGGCTGCCATCCGCAGCCTGCCCTGCTCCGACGCGCGGGACCCCGCGGCGCGGGCCGTGCGCTGCCAGCCGTGGCACCGCGCTTGGCCCCCAGCCCTCCTGCCACGCCTGGGCTGTAGGGCAACGCTGAAAGGGCCGTTGTTCTTTGGCCGTGAAAAGAAATCAATACAGACACGGCCCAACACCTTACTTTACATAGGATATCAGGTACATAGAGTACGGCTTTGTGCGTCTGGTTAGGAATTCTAGTTGTTCTTACTTATTTTTCCTTCACGGCTTTCTTTGGAGGCTTGCTGTCAAAGACCAGGGCTGGGGAGCCACGTGCTGTTGCCTACCAACTCGCTTGCACCGGGGAATGCCGCACACCTTCCTAGAGCATCGATAAGGTGCAGAGGGCTATCACCACTCCAAAGAGTGCGGGCAGATATATGTGTAGTGGACGTGTTAGAAAAGGAAATTACAAACTCAGAATTTCCATGTTTTTGAAATTTTGAAAGATCAGCTTAAAAGCAGTCTGTGGCCAATAGAGGATGCTCAGAAAAACAGAAAAAAAAAGCAAACAAACAAAAAAACCGCACAAACACAAACAAACAAACAAGACCCGCATAGACTGTCTTCCACCCAGGCACCTCACTGTGGTTTCAATGCCTGTTTAGAGACTGCAGAGCTGGAAGACCATCCTTTAAAATAGCTGCTTTTCATATATCCCATCCTGAATCCCTTGATTGCCTTTGCCAATGCAGTGTCGTGTGGCAAGGTCCACAAGTTCCTGACACCTTTATATGGACAGATTCTTCCTCTGGCGTGTTTTAAACCTTCTGGCGAGCAGCTTCCGTGTTGACGTGCTTCTGCAGCATAGGAAATAGTGAAAAACCAGATGAGTTACCATTCATATTGTACCTTAATCTGTGCCCAGAAAGTCTTGTGGAGCTTTTTGGGTACAGATCCAGGACCTACCCAGCTGGTAGGAGCTGGATTTCCTAGTGGGACTGTTCCCTTTTTCTCAGGGCAAAGCCAGGATTTTTCTCAGGGCATTTGCATTCCCGACACTGTGGAGAGAACTAGGAGTGCAGGAAGTTCTAGCTGATGGGAAATCATTCACAACAATCCAGCTGCATGCTGGATTTCCATGGCTTTTTCTGCCTTGATTCTGAGGGCAGTAGCAAAAGATCCTTTGGGGGCCCATGGGATAGCTGAGGCCGGGAGTGTTCCTTATCCTTCTCTGACCACCTCCTCGTTTTGGCCAATTGCTTCTATGGTGATTTGTTCCCGCAACAGATCCGGGCAGTCCAGCCCTGGATTGTACAGCAGCTGTCCAGACAAAACCCTTCTGAACTGGCAGGAACCAAGCGAGCGGTCTGTGAGACAGGGAGCGTGGGCAAAGCGTGAAACGGCTCGTCCCGCCCCAGCAGTTAATCTCTGGATTGCCAGACCTGTTTGCAGATGTCTCTGCACTTCAGCCTTCTCGGTCAAGGAATATGATATTAGTGAAAAGTGATGAATAATAAAATCGAGGGCTTTCCCCCATTAGCTCTGTCTGTCGGGCACACGCTCACATGCACAGTACAGCAGTCTCATGACACCTGGCAGGCAAAAGGCTGCAACATTAGCACACCTCTGGGTGTGTTGACAATAAGGTGAATCACCAGCTAGACAGATTCGGGCAGACCGCTGCCAGGCAGGCACGTGGCTAGATAAACAGAGAAGGAAATAGGTACAGTAGCTGATCAGGAGGTGGAAAAGCATTAAAGATCCCTTCATGCTTCATCTGCAGTGCAATAAATAAGACTCTCACTAAGAGGCAGAGAGAGAACGCCTCTGTGGCCTGCAGGAGCATGAGTGATGCCTCCGTGGCACAGTCTGTAAAGAGGGCTGATATAGTCCCTGATTAATAAAGCCAATGTCTTTTGTCTCCTAAACTTCCCAATGTTGTCTTACCGAACTGGGAGCTGAGATGTGCGTATTAAAAAGAGGAGGATCTCAGCTCTGCAGAGCCGGATTTGCGGGTTTTGGTGCGCTGTTTTCCACGTCCAAGATTTCTTTGTTCTTAAACAAGAATAAAGAATCTATGACCTTTACCCCAAGATTCCAAAAATGGATATTTCCGTGCTGCAAATATCTGAAATCACACTCACATTAAGAAAAAACACTCTCCTCAGAAAATAAAAATAAGCCATTTTTAATTAAAATATTTACAATACTTTTAAAATCTGTTCTGGAAACAGAATGACTCTTACACTCATAACTGAAGACCAAGGAGAATGGCAGAGAGTATTTTACCATTTCACTGCATGTTCACCACTCTTCTAGTGGAAACAAGAGGAATATAAACATCCCAAAGAGAAAACAGAAAGAAATCTGTAGAAAAAGAGCACTTTGTGGATGTACAGATGAGGGGGACAAGGAAAGGGGGGAATGGGATAGAATTTGGTCGAGGTGTATGTAAAACCAGTGGTGAATCTGGATAGAAGGACACGAGGCCATAAGAGAAGGTGAGCATTAAGGGAAGTCCTGTTTCTGGAGCATCATCCTTGCATCCGGGAGCTTGGTCTTGTCCGTTGCAGGACAGATCACAATGCGCGTGCTGCGCCTGACCGCCGCAGTGAAGGATGTGCCGGGGAGGTGACAGAACACAAGAGCAGCAGGTCTATAGGACCCGCAGGATTTACTGCAGAGCGAGCAGGGGACGCACGAGGTCCTGCATGGACCAGGAAATCCCGCTGACTTTTGGTTTTTTTCATAGTCAAAATTCCACTTAGGAAACAACAGTTACATTCATAATTATTTTTGATTGCGAGTTCATTGCTCTTAGGTTCAGCTTTGCATTACTATTTTTAATTTAATGTAGTGTTCCGTATACACACCTCATCATCGAAAGCCACCTCACGGTGTGTACAACCGCTGCGGATGTATCCTAACAGAATTGTTTTGTAGTGAAATGTTTTGACACTTTGAACAAGATAGGGAGACAAGCACACAAGCGTACTAATTAGAGGACCAGCAGTTTTCAATATATTAAATAATGATTTTAAACTAACACAAAGCTATTGTGTCAAAGTATTTCATTAAGACACAAAGAAACACTTTGATCTAGAAAATAAGATGTTTCAATCAATGCTAAGAAAAAGCTATTAAGAGTGATGTAAAACAAATACAGCAATTTGAATAAAATAATGGAAGTGCAGAAATCCTGTGCCCCAGTGTGTGTCTGAAGCATGTTACTCAGTACTACTGTTGACACATCCGGAATGATGTGAATGTAAAGAAATAAAATTTATATCCATGGAGGGAAAAAAAAATATTTTGAAACACAATTTGCTCTTCCGTCCTCCAAACTGTGTTTGTTCCAGAACTGCCCGTTTCATAGGCCACTTTTCTCTCGAGTTGGATTAAACCTGGTTTCCAAATGGGACAATTTCTCACCAGGAGCAGTTTCCGAGTTTTGGCCTCTGGTCCCTTTTGCTCATTCCCCGTTGTTTTACTGTCTCCTGCCTGTGCACAGCTGGACGAGGCAGCTAGAGCCCCTTCTCCTGCGGCAAACCCTGGAATGCCCAAGTGGAGCCTTTCCTGGTTTTGCAAAGCAGCTGGACACGACTCTGGGGTACGGCCACCCTCCTGTCACAGCCCTAAACTGCCCAGATGGGATGAAAAATGTGCTCCCGTTTGCCCCTCGAGGCTGATGCTCTTTGCCGGGGTTGCAGGCACGTGGGGCCGGAGCAGATGCTGGAGGCACCGGCCTGCAGCCTCCCAAGCCACCGGCGTCCTCCTCGCGAGGAGCAGCGCTCCCCGCTGCGGCTGCACCGCCCGGGCCCCTGCGGTAACGGGATTTTGCAAGAACGCTGCAAACCTGCCCAGCCCAAGGGCCTCCCTTGAGGAGACAGCGTCTCCGGGAGCCACGCGCAGTGTCCAACCTCTCGTGTAGCCTAATTCTGCTCCTCCGTCGCACAGGCCAAGGCTGGTTCCCTCCGGAGACCGCGGTGCCCTTCTGAGCGCCCACGGTTGTGCCTGAGAGCAGGGCTGGACCCCTCCCCGGCTCTGTCACTGCCGGCACTGCTGGGGCGCCAATTTGAAGAGCCGTTTTCCACTCCGTGCAGCACGGAGGGGTTGGGATGAGCTGCACGGCGTTCATTCAACCTGAGAGGCCCGGGTGCTTCGTGAAGACACGGGAAGTTTTCTGCCCGGGTTATGACGCCACAGCATCACCACACCGTCGCTTCCTCCCGTTCCCAAGGAGCAGCCCTGTTGTTCTCCCGCTCCAAGGGAGGCCGCGGACGCCGGCTCCTCCTCAGAGCCCCGCGGTGCCACCACGAGAGGTCTGGCTGCGGGGCTGCGCACCCCGCTGGCTCCCCACAGCTGCTGGGGGTCCCAATGCACAGCTCCCTGGCCGGGAGGCAAGCCTGACATTTCCTATTCGCTCATGTTTTTCATATATATGCTAAGCAGGTAAGCCTGGCCAGAAGACATAACCCATTCATCTTAGCTTGGCTTGGGATCCATACATTTCCTTCTTCTGTTCTGCAGCGTTGTGCCAGAACTTGCTGGCAGTACCTGGAGCTGGAAAAACGCTGAGATGCTACAAATCTTGTCAGGGGCTCCGCATAATTTTCCTGACTGCGAACACAGGTAGGCAGCGCTGAGTTTCTCAGATACGTGCGCTACCGGCCCCCATTCACCTCACACGCGTGCCAGCCTCCAAGATGGTCACAGACACGTGGACCAGGCTGCTCTTGTCCCCTGCTCTAACACGAGCACCCCAGGACGGTCACAGCGACACCCTGACTCGCACCAGCTCCCGAGTGCGAGTCGCTCCCCGCATCCTTCCTCCTGCATGCCAAAGACATCAGGAGCTCCCAAAGAGGCAAGCGAATGTGCTAGTACAGAACCTCAGCGGGGCCCACACACCTGCTTCGGAGCAGGAATGCTCTCCACAACTGCTTCTAGTCGCTGCGTTTAAAATACTGAAATAATGAAGTGACTGTTTTCAGCGCGGGTGAGAGTTCCTGTAGGATCCACTGTTGCAGTGCATGGATAGTTGCCCCCGTGACAGGCGGGAGGATCATTTATGACTCTAACTGCAGCGGTACAAAAGGTTCCAGCCAGAAGCTCCACATGAACCAGCCGTCCGGAACAACTGCATCAGGGCCTGGTGCCGAGGGCTTGGCTCCGAGCAGAGGCTGCCTGACCGCCTGGGAGCCCTCAGAGGGCCGGGCCACGACGGGGATGCTGCAAGCTGCGCCCGGTGCACTAGGCCAACGTCCCACCAAGCACCGTGCTTGCTGCGTGGCCTGGGTGCAGGAGAGTGGCTCCAGGAGTCCCCGAGAGGCTGCCCGAGGACACCAAGCAGCAGGCGAGGCACGCCCGTGCGCAGGGTGCAGAGCTCCAGCTCTGCGAGGGACAGCGCTGCTCCCCGTCGCGGCGAGACGGCCCTTCCCGAGGAGCACGGGGCGCGGGCAGGGCCGTGCCCGGCGTGATCGGGGCTTACCCAGGTCCCGCCACAGCAGGGCATTGCCCACACCACACAGAAGGGCAGATGGGGATTTCAGCAGGGATGATGGATTCTGCTGGAGCACAAAGCACGGCGGAGCTGCTGCCTTTAATCTAGCCAATTCCACAAAAGGAGCAGCAGCCATCAGGAGATATATAGATTGTCAGTAAAGAGGAAAAAAAATGGCCGTCAGTGGAAAAAAATTGTGTGTCAGTAAAATGGCAAGATAATTTAGAAAAATCTGCTTTTCTTTCTTTGGTTTTAGTCACTGGTTGCTGTCGATGCCTTGCAAACAGAGTGTGGGTTTAGGGACTCCTTCCTATTTGAAGGTTCGGAATGCTGGATTTGGTGCAAAGGGGAGCACATCTCTCGTGGCGTGGTGGCTGGAATGGTCTCTCCTCACTGCGGGTCTGTCCCAAGAGCTGCCCGCGCTGCTCCCATGCAACTGCTTGCCCTTGCAGTCCCGCACCGTTGTGTACCCACGAGGCCCGGGCGCCCACGGTCCGCGGGCTCCCTGGAAGGCTGCTCCTCCACGATAAAGGCCGGTGTCTGCGTTGCCTGTGTTGCACAGCGTCGAATGGGAGGGTCTGCCTTTTAGCAAGTGCCGGTCTTCAGCACCGTGTCTACAGAGAGGAAACAAGACGACTGCCTTCTTCCCTGCCCATTGTGTGGCATTCTGCAGGGTCAGCGTGTAGTAGGTTGTTGCCGTACACGGCTCCTTATCCCCTTGTTGATGCTCAAATAAGAGCAGGGTTTGGTTAACCTCCGTATTTCCCCTTAATGTATATGTGCTTATAGTTGATGGGGTGGCAGGGACCAGTGAGTCCCTCCACCCCCCCTCAGGTTGCTCGGTCCTGTTGAGATCATTCATTCCCATGCTTAGAGATCCCGTTTTCCTGCTTGCTCCACAGTTTGAGCTCTTTACTTCTTTGTTTGAAGTGTCCTTGTAGATGCAACAGTTTAAGCTCCTTGCTACTTTGTCCTCAGTGTCTTTACCTCTTTGTTTTCAGAGTCTTTGCCTCTTTGTTCTGTGTCTTAGCTTCTTTGTTTGCAACATCTTGGTGGCCTTGCAGAATCAGCACAGCCTGCAGTTATGTCAAGACAGTCTGCAGTTCCAGGATTCTCCCGCCCTGAGCTGGGACCCCCAATCAGAGGGTTAGCCGGAGCAGGGATCATGCGGGGTCCAATGAGAGGATGAGGGGTGGCCAACCCTCATCCAATCATTCCCCCCTGCATGTACGCCCAAAGTGTATATATTCTCTGTTTAGCCCCCCAATAAACGGTTGTCAGTCGTTGGACCCCCGAGTGTGTTCTCCTTATTGAATGTGATACGTGTGGTGTGTGCTTGTGCGTGYGTGGGTGTCGGGGGCCTAAGGACCACAACTCCGGTTCGTATCTAGGAGCCTAGGCTACGGAGAGCTGATCACCGCTGGAGCTGCTGCCATGGGGCGCCCCACATCTCCCCACTGGGATCCATCACCAGCGGGGGCCGGCTTTTGTCACGGCCGGCTAACGGAGGCGGCTGCAACGCCATTCTGCGGCTGCTGGCGGCAGAGCCTGGGCTTCGTCGCCGGGACCCGTGACAGTAGGTATCTTGCAGGCCACATCCCTTATAAAGAGATTTATCCTGCAATAATGCACGTGTGAAATACCCTCCTTGCTTTCGGTTTCTTTTGGAGCAAGATGTCGTGAACTTATTCCAGCTCTGACATCTTCTTTGTAAATTGGAGAGACCAGAGCTGCCGCTGGTGTTCAGCAGGTGGGCAAACCATGGTTTCTGCCTCACGCTGCGGCTTTGCTGCCCGCTTTGTCTTTGACCTGAGCTCCGTGGGACCGGGTGACATTGCACGGCTGTGGTAGCTCCCTTGGGTGTCCTGAGTCCGTTCCTCTCTTCCCTGACGAGCTTTCTCCACCAGCATTAACACTCCAGTCCAGAGACTGCCATGAAGGCAAATGCTTTGTGACACTCTAAGTACATTATATAACTGCGTCTGCTGCATCTCCAATAGCGGCCACAGCAGGAAGCTCCTCAGAGGAAATGGAAGGGGCATTGTAAAGACGAGAGCTGGGTTTTTAAGCAGTAGATACCTTTTTTCTTGTCTTGCAGAGCCTGTCCCTGCTGCTGAAATGGGCACAGCTTTACCAGCTCCACTGCCTCCACTGGGTTGCAGCCAGCCAGACATTTCCATGACCTTCTGCTCCCCATGGAAAAGGTTGCAGGCTTTGGCTTTGCAGTTGCTCAAGGAAATGGTTATTTGGCCTCTGTTTTCCACCCATTGGTACTGCTCAAAATATCCTGCCCAGCCTTTCTTCTGAGTTACCGTTCATCTCCAGAGTGCCACCATCCCTTGTGACATTGTGTCCTCCCCAGCAGGACCGGCTGCCCCACGTTTGTCTGCCCGCAGAACAAAATTAAATTCTTTCTGACGTTTTTGCTGTTTCTGTTTACCCCAGCCAAGGAAATTGCCCTGGGGACATCACCAGGAGAGCCTTGTGGTGCCTCATGTTGCTGCAGCATGGCAGATGGGAGGAATTAAACCCAAATCCAGCCTCAAGCCCTTTACCTGCAGGAGCTCAGGGCCAGACTCTGCAGCTAACGCTGCTCAAAGGCCTTGAATCTGAAGTCTGTGCTGAACCCGAAGCCAAAAAGGCAGGAGAAACCCGTGTGACGTGGCCTTGCACCGTGCGAAGGGACAGGGAAGCTTTCAGCTCCCAAGACATCATGGGCTTCTCTTCAATTTTACTACAGTCTTTTTATTTGGTCTCTTAAATGGGCCTTGTGTGCTTTCTGGGTCTTAAAAAAGGAAAAGGGGAAAAAAAGAGAAGTGGCATATCCACACCACAGGGAGATAATTAAGACTAATAACGATCTGTGTTGTAAGTGATTTTGAAAACAAAGCACAGCTATTTCTATTTCTATTAGGCTTTTACAAAGCTTTTATAGGCTCTTATGAATCTAAGATTTGGCTTTCTTGGAGAATTAACGGCTGGCCCTAGGCTAAGGGATGTTGGTATTGCACCTTCAAACCAACCTCATTCGCCCAGCCTGTACCAAGCACTCCTAGGCAGGGGACCCTTCTGCGTCTATCTAACAAAACACCTCCCAACATTTCTGTTTTTCCTCCACGTTGGTGTTGAGCTGATTGCTCCGTGATAGCTCGCTGATTCTACTTGCTGCTGTGTTTACTGTTTCTCAGTCCCTAAGAATCTTGCTTTACTTGAGGGAACCCACAAACCTGACAATCTGGAGGCTGCAATTCTCTTGTCTCAAAGACAAAGTTAATTCTTCCCACATCTTCCCAAAGAAGGTGAGGAAGAGAAACAATTCTTTGCTTCGGCCAAGAATGTCTGGTAGCATCTGATGATTTTAGCAAGGAACTAAGCTAAGAACAAGAGCGGAGCAACCTCAGGACAACCACTCGCCGTTCTGCTGAGAAACGTCATCCTTTGGCCACTGCTTGCTCGGGAGCTGTGGCTAACGAAGGAGATTTCTGCTCTTATGTGGCCGCTGCGTTATTTATAAAGCAATTGGGTGTATGAAGCAGGAAAAGAGAAGGGATTTTAATCACTCTGTAATAACTAATTAGGTTTGAACTATTAAGTAGCACTTGGGAGAGAAATGGGTGCTCTGATAACCATTGAACATTTTTGCCTCCCTACTTAAAGTCTGTGATTTTATGGCATACACAATAGAACATCCATAATCCCTTCAGGGAAAGGAGAAGTGTCATTTGGGGTGTATGTTTTTGTATCTATGAGAAGAAATACCTTCTAGGTAGGTTGCCTACTTCATCCAAAGGAAACAAAGCCCTTCTTTTAAGTATATCCCTTGCAAGGTAACTGGAAAAGTTAAAAGAAAATGTGTTAGGTACAACTTGCCAATCAAATGTCTTATAAGATCAGATGAATATAGCACAGAGAGAGGTAGGGAATAGGATGAGAAAGATTAGCCCGGTGCGGAGGCCTGTCCGTCACGGTGAAACATGCCCAGAATAACCAGAACCTGCGCCCCGGGCTGCGGGCAGGCGCTCCCTGAGCCTGCCCTGCACACGGAGGCGGCGTGCTGCAAACGCCCGCCTGGTTAGAGGCGAGAGGGCTGGGATATGGCTTTACTCATGGCAGGCTTTCCGATTCGGAAAGATTTCTCCAGCCTGAACCGGCAGATAAAGCCCTGCAGCCATAGACACGGCTGTACGTGTCTGCCCAGCTTTGCTTTGCTTCGTGGAGAGCAAAGTTTCATCTTTTCTAAGCGTTTTGGTTCAATTTCAGTCAGGCTGTAAAAATATTCATTTAATCCGTAGCTCAGACTTCAAAATCAAATGTCAGTCAGCAGGAAAAAAAAAAAAAGAAAACCCAAAATTTATTCTGTGAGAAATTCTAAAAGGAGTTTTTCAAACTTTTGACCAAAAATAAAACAAATTTCAACTTGGCCAGTTTTCTCCCGCACATTTCTGTTCCCCTGGCAGGTCTGTAGCAGCACCAGCTCTGCTCAGGAGGGCCACAATGCGATCCAGCTCTGCTCCAGATCCAGACACAGCTCCCAGCTCCCCGCTCGCCAAGGCGGGATCCTGGTCCCAGGGGAGGACACAGGCACCCATGGGAGAGGGGCACCCTCTGCACGGCCTCAAGGGCAGGTGCTGCCTGCGAGGCCACCAGCGTCTGGGTGCCCCTCAGACCCCGGCACTGGCGCTTACGTCTCGTACGGGAGAGCAGCATCGTGCTGCAACCATTGCTGTGCTTAGCGGGCTGGCTCGGCTCCAGCTGCTCCGTGCTCCAGCGCAGCCTTCTTCATTTCTATTTCTGGGTCACATGCTCGATCTCCCTTCTTACCGGATTGCATCTATTTTATTAATTGAATGCTCTAGCTGGTGCATATATCTCAACTGCACCCTCCCTGGCAGAAATGTGGCGTGTCTCAGGAAGTTCACATGCTGAGAGCTATTACCAAGCCCACTGCATCTCTGAGCAGTGTATAAAAATACTGAGTTTCAGGGAGGATGTGTGGATTTTGGGTGCATGGTTTTAATTAGAAATTGACATTTCTAAGCCTTTGGCTGCCAAGCAACAAGCGTCTAGAAAATGATCTCAGTTGTGATATGTAGGTACCCAGCGTCCATCCTGTACTTGCTGCTGTATTTAAAGCTTCAGAAAGGGCCACCTCACTGTTCATCACACAGGCAGTCATCCGTGGTTGACAGCAATTAGACCAAATGGAAACCAATGCAGAGTGGCTGACCCTGGGCCCTTTCACCCCAGTGCTGCTGGAGTAGCAGAGAGTGGGTGCAAAATGAAGCAGGGCTTAAATCTGGCCTCAGAGTCAGCAGGACGCTCTAAGAATGCACTGTGAGCCCTCTCCGAATGGAGCTCTGGCCGAAGTCTGGCTGTCGGTCCCAGGCCTTTCTTGCTTGTACTGCCTTCCCTAGATCTTTTCACCAGGGATGGTGGCAGAGGAGAGCCAAGAGACAGCCTCTAGGAGCAAAGACCTCGTCCAGCCCTGCAGCTTGCAGGCGCATCTGGGCACCGCGTGCTCACCTGCCTGCACGAGTCCTCACAAACATTTGCTGAATTGCCCCTGCACCTCTCGTCTTCCCTGTGTGAGCTGGCAGGAGGAAAGGGCTGCAGCGGTAGCGGCCCCAGGGGCTGCCTGGTGAAGCTGCTCCTCTAACCAGCTCTGGCAGGACTGCCCGTTGGCTGCGGCCAGAGAGCGGGGCAGCAGGACGAGCGCTCGACTAGCAACAACCAAAACCGATTTGTTCACGTCTCTGATGCAAGACATTCCATTCATGTCTCAGGATGGAAGGCACCTCTGGAGACCATCTAGTCCAATCCCCTGCACAAGAAGAGTCACCCAGAGCACACTGCACAGGATCATGTCCAGACAGGTTTTGAGTATCTCCAGTGAAGGAGACTCCACCACTTCCCTGGGCAAACTCAAAATAGTTAACACATTCAGACCGCATGGGATGAGCCTTCCTCTTAGAACCCACCTAATCATGGTGCCTCTCCTCTCGGGTAAGTATAGAGACTGATGCAGATTTGTTTGCTGTAGGATATTACCCAGAGTTTAGCTGGAGTTAATATGCCCGTACTGCCCAAGGAGGAGCCACACACTATCACGAAACATTTCCTAGTGCCCAAGCCATGCTCTAGAAACACCCTGGAGCAGACAGATTGTTCATTCCGGTCTGGCACTGTATCTATCTCCAATACTGGCTCGTAGAAAATGCTCCCAAGAAAGTCAACAAATCCTCATAACATGCTTAATTGCGTGTTCTCATCCTGTGGGAGAAGCTCCGCTCATTCTGACTGACCAGCAGCTCATGGTCTCCAGCACGAGGTCAGCTATCCCTTGTTCTCTTCCCCATCTGGCCTAGTGTCACTGCTCCTCTTCTCTGTTAGTGTCTAAGCATTTCTATAAATCTTGCTAAGTTCTTTCCTTCAGTTTTATCCTGTTAAACCTCATCTCTCCTCCCCAGTGTCCCTTCAAATAATTAGATACGGCTTCACGCTCCCAGACCTACCATTGCTTATCTCATCGCATATCGAATTGAATTGGGTGCATGGCAAATATGAGGGTAAGAGTGTGACTGACTTTAGTCCAGTTAATTATTTCATGTTCCTGGGTCCTGAGTCTTTGATGTGCCTTTTTTTGCATGCTCTTTGGGGTAGCTACAGGTCTATCTGTCGTATCTGGTCTGTGTCAGCCCTGTTTCTCCTCAGGTGTTCTCTTGAGCTTATTCAGGGTAAGAAACTTGTGATATGGCTTTAGGTGTCTATGAACCAATTCACTCATCTTTCCTCAGCGAGAACATGAGCTTTGAGCATGCATTGATGCCACATTGTGTAGAGGAAAGGACTGGCTATTTTAGTGAATAATAAAGAGTAGCAGAAGCTTGTTTGATGGCCCATTCATCTTCCATGGAACAGGCTTTGGTGTGAACAGCCACTGAAGACCAAGGCAGGGGCAGAGGGAGACCCTTTCCACGGCACAGAGGGCACAGAAAACTTGGGGCAGAGATGTTGAGCATGCTCTGCATCCTCTGTATAGTGCTGCCTTGCTTTCTTTGTAGCTAAATTGAAAGTACATTCACGTTGGACTTCCCAAAATTCCCCACTATGAGAGCAGCACTGCAGGGTGCCAGTTTCACACTCTTTTTTTCTTTCCTGCCTCCTAAAAGTCAGCTATATGGTTTTGTCTGCAGGCTCCCTTGAGTGAGGTACGGGCCCAAGGGACCTTGCTGGACTCGTTTCTAGTTTTTGGGCTATCTCAGTTAATTCCAGCTCTCAGTTTTAGGGATACTATGGCCAGGTTTTTAGTCATCAGTCATTGACTTCAGCAAGGAGGAGAATTGTCTTTTGAGGGGTTCATTGAGCAGAAGGTCAAAGCAAACGGAGACTGCCCTCTGTCTAGCTGGGATGTAGAGGAAGGCTCCATCGTAGGCTTTTGAGCTATGTGCGTGTCTCTGTTCCGTTATAGTCCGCTGCAGCTCTCCTGGCCTTCAGCCCTCAGTGCTGGCTGAGATGTCGGGAGGAATCTGTCCCATGAACATGCAAGGCATTATAGGCTGTCACTGGAAGAGCCATGATGCTCTCCACAAGCCTGGGGCAAGCCAAGGCTGTGTTCAATGCACCTTATGTTCTTTCCATGTGTCTGTGTGTGCTGGGGTCTGCACCTCACTTGGGAGCTGCTCCTTCCCTGCAGTGCCCTTGTGCGAGGTGGCTGCATCCGCCTCCTTCATTCATCCCAAGCCTCAGCTCAGTCATGGCATTTGTACTCACAGTCCTACAGACTCCACAGCTCCAGCACTGCTGGACACCACATCCTCTGCGCTGCCCCTTCACTCCATCACTGACCTTCCTCTGAGGATGCCTCCAGGTCTCTCCCCAGCAGTGGTTATTTACCAAGCAGAGCCAAACTGGGTCATTCC
The DNA here is from genome assembly GCA_003342815.1 of Eudromia elegans. Classification (NCBI taxonomy): domain Eukaryota; kingdom Metazoa; phylum Chordata; class Aves; order Tinamiformes; family Tinamidae; genus Eudromia; species Eudromia elegans. The sequence goes on along the minus strand of PTEX01000446.1, from coordinate 138,607 downwards.
TCCTGTTGGCAGTGACTGAAATGTCCAGTGGCATCTTTGACAAATTATACCCCCTTGCATACTTGGGTATTACAGTGCCAGAGGAATTGTTTCTGCTTAGCAGAAGTGAGTCACAAGCTACATTCAAAGGCTGCCATGTGGGTCACAGAGTAATTTGCTATCTGAACTACCTGGAGAGTAAAATCCAAGCTAGGAGGGCTATGGTGTGAGCAGAATGACCTTTATTCTCACGCACTCTACCCTTGGGAAAAGCACGAGCTCCCACTGCTCACAGTGCTGAAGTACCAGCCCGAAAGCAAGGTGACTCCCTCACTCACCTGCTTTTGGCTTTGGTTCTGCCTTCCTCTTTGCTAAATGACTCTGTTTCCTTCAGTGTATTGACTGTTGCTGCATTGTTCCTGTCTCTGTCGTGCTCCTCGGGCTTCTCCCACACAGAGCTTGCCACTGTCTTCCATAAGCGATGTAAGTGATAGTGATGTGCTACTCCTCCTCCTCTTCTGCTGCTCTATGGAGGTACATCTCCTGTGCTCCTCAGTGGCGTTCTCCCTGGATCCTTCTGTTCCTCCTGAGCATCCTGTCTCGTTCTGCAGGGAGAGCTCCCCCACACACCTCTTCTTCATGTTCTGCTCTGCTTTCTCTCTAACCTTTTGCTTTTGCTTGCTACAGACTCTCACACTCACAGTGCAAACACCTCCAAGTCTTAAGAAATCTCCTCAAACCACTACACCTTCTTCTTCAGGTCTTCTCCTTCTACACCTTGATACTCTCTCGGTCTCTGCTTTACCTTCTGTCTTGCTTGTTCAGCACGGATTTCTGTATCTGGATTTCTCATGATGGTTTCAAAGATATGTTCCATCCTCTCCCATGCTCTTTCTCCTGCTTTCCACACATTCAGCTATGCTGATTTAGAAAGCTGATTGTCATGAGATTCTCTGATGTCGTTTCTTGGTCATGTTTCTTTCTCATTTCTGCCCCTCTGCCTCTTCTTTAGACCTTCCTCCCTCTTCTGTGAGATGCCCGCAGCATCCTGCCCCTCAATCCTTTCTATCATCCTTGTACAAATGATCTCCACGCAATCTCCGCCACACACCAGCTCATACACGATCTCCAGATCACCCTCAGATCCCCTCTGCCGTGTCACACTTGTCTCGTCCTCTCCTGCCTGATGCTTCCTGGTGGAGGTCCTCAGCCCAGCCTCAGCGCGGGGGGAACAGGGTTCGTCACCTCTCACTGACACCTTCCCCCATCTCGCCTTAGCAGACAAGGCTTCCATTCCACATCCTGCTCCGCACTGCCTGGAGCTCAGCTCCCCCGTACTTCTTTCCATCCCAGCTACACCTGAGTCCCACACATTCTCCATACATAATACTTTCAGATAAAGCCTTTCCTATTAACTCCTCCAGCTAAATTACTTGTCTGGCTCTGGCACGTTGCGTTTTGGTTATTGCCACACTGCTTTCTTGATCTGACAGCAGCAGTCTTGCTAGTGGATGTTCATCAGACCGGTTCCTGTAAATATTGCTTCCACATTGCCTGAAAGTGTCACCCCCTTCCTATGACCCTCTTCATGTTTGCTTCCTTGTCAGGCCAAATATAAGACATTCGTCTTCATGTGGAAAGGCCTCCATGGCCTGTCGCGGTTTCCCTGACAGTATCCAAGTTCCTGAGGACTCCTGTGTGCCTGGGAAGCCAGACTTTGGGCTGTTTCCCAAACAAACTCCTTTCTTCTCTCTCTTCATTTTCCATCTCCCTCTCTATCCTATCATCTCTTTCCTCCACCTGAGCTTTGGTGGGTCATGAACTAAGAACGTCCCGTGGGAACGTGCCAGCCTGACACGGCTGATGTCTGCTCCCCTGGGCGCTGTTTCATACCGTAAACTTCTTTGGAAGTGGCTTTCTTTGAGGAGCGCACATACACTCATGGTAATACCAGTAATCAACAGCATTACTCATGCCTTTACCTACCTTTCCTCTTGGCCAGCTGGGTCTGACATGAGGATCAAGAGGGTTATAGAATGGGAGGGATGATGGAAAAGGCATTGCCTGCATATAGCCAAAAGGTTCAAGATTGACCAGCCCCACTTGTGGGATGGGGAGCTCCCTTGTCTCTGAAGGAGACAAAATGCATTTTACCTCTTAGGGGCATGGTGCTTTTTGAAGCAAAGCTCAGCTCCTGCTCTCTTTTTTCCCCCACGCTTCTGGGCTCCCATCTCCATTACTGACAAGTAACATGCCAAATTTCAGTTTAAAACGAAAAGCCATTTTGCGCTCCTAAGCATTTAGAGCGGTATTTTGAAAGCACATAGGTAGCTTTCATGCCTGCAAGCACGGCAAAAGGCGTGAGGCACCCTGGAGCTTGGGGGAGGAAATGGCCTGGGTTGGGAAAGTCTTTCGCGGGCATGCCGAGCACTGTGGGGCTCGTTGTTCGTTTCTGCTTGGTCTTTTCCCCTTAGGGCTGTACTGAATGGTCAATTCTGTATTCAAGTCTGTGAAGACAGCTGCACTTTTGCTGAATTTGCTAGAGGAAGGAGAAAAAAAAAAATCTGTAGATTTCCATTTTACTTAGAGAATGGAGCTTTTTCCCCAGAAATCCAAGCTCTCCATTTGCAAAAGCATTAGGGTGGAGTGATGGGAAAATAACCATGATAGCGTCTCACGGCGTCTTGTGCTCGTGCTATTCCTCAGGCCTGACTCTAAAGCCTCTGCAGAGGGGAATTGCCATTCACAGCGGTTAAGGTGCTAGCTCTTGGGCATGGCCCTCACGGGGCTCTCTGAACTTGTCAGCCTCACCCGGAGCAGCCCCGGCGAAGCTTTGCAAACTGTCAGCGCTCCTGCGTCAGCCGTCACCACCCGAGGACACACAGGTAAGTGAGCAGCTACTCAAGGCCGGGATGCGACTCCTTCACCTCAGAGGGAAGCAGTCCGAGATGCCTTCGCCTAAGTCCCTTACTTAGCACGAGGCAGATTACCTTTATTCTGCCTCAGACCCAGCTTCTCGGTGTATTTAGGAGCTCGTTTCTCCTACAGCTCAAAACTGTCCTTTGCAATGTAGGCCAAACGATCGTGTGATTAAAGGGATCCACGCGAGTAAGGGCACCGGTTTAGGCAGAAGGATGCATCTGTTCCACACACTCTTGGCTAATGAAGATGCTGCTTCCATTCTCAGTGCCTGCGGGAATCGTGTCTTTCCTGAAGGTTAAATTCAGCATAAAAAAAAAAAAAAAGAGAGAGACAGAGAGAAAACACAACAGGAAGGTGCCTTCCCACAGGCATCACCTACAAACAGCAATGCCACGGCCTGGCCGGTCAGGGAAGGAGCTGCTCTGGCACCGCAAGAAGAGTTTAAGACCACAGGCTTGAACATATGAACACACATCTCAAAGCGACGTTCCCCCAACGGGGTCTCCCTGCAAGCCCTAGAGGCGAGGGCTGCCTCGGGGCGGGCAGGCTGGGCAGGGGAACGTGCCCCACCTTGCTGGGGCCAAGCAAAGCCGTGAAGAAGACCAGAGAGGACACGGGGAGCAGGGGCTCTTGCCCACAGCCCACCACGCCTGGCAAGGTCACGTCAGCCTCATGGCAAGCTTAGGCCTAGGAGAACTCGTGCACAAAGGAGGGATGAAAGACATGGGTGAAAGAAGAGAAATAAGTGAGCAGTTGAGCCTAATTTGGGTGAGGCTGTAAATGAAAACCACTGTGGCAGATGGTCAGTGGATTATTTTTCAGGGGGTTAAGCAGGCTGCAGATTAGGGAAGCCCGAGAAACTTTGCCGTATTGTGCAGGACGTTGCTCTGGGGCTGCAGACACGCGGACCCTGGTGACCTGCGAGGGGGTCATGGCTCTGCACTAGGGTGGAGAAACCCTGGCCGAGGATGGCAAAGCCGAGTCTGCAAGGGCAGGTGCGAGGCCGAGCACCCGCCCTGCCCGGCTGCCGGCTTCCTGGGCTGGCACCACGGGGCCCTCGATGTCCTCAGGCCAAGCTCCTGGCTGGGACGGCTCGTTGCTCCCAACCAGAGCCAGCGCCTTCGAAGAGGAGGACGTTTCATCCTTGCAGGGGAGCCCCGACACCGGCCTCGCCCTGCACAGGCCGTGCCCGCTGCCTGTATTCCCCTTCCCCTGCGCGTGTTTGCCACGCTCCCCGCTAGCAGCCCTTGGTGCTGCTGTCAGCGAGCGGCGGGGGGGACTGTGCTGGCCCAGCTCTGCTCCCTGCCCTAATTTCCTTGTGGAAATCCCAGAGTCTTCTGCAGATCCAGCTCTGGTTTTGGGGGCAGCCATCTCTCTCCGTCTCTGTGTGTCTCTCTCTCTTTCCTCTTCCCTCCTTCTGCTCTCCTTCCTCCTCCTCTCCCTCCCTCCTCTCCGCACTGTACTCTCCGGGGGCTCTGGGTACCGCTGCAGCATCACTAGCCACCTCCATCCAGGAGGCTGGGAGCGCGGGGCGGAAGGGGAGGGCTGCGGGGGACAAGCTGAATGAATGGGCATCGCCTCGGTGCCGCTGGAGCCTCCGCATAGGGGCGAGGCTGCCGGACGGCGCCGCGGGCCAGGGGGCAGCGCCGGCACCGGG
>PTEX01000446.1:71103-133519 GCA_003342815.1 Eudromia elegans | reverse complement strand
GGGCCGGGCTGCGCGCTGCGGAGCGGGGCTCGGGGCTGCGCGGCTCGGGGCTGCGCGGTGCTGGGCTCGGGGCTGCGCGGTGCGCGGTGAGGCTGGGCGATGCTGAGGCCGGGCTGGATGGTGCTGGGTCCGGGCAACAAGGAGTTAAGCAGCTGCAGAGCTCGTGCTGTGTGTGTGCGCGGTGTGGCCCATCACACCCTCTCTGGTGTTTGTGTGCTCAGCGAGCATGGGGCAGGTGGGAGTGGGGCCCATCACACCCCACGGGGGTGTGTGCACCGGGAGAGCACAGAGCCGGGGGACATCCGGAGCTCGGGGCGCACCGTGTCAGGGAGCCAAGCTCGGTGGCCCTGCAGGGGCGTGTGTGCGAGCCACAGCAAAGCACGTCCCCGCTGCCATGTCCCCGAGAGCCACACTGCGCCTCTGTGCGCGAGATCCCCCAGACGGAGCGTTCGAGCGAGTGTGTGCGCGTGCATGAGGGAGCCACTGCAGCGCCGGCGCGTGTGTGTGCGCCGGGGTGCGCGGTGCACGGCACGCCGGAGCGCGGGCGAGCGGCACAGCCCAGCACGCCCCGGCTGCCGCGCGCCGGCGAGCCGCAGTGAGCCCGGGCGGGGGGAGAGGGCCCAGCCGGAGCACTCGGGCGCCCGTGCACACGACGGGGCGTGTGTACGCGCCCGCCGCGGCTGCGTAGCGTAGGGAGCCGCGCGCCGGCTGGGGACATGTGGCAGCGCGTGTGCTGCGAGCGGCGGGCAGGGCTGCTCTGCGGGCGCTCTGCGTGTGCTGCGGGCGCTGGGCGTGGGGCACGAGCGTCATGTAGGGGAGTGCGGGCAGCGGGAATGCGTGCGAGGGCTGCCGCCGTCCTCGGAGGGCTGGCGGGGGTGCGGGAAGCAGCCCGGTGCGTGAGGGGGCTCCTGTCCCCGTGCTGGTCACTGCTGCCGGGACCGCCAAGGAGAGGGCGTGAGGTTCCAGCACCTCGCCATGCCAAGCACATGGAGCTCAGGCCCCAGGCCTCTGCCTGGCTCTGTATTCCTGGAGAAAGGAGGCAGATCTCGGCTCTCCCTTACCTCCCCCCTTGGCCCTGAGGGTTCCCCTCTGCTTTTCCTGAGTTTGGGATAGGGAACGGCATCCGCCAGCTGTCCTGCAGCAAAGCCCAGCACGGCCCCGGCGCTTCCCTGCCCTGACAAGCGGGTGGCAGCTGACCCTGACCCTCGGCCGCCTGGCGGGTTTTACCCCTGCGTGCAGAGGTCCTCCTTCTCCGAGGCACTGCCATCCCTGCTAGCTAAAGCGGGCACCGAGGCACTGCTAGCGAGCAGCGCCGCCCGTGCCTTCCTGCTCGGCCGTGGCCAGCAGGCCTGCTTCCTCTATCCCTTCCAGTCGTAGCGGCGTTACAGACCAGCCCTGGGGCGGTGGCAATGTCGGTGCGTTGTCATTAGCTGCATTTTGAGATTGACAAGGCTCCCGCCACGGGCTAGCCCACTTTGGGAGGAAAGGCCGTGGGAGTCTTTCTGCTCTAGACCGTCAGTGTAATGAAGTTAGGAAGCCCCGGGCAGGAGCTCGAGGAGGCCTGGTTACCATGATCGCAAACGGAGACGGCACCAAAACGCCTTCAGCTGCAGCGACTTTCCCAATATCATGCCACCATCGCAGCCTGTGGCTGGTACGTTCCTCGAGACGGGCAAATGTGTCCATCGCGCCAAGCAGGGACAGGCAACCGTCAGGAATGGCTGAGCATGGCGAGCAGGGAATGCCATCGGGACCTCGGGAATGCATCCTGCAAAATGGACTCTGGGAGGCTTGCAAACCCTCCCAAACTGCTTCTCCTCCAATGAAGCAGAAAGCAGCGCCAGCACACAGGCTTTCTGCAGGAAGCTAATACCTGGTCTGAGCAGCAGCTCCTGCTTCCAGGACACAGGCTGACAGAAAGACGCTTTTCTTTCCAATTCCGGGCTCAGCAACTAGTGTACGTGAGCGCAGTTCTCATCTCCACAGAAGCTCTGCTCCCTCACTCCTCTCTGCGTACTTAACGTCCGAAGCACAGCTTTGCAAGTGGCAAAAAGAACAGAGAAATTCAACAGAAATACGCTGCTCCATAGCAGGAGACTTCTGCACCTCCCTTCCCTATGGTCTCATGCCTTCCATTGGTGCTGGGCAGAATTGGAGAACAAACATCTGCCAAGCCAGAGAGGATTTGAATCAAATAAACATCAGCAGTAATTGGAGACCCATTTTGAAATTGGTTTGATACCTGCATGCCTCCCAGGCAAGCTTTTCTCATGTTAACCATTGTGCATCTTTGCATGAAAAATGAGGCTTTATTTTCAGGCTGGTAATAGCAGCACAGCGTGGATGGGAATGAACACACCGTGTCCCCCCTCACCCGTGCACAATCCGGCTCCTCCCAAGCAGCGGTTTGATGCTGCCCTCATCAGAGGTGAACGGTGCTGGCCCCGGCCGGCCGGCTGCTCTCCCCGGTGCCCTCCCTTGGCCACCCGCAGCAGAGGGTTGAAGCCCACGAGAGCGTCCTGGGGGGGCCCTTCTGCCGCAGCGTGAGGCGGGAGCTGCGAGTGCCTCTGCTTTGCCCATCATCCACAGCCGATGCCAAACCCGTCAGCTGGAGCTTAACAGGACCAGGCACAGGAAAAGAGCGCCTCTTTCCAGAAGCTGCATTGACTTCGTTTGCTCCCCGGTGTGATTCAAGGGGCTGGTTTTGAGTTCTAAGCCGCACGTGTTCTCCTCTTAAGCCTCTTCCAGGCCGGACCTGTAACGCCCACGTCCGCAGCCGCAGCTGCGGGAGGGCTCTGCCCAGCTGTGCCCGGCGCTCGAGGCAGCAGGTTGCCCTTTGCTCACGCTCTGTAACCCCGGGCAGCTTTTTTGGCCTGCGAGACACGTGAGGCTGAATGTCCCTTGGCCAAGCTGAGATGTCACCTACCTTTCCTATGTGGAGGCTATTGTTGTGTGTTGTCCCTCATCTGTGCTCACTGGAAGCAAAGGGGTTGCAGGCCGACCGGCTGTTGCTGGAGGACGTTGGGATGATCTTCAGGAGTTATTCTGAGCAGGGCATCTGCTTGATGGTTCTTAATTTGGGGGTTGTTTTTTCGGTTTAGGAAGTAATTAAAGAGAGAATTTAGCTGCTCTATAAATCACTGCATAGGGTTGGGAGCGTGAAGCCTTCTGGAGAAGCCTCCAGCACCAGCAGTTGTTTTGGAAGGGGCTTGTGTGACAGTAAAGCTTTGCTGAATCTGTGCTCCCTGAGTCAGCTGGGGGAATGTCTTTCAGTTTGACCAGTTGGTATGTGGGTCCCAATGGCTATTGCATACTAGTGGCATGATTTTCCATACAAATCTGCACTGCACACTTTGTAACTCGCTCCGTGTCTAATTTGGGAGCTTTGGGTTCTCCTGTAGACATTCTCTCTGGCTACAAGAACCATGTAGGAGTTTCCAGCAGACTCTTTATGTGACCTTGTTTTGGGTTTTCGCGTGTCCAAGAGAAGGGGAACACAAAACCCCATCTTGCTTGCCAAGGCATTGCATAGGGAAAGCTGCCATTAGGCCAAGCTCTAATGCAGCAGCTCTGCAAGCCCAAGCAGCCCGTGGCCTTCAGCTTTCTCCAGCTCTGAGGGGTGTCTACTGGATTTGGACCATGGTCTGTCAGGAAATCTGCCTTCCTGCAGTTTTCCTGAGTGATTCCTGGCCAACCATAGCCCTTTGCAAAGCCTTCCCACTGCTCAGAGGAAGCACATTACAACTTCCAGAGCTGTCACAGTCACCTCAGTGTCTCAGGGGACCCTAAGACTTCGTGTCCCCTGTGGACAGAGGTGCTGTACAACAAACCTGTGCTCTGCTGGCTCGTTTATGTGTCTCTCAAGTCTGGCTTTTGTGTTCTCCTGGACGTATGGTCCCTTTGGAACATCTCCTGGTCAGTCTTCACATTGAGGAACCGCATTCCCCGAGGCGTTTAGGTCTGGCATCCGCCTTTTCTCCCATGCTGCCCATAAACAAGTTGTTGAGGGTTTGGGAGAACTGAGGGAGGGATCCAAGTGCCTTGAAGAATAGCCTTGGCACTCCTGCAAAGTGGGCAGAGATCTGGCGTGCGAGCACTGAAGGTAGTTAACAGTCCCCTTTCTGTGTATAGATAAAATATGTACAAGTGAAGAGTATTAAAGCTATTTAGTACTGGATTAATTCTGCCCTCAGGAGGAGTAGTATGAGACCCATGCTGAGTGTCGTGAAAGTCCCCTTACATCAAGTATTTAATATCCAAATCGCTCAGCCATTTGTCTCAATGTGTCTTGGCAGGACAGGGGCCACCCACACAATTTCCTTTGCAAGATGACAAACGCTTGACGGCACCACCGGCTCCAGCCATTCCCCTTGCTCTGCGTGGCTCTGTGATGGTGGTCAGCTCGCATAGCTGGTGCGCCTGGCCCCTCTCCTGACTTGTCCTCCTCGGTTTGTGCTCTCTCTGAGATATGGCATGGCAAATTCACTAGCTGTGCCACCTCAGGGCACTGTTGGTTTGTCACTTTGGGCGCCCAGGCTTGGCCAGCTGATCCTGGGGTATTTGCAGGGAGCAGCTTCCTTCTGCACTATGTGGACCGGATCTAACGTGTGGCAAATATCCCAGGAATTCTTTAGGTGCTGCTCGTGCCCTGAGGAGTCTTAGCTGGCACCTGCTCTCACCTAAGAATCCCCCTGCCCTGTGGCCTGAGGGGTGGATACGGAAGAGCTGAACGTGTGTGTCAGACTGGCTCGGGTCCGTCAAAGTCCTTGGCGTCAGAGGCAGGGCCGCTAGCTGTTGGCTTTGGAAGCCTCCTCTGGGTGATGATGATATCCACCATGTTCTTCCCTCCGCCCTCCCTCTCTGCACAGATCTTTACCCACTGGTGTCTCCCTCAGCTCGTGTCATCAGCTCTTGCCCCGTTCGCATTCCCTGTTTCCCTGTGTGCCTGCATGTGGGATGTTCCCAGCAATGCCTCAGTCGTGATGCACCTTGTCCTCCGCTTTGCGGGGCAGAGCGGGGCAGTCAGTGACTCAGGTGATGCTGATCCCGTGGCTTCCTCGCACCCACAGCCAGCACCTGTGACAGGCAAGGGCCAGGCCCCGCTGCTCCACCAGCAGAGCAGCACCCCACAAGATATTTATAGTCTCAGTAATGTTATTCCCCTGCCAAACTATTACTGAAATAGGCTCAGTGTGTGTCATCGGAGAGAGGATTTTAATGGCACAGTTTCTTCAGTACAGGAATGGAGCTGACATTGCCTTGCTGTTTCTTTCATCCGATTAATCTTTCCCATGGTGGAGAGGCTGTGAGGAGATGGCTGGGCCCTTCTGACTAAGCACTTGTTTGGCAGGTTTGAGTTCAACGGCGTCTTTTGCTGCAGCTGGCTTTTGTGAAGGTGGGCAAGCCATGGAGATGGACGTGTCGGGTCGATGCTGTCCCTGCCCGGTGCCCCATGGGGGCTGGCTGGGCCTTGGGCCTGCAGCAAGGGAGGCCAGCAGCCACGTGGCAGGGCTTGGACTTGTGTCTCCATCCAACGTGCAAGAGTGACGACTGCTGTCACTCCTCGCGAGACCTTGCGGAGCACCAAGGCTTGCAGGGCACTTCAGCATCAGACTTCATACCGGGGTTGAATGAGCTATATAAAAGGGAAAAGGTTCCTTTCTGATGACTATCACACTCTTAACAGTTTGGAGATTATTCAAATGAGCAAAAAAGGGACACTTTGGCATTTTCCAAATAAAATGCCCTTCTTTTCTCCCATCTAGATGCTTCCATTGGTTTCGAAAGAGGCAGAAGTCTATTGTTTTGGGTATGTCACAAGGAAGCATTTCAGCTTGTCAGTTCACTAGTGTTTTCATAATTCCCTGTCCAGCCCCAAACTGCTTTTGGTAAAAGTCTCTGGACGGGAAAACCTTCTTCCTGTCAGGTCCGAGTTAGGGATCAGGCTCTTAGGGCAGTGTCCCGTGTGCCGCTGAGACATAAGGCGGGCAGACAGACCTACCTGCCACAGCACCGTGGCCACTGCCTTCTCCTGCAGTTGCAACGCGAGAGAATGCCGTCCTCCTTGCTCCTGTTGGGAGTCACAGGCAGGTTTCGAAGGACTAGCCACTCTCGACAGCATTTGGCGACGTTTACCAGATATTTATACGCCTTGACGTATAAAGGAATGTGGGAGGGCAGATAGGGCAGGAATAGGGGTGCTAGTGACACAGGATTCATGGAGCTTGCGAGGCGTTTCCCGTCGCTGTCCGGGCACAGTAATCCTTATGCAGCTGCACTGGGCCCAGAAGGTTGGGCTGCTCTGATGGTGTCGGGTTTGAGCCCCGCATAGGGGTGTGCTGAGGAGAGAGCAGCCCGTCCACCAGGCGAGATGTCCAGGGCTTGTGGCTGGTGGTTTATGGCCAGCAGCTGCTGAGCCCTGGGCCCGCTCCACCCTGCCAGACCTGCAGTGCTGCCGGCAAGCGCAGCGACCAGGCCCTGCAGAGACAGATTGGAAACCGGGAGCCAACACGACAGAGAAAAACATCCTTCCCACACAGCCCAGCCTGTCTTCCTGCCTCAGCGACTGCTTCTGCTCGTGAACCACGTGCTGCACACTCAAAGCAAAGACCACAGGGCCACGTGGGCGTGGAGAGACCCAAGGGCAAGAGCAGCGAGTGCAGATGGAGCTGGTGGCCTTAGGAAAGCTGTCCTTGTGGTGTGTTGGATGTCTTCTGGGAGCCCTGTGGGAACTCCCACGGGCTCCACAAACTGCAGTTCAGTGGAGCCTTCTGTGGATGGGGCACTGTGGGCTCTGGGGAGAAGGCTGTGCTGCTCGAGGACCTGCTGCTGATGGAGGCAGGGATGTGCGGCTTGTCCATATTCCACCTCTTCTTTCCCACTCTGCCTTTTGTGGGCTCATCCCTCGTCTCTGTGGGCTGCATCCCTTCCCATCCTCCTCCTGCTTGCATCATCTTGTCTTGCCCCTTCGCGCCCAGCCCTCCTGTGCAGGATGCCCAGCCAGAGGGCCCCATCATCCTTTCATCCTCCAGTTATTTTCCTGCCGGTTGTTCCTCTCCCTCTGGCAGCTGCATATCCCACGATCTGGTGCTGAATGCTCTTCTCCTCCTCCTTGTTGTACTGTCCCCTAGGACAGACCATTCAGCTTGCTCCTCCTCCTCCTTCTCCACTTCATTAATGAGTCTCTTTGCACTAAGAAGTTCTGATAGCTGCCAGGGGACACAGGAGGACAGGCTGCTCCGTGGGGAGAGTGAGGAGGCCACCGGTACAGATTAGAGCAGTCCAGGGTTTGGGATGCTAGGAGCTCTGTTTGGGATACTGCTGTGGTTGCCTTGGCATGGTGGATGAGTGCCCCTCCTCGCCCCTGGCACTGGCTGTGCAGGGTATGGCAGTCAGGAACCCGCTCAGTGGCAGCACTGGAGGTGAGTGAGTCTGGTGTCATCTAGCTCTAAGCTGTGGGCAGCCTCTCCTCGAGCCAGGCTGGCATCATGTCTGCTGTGCCCACCTGCCCTTACCCCTCTTCAGGGCTCCTCCTTTAGGGCTGTGCTGGGCAGTGAGTCTGGAGCCCACAGTGGCCTCCTAGCTCCATCCTTCCTGCAAAGCTCTTTTCGACGTGGAAACTCTTGCAAAGACCAGTGCATTGTATACGAGTCTTTCTGTTGACCCTGGTGGGCTTTGAATTGAGTGGGCTGTGCGACGCAGTGAGGACAGAGAGGGTCTGGGGTGGCCTCTGGCCCTCACCAAGCAGCTGATACCCTGGCTTAGTGCTCTGGTTCATATTGTTGGGGTTTAGTGTGGCAGCTGCCCATGCTTTGGAGATTGCTAATGAAAACTGGACTTCTAGAAAACAATCCTTGGGCACCGTTTTAGCTTCCTCATGTCTCAACACTCTCTCAAATCCGAGAAACTGAGATGGTTTCTTCTTGGGGCAAAGGGACGGTGGATTGTTGTTTCTCTCTCACACACATGCAAGCGCGCACACACACTCTCTTCCTTCCCACATTCCCCCTTTCCAAAGACTCTTTGGTGAAATTATCGTTTCCAAAAGTGTGGCCCCCGTGCAGCGCTGCTCCCGAGCCGCTGCCCGGCGCTGGGCCACGTTCCTGAAGTGCAGTGCTCGTTACCCCTGCACACGCGCGCGCAAGGCTGGGATGGCTGAGCCTGCAGAAGAGGGGAGGGTGCTTCGGTGGCTGTGCTGGGGCGGTCAGCAGGTGTGCACAGGGTAAACCTCTCTTTGCTTTACGCGTGCCTAGTTGGCTCGCTCGATGCAACAGCAGAATAAGCAAACCCTCCTGCTGCCCCCCAGCCTCGCTCTCCAGGACACTGTGGAGTCCTGTTTAGGACTCGCAGTCCTTGCACTTAGCTCCTTGCAGCCCGGCAGGCCGCCCTGCCTCCTGCGGAAGGCCTCTCCGGGAGCGCTGTGCTGCTCGCGGGATACCCTGCAGGCAGGACCGGGCTCCGGGATGGGCTGCCGGCGGGTCGGAGTTGAAAGCCCCTCGTCGTCTCGTACGGAGGGCACTGACTCACCGCTCTCCCGTGCTGTCATAAGCAGATGGATGATTTAATCACCTAGCAACCAAAACAACGTCAGGTGAGGAGTGCTTCCGCAGGCGCGCTCAGCCCACAGCCCCTCCGTCAGGCCCGTGTTGGGGACCAGGCCGACCCGACACCTTGCCCAGACCCCTGCCTCCCCCTGCTGCTGCCTCGGAGGAGGCTGGAGGGGAGGGCCCTTGGCTGTCTGCCCTCCTGAAAGCCACCCGGGGCTGCCCCACGGCACCGCGCGTGCGTCCCGCGGCCTGGGAGAAGAGCTTCCCAAAGCCGCGAGGAGGAGCAGTGCCCAGTGCCACGCCAGGCGGGATCCCCCCAGCCAGCTCCTGGGGAAGGGGCATCACCAGCCTCCTCAGCGTGCACACGGGAGGCTGAGGGGTTCCAGCACGCTTTGGGAAGCTCGCTGCCCATCCGACGCCCTGAGGAGAGTCCCGTGTCCAGGACCTGCAGAGCACAGGGAAACTCTTGAGGGGTGAAACCAGATAGATGGGTTTGGATCCACCTACCTGCTGGAACCCTCCTTCTCTGTATGCACGGCTATGGGGCCAGCCATGGGCACCTTTTCTGTCCTGCATCATCCTCTTGCCTGGCACCCCTCAGAGTGGTACCAATGGCCCTTGGAGCGCACATCTTCATTCAGTTTCTCCTTCAGCAAAGAAAACGGAGGTGTTTGCCTCCCCTGCCCTTGCTCTTGGTGTGAGCCCAGGGATGCCCTCATGCTCTGGGACAGCACGACTGCCTCCTGGCTGTGTCCCACTGAGATGCCCCCATGAGGTGGCCCCGGCATCCCTCCCAAGGCCGCTGGTCCCTCCTGAGGCTGCTGGCACAGGCCATCATGCCACGGCCTGTCCTACCGTAGCTGCTCTGCAGCCAGGAGTGCCCTGAGCAAAGAGGGCAAGGGGAACGAGGCAGGAAAAGGGCTGCCTCAGCCACCCATGGAGTGCGAGGACACCCCAGCCAGCTCCTACCTTGGACCTGCGTTTATGCCACCCCTTTGGAGCTATATGTTCATTACGGAGATGTGGCTCCCGGCAGCGGCACGTGTGCGATGCTGTGCAAGGAGGGCACATCTTCCCAGGCCATGAGCTCCCTTGTCCGTTCGTACTAATGGAGACAGGCCTTGGGCATTGGCCTCTCACAGGGCACCCCAGCTGACTGCTGGACCCCTCTTGTGACCTTGTAACGGAGCCACACTGGCAATGTGCGGCTCTGTTATCACCAGTCCGGGGAGTACAAGCTGGGACGGGGTGAGAGAGCTGGACCAGGCATCTTGTTGAGCACACCGCTGCCTTCCTCCCAGAACTAGGCAGCAAACCCCTCATGCAGGGGACAGAGCTGTGCCTGGTGGCCCTCGCTGCCGCCTCCAACGCACGGGAGCTGCCCCGCTCCGCCAGCGAGGCTGAAGGATGCTCGGCTGCCGCAGCATTCGGGTTGGGCACGTGCTGCTGCTGAGGCTGCCAGGGATCAGGGAGAAGCGCCGTGTAAATAGGGCGCCCCATCTCCACGCTCCTCTTTGTGGGCCAGGGAGCTGATATAATTAGACAATACGCTCTGTTCTGCGCGGCGCGCTGAGGAAGCCTCTGTGCCGCTGTGGCCCGGAGGGAACAAGGGAGCCCTACTTCAGCTGCCTGCTTGTCCCAGCGAAGGTGAATGGTTTCCAGCAATGAGCCCCTGCCGTGTCGCTCGCTCACTCCCTGCCACTGCTCTGAGATGCACGGCAGGACTGGGGGCAAGATCGATGGGGCACAACAGGGACAAACACCATGGGTTTCATTGTGGCGTTGCCTTGGGGGAACCGGGCTGGCTGCCACAGAGGCCCCATCCCCAGATAAAGCTGTGGGCAGACGTGGCTCCCCCAGGGCTGCTCCCAGCGCCATGCCTCAGCCATGAAGTAACGGGGATGGGGAGCAGAAGAGGGAGTTTTGTGACTGACTGGTCTCTTCACTAGAAGAGCATCTCCTCTCTCCTCTGCTTCAGGATTCAGTGGTTCTTGTGGTCTCTGCTGACTTTCAGAAGAGACGCTGGTGATGTGGTGCTGGTTGAGCAGTGGCTGGGTGGCTGCAACCCCATGTGTCTGTGGAAGAAGGTAGCAAACCCAGTGCTGGTGAGAGAAACTCAAGCAGCCCACTTGGACCAAGTAGCAGGACACCAGGCTGGCTTCTGTAAATTGAAGTCCCATGGGCAATCTGGAAGGTGGGGAGGCCAGCCTCTGAGCCACACTCTCCATCTCATAGGTGGACATCCCAAACTGCATCTGTATTGGAGCGCCTTGCCACTCAGAGTATCCATCAAACCATCCCTCTGGGATGGGTCTAAAATACAGAGGCTCCTCGTAGTGTGCAGCTTCCTCAGATTCCCGGTGGCTCGTGGCTCCTTCATATTGCAGCTCACTGGTACTCCTGGCACTGTGCAGCTTCATGGTGTTCATGGTAGCAGGCCGTTTGAGGGAGAAAGACTGACACGGCTTGCTCTGGCTTGGCCTGATTTGCTTCTGCTCAGTGCCATGACTCTTCTTTAAATGCATTGTGGTTTCTGACTGCTAAAATGTTGATTGATTAATGACCACAACCTAGGCACTAAGTGGCCGGGTATTGATTTCTGCCCCAGGATGTTCTGCACATCCCCATTTGGATGAGTTGCCCCTCCTGGTCATGCCAAAAAAGATGAACTTTAGCTATCTGGGAACTTCTCTTTTGAGATTCTGACTTCCAAGCCATGAAATACCACTGGTTTTGCCCCTGTCAGCAGTTAGACTTGTGTCTGACCTCTATAGTTCTGCCACCTGTAATTAGTCCTAAATCATTCACAGGATTGGGCTAAAACCAAGCACACTGGTGGGATCAGGGTGCCCTTTTACAAAACTCCCATCCAAGTCTGGTTCGGATCTATGAGTAGTCCCTGAAGAGTTTATTCTGTGAGCATCCCTCGTATTAACCGTGACACAGGCTGCTACAGAAACACACAGTATTTCTAGGAATCAGACGAATTTCAGAGACAGAAAATGAGAAAGGGGTTTTGAATTCTTTTTTCACAAGGCGTGTTTACACTGCTCTGGGGACTTACAGGTGCTTTAGTCTCCCTTTCTCAGGGAGGTGTATAGGGGTACTTGTGTGTGCTTCAGACTCAGGGCTCATATCTTCACGCTGTTCTTCCCCAAGTGCCAGCTCTCCCTCCAAAGAGATCTGTTAATTCACTGGGTCAGACACTGTTCCTTGGCACCCACATGGCACCTCTGCACCTCTGGCAGTCAGAGACATCTCCTGACTTGTTTAGGCTGGAGCACTTGACATCCACTACCCTTAACCGTCATCCCTCACTCTTGCATACACAGAGGATGAAGATTATTTAGTCTGGAGGAGTCTCAGGGGAGACCTTATTGTTCTCTACAACGACCTGAAAGGAGGTTGTAGAAAGGCGAGGGTTGATCTCCAAAATAACTACTGATAGGACAAGAGGAAATGGCCTCAAGTTGCACCAAGGGAGATTCGGGTTAGATATTAGGAAAAAAATTCTACACAGAACGAGTGAGGAAGCCTTGAAACAGGCTGCCCAGAGAAGTGGTAGAGTCACCATCCCCAACAGCATTCAAGAAATGTGTAGATGGGCACCCAGGGGCATGTTTTAGCAAATGTGGTGGTGATGGATTTACAGTTGGACTTGATGATCTTGATTTCAGAGGGATTATCCCGTCTTTGAAGCATGCTCTGACTCTTCTGTTTCCACGCCGATGGGAAAGACCAAGCCTTTTCACTTCTCACTGGAGTGGGAACTGCGGCCCTAGCAGCCATCCAGCAGCAGGGATGCGTGAAGCCCGATTCTTTCAGGCTCACTGGCGTTGTCATCCTCAGTCTCAGTGATTTCCAGTCACCACGGTGCCCTGCAGGGACCCTCACCAGCAGCCTCGCCGTTTCTTTGCCCCACTCAGCCCTCTGCTCACTGGGCCTTTTTCCTGCCTTACTGCTGGGAGAAGCCGTGTGCTTCCACGCAGCCGTTCTGCACTGGCTCCTTTGCAGTAAAAGCCGCTGCTCCTCACAGGCAGGCACTGAACTGCCCATGCATCCAGCTCCTGTCTACATGGGGATGCTGAGGATCAATTCACTCTGGGACCTGAAAGCAAGCTGTGTTAAGGGCATTGTGTCTGAATGGTCTTGCTGTAGCTCTCATTTGATTTTTCCTACATCAGCTTTCCTATAACTTTGGGTTGGAAACAGTAAACCAACCATGGACCCTCCAAGAATAAGTGGAGACATCAAAGAAACGAATCTCTGCCAACAAAGCAGACAAGGGCCTCTGTGCTCCTAGCATGGTCAGCTGCACTCCTTAGCTGACACACAGGAAGCCCTGAAAGCAGACAGTCCTCCGTGGGGACTGGAGACCAGTCAGGCACCAGATACGACAGGGAGGTGCTTCAATCCCTGGTCAAATTTCATTGGGATCACCTTGACTTCAGCGGGAAAGATATAACCTGAAGGCTGGGCAGGCTATCCGTGCCACACCGAGCAGGAGCAAGGCAGGCTCTACCTGCGGCACAGGGCCAGCAGCATGTCAAGGACACCACCTGCAAGGGAGCATGGCAGGGAGCTGAATGGGGCACAGTGGTAGCAAAGCTCTTCATAGTCATGAGAAAATACTGGGCTGATGGGCAAAGCTCATTCACATCCATTTTAAGCAGGAAAAGATGCTTCGAATCAGGGAAGATATCGCTGGGGAAAAAGCTGTCCCCGTGAGGTAGACGTGCTTGGGCACGTGTTACAAGTCCTTGGATTGCAGTGCCCTGCAAAGACTGGGCAACGCTGGGATTTGGAGGGGAGGCCTTTGGAAGATGCACTCACCCTACCCCACAAGGCTGGTGGAGTACGTGGTACAGTCAAGGTCACTTCTTCAGCAAGGACAACCAGTTTGCCAGTTCCCTAAAAGCTGCAGCCATTGTCAGCAGGAGGGTAGAGCAATGGGGACAAAGCAGATAGAGCTTCCATGAAGGAGGGTGCAAAGGTGCGATCAGTGCCCAGGGACCATGGTCAAAGCCAGAAGCGCCCATGCAGGACATGGACAGCATAAGAAACTGAATGACAAAGCCTCTGCCTGTTCAAATGGGAAATTAGCTCCAACCTGGCCGCTTCTGCAAGAGTATCACCAGCAGGCTGGCCTTTAGACATGACATATAAAGGCAGGAGCAGACCCCTGCAGGCCTGATCTTCCCATGACAGTGATTTATATACTTGTGAGATGCTACTGGCTCTCAGGATTTAGTCATCATTTACATGAGCCAGAAATCAGGTTCTCTGGCTATGTGCACTATCCTTTTTCCCAATGTAACAATAACTAACTGGTATATTTTTATATGGATTTTTTTTTTTCAATCTTTAGCTTACCAGGATAGGAAGCCTTGATACCTTGCACCCATAGAGGACTATCCATGTAGGGCAAGAGGTCCTGCCATTTGTAGCAGACATTGCAGGCAGCTGCATGTTGACAAGCAGCGTTTTCCTCCCAGCTATCGTGCTGGCGTTGCTGTTTAGTAGGTGTCTGCAAAACTACAGACAAATGTTGTAAAAATGTGTCTGAAAGTCCTTTTCTCTCTCAGATCATGTTTATGGGCTTAAAGAGCTTTTATAGAGAGATTATTTAACTAAAATTGAATACTGTCATGAACACCACTGTAACTCAACTTAATAATAGCTTTAAGCTGGCCAGGTTGATCTCTGAAATAAAGCTACTTCTCTATGGATGTCAAAGAAGGAGGATGGGGGTCTAGGGTGGTAGAGGTTATTTAAAGCCCCTCTTGTGCCCAGAACAAGCCTGTGTGAGTGACACTTCACTGTGGTTTTGTCTATAAAATCCTGGTCATATTATGTCTGTGATCACAGAAATGGTCAGGGGAAAACAAAGGGCCAAAAGATGAAATTACAGTGCAAAAAATACATAGAGGATGGGATTGAGGAGTTGAAAATAGCAATTCCTAGAAACTGGAAAATAAAAGGAAGGACATGGAGCCAGATGTGAAGGAAAAGCCATCTGGGGCTGTGTGCGTCCCAGAGAAAGGACGGGGAAGATGCAAGGTGTGAACAGGTTTCCTGTCTGCAGCTCTGCAGGTGACAGCACACAACTTGCCCATGGCTTGCACGGAGGGAGGGAGAGCACCCAATCTCTCCATGCTGCCCACGCGGAGCCCCGAAGGCCTCTCCACCAAACTAGCCTTTCTTCCTAGCTGGTCCAGCCCTGGGATGGTGACGGAGTCCGACAGAGTCTGAATGCCTCCGACTGCCCCCAGCAAGGAGAATATGTCCTCAAAGCGCACGAGGCTCTTACGCTCTCGATCCCTGGCTCTTCGCTTTGTCCCACAGAAAGCCCCTGCTGATGGTTTGGAGCAGAGTGCCTGGGGTTTGTGTGCCTGTCAGAAGGCTGGATTTTAGCAGAGGCGTGATGCTGGAACTGGTGCTCAGCATTGCAGGGAGCACAAGCCTTGAGACAGCTCTTGGAAAGGCAAAGCCTATAGAGCATCTCCTGAGATGATTCTAGACCCATCTGATCTGACCAGTCCAGAGCCAGCTTCTCTCCTAGGAGGAAGGAACCCAATCCCTAAGAAGCACCATAGGAAAGGGAACTGAAAGGAGGCCCTGACTAGGGAACACAAGAGTTCAGATGGGTCCAAGGCCAATTCTGCCCTTCACTCACTGGAAGGAGGGTCTGGTGTGCAGGCGCCTGCTGGAGGAGGCCCTCGGAGAAGTCTCCACGTTTTCAGTCTGCGAGTTCACCCAAAACACACGTTGTGGGGGGGCTGCCTATGCTTATACCCGACCGTTTTCCCCAGGTGGGGACTGGTTTCTGCAAAGTGCACAAGAGTGGGAGTCCTTCCTCGGGTCTGTCCCCAACCAGAGCCGTCTCTCTGCCATCAAAGGCCATGTGAGGAGCAAGGCATGGGGGGAAGCCCAGCAGGCAATGTCCACGGGGCCCGCAGGGCACCTCCTCCGCTGGGCGTGCGGGTGCCAAGCCACCCAGCCCAGACTGCCAGCAGCAGGATGGGAGAATTCACAGCACACGAGAGATGGTGCCGGTGGCTCCAGCCCAGCGCCAGACCCACCCTTTTCGGGAAGCGGCAGGAAGATTCAATTTGTCTCCCTTGCCTTAGACTGGCCCCACTAAGCAGGTTTTAATTTTGTTAAATAAATATGAAGTAATGGCAGCGGGGATAGGAGCCAGATGGCCTAGAGACATTCTTGAGAGGCAGAGCAGCTCTGCAGGAAGGCAGAAGACCGCCCTGCACCTCCATGGGCTGCGGGGAACAGCACGAGCCTGGGAGAGGCTGCGGAGCCTCCCGGGGAAGCAGGGGGTGCCGGGCCCGCGGGCTCGACCCGGGCGTGCTGCGGGAAGCAGATGTAGCTCCGCACTGCACCTTGCTGCCTTCAGAACAGCTCCTAAACGGCTGCTAAATACCGCTGTCAGAACTGCACTCATCTTCCCTCCCTAATTAGTGGATCAGAGAGTAGTTCTTAATCCTTTTGAACAGGAAGATCTTGGTGTCTAGCTGCAGAGACTGGGCAGGACATGGGAGACAGAAGAGCGTGGCGGGGCCCAGGAAGGCTTATCGGGGCAAAAAGCAGAAGGGCTTTTTGAGGACTCGCTCCATCCCCATAGGAATTGCCTTGTCCTGTCATTATCCTACGCACCTTCCTCTGCCCCATCAGGAGTTGCAGCGTTTTTCGTTTCCCTTCGTGGCACCACACGTAAACCGCAAGCACGGCAGCCCCTGGCAGCAGGCCGGCTCACGGGCTCGAGTCAGCTCCTCCTTATCACGGGGTGCAGCGCCTGCTGCACGCTCCCAGCGCGGGGCCTCAGGGCGGCATGCCAGGCGGGAGGCAGGAACATGTGCTCCCTTGGGAACCACCCAGGCACAGTCCCTCAGGCTCGGGACTCGGCGCTTCCCCGGGCAAACTTGTCCCGGGTTGGGTGGAAGAAGGTCTGGCCTTCATGGAATTACTGAAACACAGAGGGGTTGAGGTTGGAAGGCACCTCTGGAGGTTTCTAGGTCAAGCCCCTTGCTCAAGCACAGTGTCCTACAGCATTTTGCCAAGGACTAAGTGCTGGTGGCTTTTGAATATCTCCAAGGGAAAAGACTGCACAACCTTTATGGACAACTTGTTAGAGTGTTCTGTCACCTTCATAGTAAAGAGGTGTTTCCTTAGGTTCAGACAGCATTTCTTGTGTTTCAGCCCTGTCACTGGACACCACTGAATAGCCTGACCTCATCCTCTTTACAGTCACCCTTCAGGTATTTATAAGTATATACCCCTCAATATTCTTTTCTCCAGGCTAAAGAGTCCCAGCTCTTTCAGACCTTCCTCACAGCTCAAATAGCTCCATGTCTTTCTTGTACTGGGGAGCTCAGAACTGGACGCAGTACCTCAGACGTGTCCTCACCAGAGTTGAGCAGAGAGGGAGGATCTTGTCTATTAACCTGCTGGCCATGCTCCTCGTGATGCAGCCCGGGGCACCATTTGCTTTCTTAGCCACAGGGACACGTTCCTAGCTCATGGTCAACGTGTTGCCCCCCTGGACCCCAGCTCCTTCTCCGCAGAGCTGCTCTCCAGCAGGTCAGTCCAGCCTGTCCTGCTGCAGGGGGTTTTTGCTCCCCACGAGCAGGACCCTGCACTTGCCCTTGTTGAGCTCCACGAGGTTCCTCTCTGCCCAGCTCTCCAGCCTCTCCAGCCCCTCGGAACGGCAGCGCCGCCCCTGGGGTACCAGCCCCTCGTCCAGCTTGGTGCCATCAGCAGACGTGCTGAGGACGCACTCTGTGCCTTCCGCCAGGTCCTTGAGGAAGAGGCTGAACAGGACTGGAGCCTGTCCTGGTTAGCTCCAGGGCTTCAAGCAGACCCAGGGCCTCTGGTCACATCCCCCTGAGCTCTGCCATGCAGCCGGTTCTCCAGGCACTTCACTGTCCAGTCACCTAGTCCACACTTCCTGAGCTTCCCTGTGAGGATGTTACGGGAGACAGTGTCAAAAAGCCTAATGACATTAGGGCAGGCAACATCCACTTCTCTCCCCTCATCTACTCAACTAGTCATCCCATCATAGAAGGCTCTCAGGTGGGTTAAGCACAATTTCTGCTTTGTGAGTCCCTGCTGACTACTCCTGGCCACCTTCTTGTCCTTCTCACACTTCACATACAACTGCTTCATCATCCTTCTAGAGATGGAGGTGAGGCTGACCTGCCTGTGCTTTCCTTTGCTTGTGAGTGTTTGCAGATGCAGCCCTATCTGAGCTGCCTTCCCCATGGCACCCCAATGGGCTTGTAATACTCAAGTACATTTCTGAGGCTGAGAAGAAAATGGGCAGAAGGAGGGAAAAATGTGAAAAAATGAAACATAGAGAAGTTGCGTTTTCAGGGGCTTGAGAGAGGGAATGAGGGCAGGAGATGCACAGAGGACAATGGTCAGCAGGAGGCAGGTGAGAGAATACTTCCGTGCTGATCAGAGAGAGCAGGAACAAATTCCTGTTAGACTGGCGAGGAGGCAAAGGGTTCCTGGCTGGCTTGGGAGCAGTTAAGCACAGTGTTTAAAGCAGAGGTTTGCTGTGATGGCCACGGGTGATCTCCGAATGTTGGTGGCTCCGTATGGCTCTCAGACACATGGACCAAGGAGTCCTCAAGCAGCTGGGGGAGGCTCTCGGGGGACTTACAGTGGTTCCCGTGCATACATGGAAGCAGGAGAGGGTGCATGCGATGGGGTGAAGGAGGAGAGGGGCAGCAGGCTGAGGGGCAGGCAAAGGGGATTGCTGCCGTTGAGACTCTGAGAACATGGGAATTAACAGCTCTAACAGACAGGAACAACACTTGGGCAGATTAAGTGAAGCCAAGGCGCAGTATTAATGTGCTGGGAGGGGGTCATGGAGCCCTGACCATGTTACAGATGGCATTGAGACACATACTGGCTGGTGTCTTTAACATCAATTAATCTGGGAAAAGCGTATCTGTCCTGCATGAATTAACCTTAGCACATGATCTAGCACTAGGTGCAGATGCAGAGGCTTGGGCATGGAGACACAGCTCCTGTTGTCAGCCCTGGCGCCTGCCCCGGGCTCCACAGCCATGCGGGAGCGGGTCCCTGCAGGGGACACAGGTCCGAGGTCACACGGCAGTGATCTGGAGGCAGAGAGACAGATACTACCCGTGACTTCAAGGAACACTCCCTTCCTGCTGCATGGCTACAGCCTTCAAAATAAAGTGTTTCTAACAGCGTTGGTGACTCACTGAGAGCTCTTTACTCACCAGTTAATGACTGAGCGTGGTTCCAGAGCTCCTAGTGACTTTGGCTTAAATAAACTCAACCTTTCTCCCATTAATATGGCAGAAGGGTCTGGTTCATTAACAGGCAGCAGGTGGCAAGCTGCGTGGGGAAGGTGGGCATCTTCTTCACCCATGTGACAGTGTATGTCCATAGACAGGGGCAGTCAGAGCTATCACCCAGACCCTATGCAGCACAGAGGTTCTGCATAGCTTCCCTTCACTTTCCTTTGGAGAAGAACTTTGGAGTAGATATGGAGTTCCCAAAGAGCTAGGAATGCAGGACAACATGTCCTTTGGGCCATGGGAAGGAAGGAGCACTGGGGCTACAGCAGGGAACTGGGGAGCACCAGGAGCAGCCTGGCAGACTCATAAAGGAGTGAGTTTGTAGGGGTCAGGCAGCTTTGAGAACAAGCAGGAAGCTGCAGGAAGACTAGTTTTAAGGCAGAGTTGGCTCTTGGTGTCTTGTGAGGAACAAAGCAATAGAACAGGGCCACCATGCAAAGAAAGATCCCTGTGCATCAGCAGACCCTCGATCTGGAGCAGGATGGGTTCTGGCTTCCTTGAAGAGATTGCTTGTCCCCCTGAAATGCTCAAGGCCCTTTCCTTGGTCATGCCCCCAAAGAATCTGTTGTCATAAGTAAAATGTACCTATTCTGTGGGCTCGCTGCAGGAGACCCTGGCCTGAATCACAGGCTTTACTGATGGGCCGGTGACTGATGTTCTCTGGAGAGGGGAGCGAGTGGGAGAGGAACCCATGAGCTGAGTCCCAGCGCGCTGACTCTCTGTGAGCACCTTGGGAATGTGACTCTGGATCTGGCTTGTCACTCCTTCTGTGCCCACCCGCTCCACCTTGCACTGCTGGGATCTCGCCCCCAGCCTGCTACTCTCTCGCTACCAAAGCAGTGAATCACGAATCTAGGGTGAGTGAATATTTGCAGGTAATTGCAAGACTGTCATCACCTTCATGGGCTTTGCCCTCCAACCAGCCATCCTTGACATACTCACCAAGGAGGGCTTGGTTTCCCCAGCACGTGCTGCAGTGGATTGAGTGGATGAGGCAAGTTAGAGTCAAACTGTCCGTAAATCCTCCAGCTGCCAGGAACAGGCTTGAGCTGACGTGGAGTGGCTCTGAATCAAGCTCCTCCATTTGGGAAGCTTGGGCGCTGTTGCAGGTGGCAACATGTTGGTGTTGGTAGAAAGTAAACACGTGTCCTGCGTGTGGCAAAAGCATGTTCAGGACAGAGGCAGTGCTCAGGGATGTGTGCTAGGGCCTTAGGGATCCTGAGTTTAGGTCTCTGCTCTGTGAGAACCTTGTTGCATGCCCACATCTCTGCAAGCTTGGACTTGTGGATGAGCCCCCTGAGGTGGCTGAAAATGTTTTTTTTTTTCCCCTGCCAGGCACGAGCTTGGAAGGTTTTGAAGCCACTGCAGGCATAGGATGTGAAGAGGGGAATGAAATTGGTGCTGGAGTGACGGCTAAGCCATCCCTGGGGCTGGGGAAAGGACCTCTGGGAAAGGAGATTGGAAGGTGATCTCTGCCTGATGTGTCTTCCAGCCGGGTCTCTTCCATCCTTTCCCTCACAGCTCTGCTGCATCCCGTGGGGTCTGCAGAGGTGTGGCTGGAGGCTGCTCTGCTTCGTGGGCCCATGGGCTGCACAACCAGGGCCCCCATCTGGCAAGAAGGGCCAGGACTACGCTGGTGACCAGAGGAGCTAACACGTGGAGCCTGGGGCTGGGGGTGTGTTCTGGAGGGCGAGGAGCCTCTGCTCCGGCGATGATCTGGAGCTGCATGTTGGCCAATGTTTCTGTGCCAGTGTGAGGAGCAAAGGCCTCGAGAAAGCTCCGGACTGAGGAGAATGGTGGAAAGCTTCGGAGGGCTCTGCAGATCTCTTAGCTCACCCGTTCTGCCACAAACAGGGAGCCCAGGGAGCACCCAGGGTGCCTGCCCTGGGAGAGCATCACTGGAAGCAGCCGTGAGTGCAGGCCAAGCTTTGCTGTTGTTCAGGTCCCTGCTGAGATTCAGCCCGTGCTGGGGAGCGTCTTGCTGCTGGGGGCACCAGGGGCTCTGTGGAAGCCAGATCTGCAGCCCTGGCACGCACAGAGCCCAGGGCTTCGGGCAGGTGGGTAAGATGTTTCTGCAGACCCTGTTTCAAAATTGCTTTTGACGGAGCAGTAGGCTGCACTTGAGCCACTTGTTTTGCTGCAACGAGGTAGTTCCTGCCTGCTTTATGACTTCACCAGGCTGCAAGGTGGAGCATTTCTGGGGATACGGAGGCCAGGACAGGCCAGGATGTGACCCCCTCGGTATTCTACTGAAGGGGTCAACCGGGCCTCTCTTCAGCCACAGCATCCAAGAGAGGAGCTAAGTCACAGGTTCCCTGGCTCATCATGGGCCCTGGGTGTGCCACATTGCCTGGCATGTGGGGTGTCGGTGCAAGGGCACAGGGTGTCAGGCCTGCAGAGCAGGGAGCAGGAGCTGCCGCTGTCAGGGTCATTTTAAGTTTTTTTTTTCCAGGTTTTCCTTTTTCTCCGTAAATTACAAATCTGGGACAAAGAGCTGGCTGTTTGTATTTGTTACACACACACACAATGTTGCATCTATATATTATTTTGACATCAAAGGGACTGTGTGTGACATTTCTCCGGCTGTGCAGGCGAGAAAGGACACTGCCTGCTTTGGGGAGAGAGGAGGGTATTATCAAAGGGTTACAGACAGCTTCTGGAAAGGAGAATGAGAAATAAGGACAGAGAGCACAGAACTGGAAACGACACTGATGAGCTGCAAAAGCAAATCTTCTCCTGGTCTTTTCATCTCCACTCTTTATTAGAGAAGGGTGAGAGAGAACTTCTCACCACATAGCATTATTATTTTAAAGAAAAAGAACAAATGTGAGAGCTGGAGAGAGCTAGGGGGGGTCCTGTCTGGTGGGAGGACTAAGGAAACCTGTGTGCAGACAAACCTTCACTGCAGCGAAGCTCAAGGTCAAGGTAATGTCACCGAGGTCCCCCCAGGCTGAGTCATGGATGGGACTGAGCTCCTCAGTGAGAGGCACGTCCCTGTGTTGGACTTCCCAGGAATCTCTGCATTCAGGGGCTGCTTTAAAACGTAAGAGTAGAAAAAACACCTAAAACCTCTGGCCTGACTTGGTTCATCTTTTCTGTGAACCTTTCAAACCTCCATGAGCCTCCCACCAAGCTGGACCCATGGGTGAAACGAGACTCTAGGCTCAGCCACCAAAGAGATTCAAGCCTCTCACTCCCCATTGAGCTAAAATGCCTAAATAGACTAGCAGGTACGGCCCTAATAGGGTGCTTATCTCAGAGGATGTGTTGCGAGGGCTGATTAGTTGGTGTGTGAAGACAAGGTGCTAATGAGAAACACCCAAAAAGAAAACAATTTTAGCACAGATTGTGGACGCCATGTGCAGTCTTGTGTCTGGGACAGCAAAAATCCCTGCTGGCCTCCCCTGGATTTCCGCTGATGCACCCGTTACCCAGAGCTCTACTCTCATGACTCTCTTGCTGAGAAGGACACGAGTGTCTGAGAACTGAAAAGCTTTGAACAGGATTCCTGGCAGAGCCGGGCCACACGGAGCCGGGAGAAAGGGTCCGGGTGTCACCACCAGTGCCCCGTGATCAGCTGAGTGCTGTGCAGAGCCCAGGCTCCCTCGTAACGCTCCCTCGTAACGCTCCCTCCCTACGGTGCGGGTCTGGGTGGTTCAGGGGGGCTCAGCGTGGTGAGCATGGTCAGCGTGGTGAGCTGGCGGGCTGAGCAGCGGCGCGGGGGTTGCGGTGCTGAGCACAGCGTGTGCAGGGTCGCCCTCTCCCCCAGCCCCTCTCAGTGTTAGGAATGGCTCTAGACACCGGTGTTAGAAGCCACATTAGTCGTTGGGACCCCCAAGCTTGGCTTTTCCTCCATGCCGTGCTGCCCACATGTCTGTGCACACTGACGAGCAGCCAGCGGCTGGGGCTGGGCAAGCGGGGATGGCTTCCCAGCCAGCATCACCCTCCTCCTCCTCCTCCTTGCTGCAGGCTGGGAGGAACCGTAAGGAAGCGCTTTGAGATGCTACAAATCCCATTAGCTGGGGACATGAGCAGTCACTGTGAATTGCATACGAAGGACGGGAGAGGTTGCTCTCCTAGGAACAAGCTCCTCGTTTCTATGGCAATCCTGGGAGCTTCGATGTGTCAGCTGGAGACGCGGTGCCGGCTCCTTGCGTGTGGGTTTCATGACGGCATGGAAATCCCTGACTTCAGAGATGCCTGCCGCCAGGGATGCGCGTGTTTGGGAGGATCTCAGGGACGTGGTCCTGCCTGCACTCTGCTTCTGCTGGGGGACCAACGGGGCGGAGGGCCCTGCTCTCCGCTCTGGGCTGGCCTCACACCCGATATGTGCTGCGGTGGCGGTGTCAGCGTGTGCATCGTGCTCGTGCCGGGGCGCTGAGGAGCTTTGGTGGGAGCCGAGCTCGTGCACAGCCATGTATGCCAAGAGAGGTGCCTGTCTGCGTGCGAGTCGCGGAATCACAGAGTCACCGAGTGGCTGAGGCTGCAAAGGACCTTTAGAGATGCTCTAGTCCCACCCCTCTGCTCAGGCAGGGGCACCTAGAGGACCTAGAGCACGTTGCACAGCACTGAATCCAGGCGAGTTTTGAGAATGGAGGGGGGTTGCGTGTGTGCCACCAAGCAGGGGTGCGTGGAGGGGTCTGCGTGTCGTGTCTGCCTGGCGGCAGGTCTGTCTCTCTGTCCCTATGGGGAGAGGTGTGGGGGGCAGTGCCTCTGCTCGGGGCGCTTTGCTTTGCCAAAAGGATAAAGTGCAGCCATTCCCTCGGGTCCAGCGTGAGCTTGCGACGCTCCCGAGCCTCGGAGCGCACCCAGCCCGCCCGCCATCACCTCCGGCCGTCCCGCCCGCTCTGCCCTGCCCGCCAGCCCTTGGCCGTGCCCGCTGCAGCGGTGCCTGCGCCCGCAGCGGAGCCCTCCTCGCGCCGGGGCCTCCCCATGGGGCCAGCTGAGCTGCTGCCAGGAGGGAGCTCCGGGCCCCCAGCCCGCCCGGGCAGCCCCACCGCTCCGCAGGGAGCAGCTTTCCTTCCGCGCCAAGGGCTCCCCCGGGCCGTGCTGCCCGACACCGGCCCCCAGGACGAGCGCCTTGCCTGCGGGCTCTGACTGCGCCGGGGAGGGGTCTCGGCCAGCCCCTGCCTCTCTCCACGCGCTCTGCTCCAAGCAGCCCCTGTCTCACACGGGCTTCATTTCTGTCGCCGGGAGCTGAAGATAATATCTCCCACTGAGCTACAAACCGTGGTGTGGGCACCAGGAGAAGAGCGCTGCACCCACCACGCTGCAGGGACAGCGGCAGCAAGGCAGTCCAGCCAGTCCTGGATTCCCGAAGAATCCCTGTTTTGAAGATTATTTGCCCTGAAGCTCTCGAAGCCAGAGCGGTACAGCTGTGTTCTCCTCTCCTGTCCACGCGGTGGGAATTCAGACATCTTAGGGCTTTCCTGACTTCTGCAGTAAAATACCTCCATGTAAAACCCAAGCAGAAAACCAAGAAGGACCTCCAAGGTTGTGCTGCAAGAGACCAGGCCAAGGGGAGTCCCACTAGAACCATAGACACCAACCAACCCGTAGACACATCCAGCCATGAGCCGATGTAAAGCAATTCGCTCCCAGAGAGCACCACCCATGAGGACTGGGGTTTGTGTACGTGTCCTTCCTTCCACGCACGCTGACCCTGAGGATGCCCGAAAGGCAGGAAGGCTCCTGCTGTTCTTGCAGCGGCCAAGGTCGTTGCTGTGAGCCAGTCCAGATGCTCGCTGCCATGCGGTTCATGCCCAGAGCACCTCTGTGTAATTAGCTGGAAAGAAGGTCGAGTGACATGGGAGGTGGACAAGGAAAGGAATGGAAACAGCAAAGCTGGGCCTACACTCGGCTCTGGGGGGGAAGCTCCTTCTCTCCAGAGGCGGTCTCGCTGAGCTCCGCTTTTCAGCTCCTAGAGAGCTCGGCAGACGGTGTGTGAGCACGTTTGTGGTAGGAGGGGTGGCGGCACGTAGTTACTACCAAAACAGTCCCTGGATCCTGCGTCGGAGCACTGTGGGCTGCCCCCACTCCTCTGAAATGCCCCCAGACATCCTTCCCCGGCCTGCCGTGGACAGATTGTGTTTGTTTCAGCTCAGTGTGCTCATTAGATTAAAGTGGAAGAGTCAATCTGATCAAACTCGGAAATGCCAGAACAGGCGTGCTGGGCTGGGCAGATGGAGGGAGCAGCCCGGCCAGCGAGGCGCCCCACGGCAGCGCTGCCGGCCGCTGCTCGCAGCAGCCCCTCGGACAGCGCGTGCTCCCTGCCCCGTGCGGACGCGGCGCGTGGGCACGGCGAGCCTGGGGCCCCTCCGCTTCGTGGCCTTGGCGGGTGCTATGGAAGGCGGGCGGCGCGCTGGGGGCTGGCGCGGTGCCCGCTGCTCGTCCGTGGCTTCTCCCTCCGGGGCTCGCAGACGGGGGCTGTGTTGGGCTCCGTATCAGGCCCGTGTTGTATCCTGCTGCCTCCGCGGCACTGAGCGCGAGGGCTGCTCCCAGCGCCTCCGGGCAGCCAGGGATGGGGGTTCCTGCGTTCCTCCCAGTAGCTGCCCTTTACTGAGGCTGTGGATTTGCTGGACATGTTCATTGCCAACCACAGCAGCGATAAAGCTCACTCCTCATCTCGAAGGAATATCTTGGGAGCAGAGATGAATGAACCGGTGCACTCTAGTAGAGCTGCCAGATGAACGTTTTACAGGCTGTTTACTTTGCACTGTGATGCTGAAGTACCTCCGGAGTTCAAGCAACACCACAATCCATCTCCCCCGTCCGTTCCATCTCATTAACACCCCAAAATCAGCCAGGCCTGCGAAAGCATCAGCCACGCTTCTCTTGCAGGGAACTTTATGTCCTCTGTACTGGCAAAGCCTCCGGCACCAAGAGAAGCCCTGGGAGAGCCTTGTCCTGGAGCTCTGCCCTTGTACCCTCCCCTTTCATTTTTATAGGCACTAAAAAGCCTTCCTCCTCCATCCCTGAGGGGAGAAAATCTGTGGTTGATCCACAGTGAGTTGGTTCATCCAGCCCAAAGAAAGCTGCTTTTCTCTGCTAGAGACGTCTCTGGTTTGTCTCTGTTCACACACTGCTATCTGTTCCTCCGATTTCTGAGCATCAGGGCTCCTCTAAACACAGTGAGGGTTAGTTATGCTGGATCTTTGCCTTATTTAAATCCTTAATGAGTTTTGTCACTTGTTTTAATTACAAAGCAATGGCAAGCTGAAAAAAAAAAATGGCCAGAGGGAGGTTTACATTGATCAGAAGTGCTATTTGGTGTGCATCAGTGGGTTTTTTGGTGGTGTTCTTTGTTTCACTTGCTTAATTTGTTCATGTGGAATTGAGGCTAGCCTCCTGCCCCTGTGTCCAGCCCCCTAGGAAATGATGGGGCTGGGCTGAGTCTTTCCTCTCTGGAAAGAGGGGAGGTTCCTGCACTTGTGTGCCTGTGCTACCTCCTCCCAAGCCGATGCTTTTGGGTTTGAGCTGCTCTCAGTGGCTTGCAAATACCTGGGTTTGCCTTGATCACTGAAACAAAGTGATATTAAAAACAGTCAAGGGTGTGGGCCGTGTTAGGATTTGCTGCGTAGCAGGTGCCCTGTTTGGGTACAGGCAATCATCTTCGCCTCCTCTGCCCCATCAGGGTCAGGGAATCAGCTTAAAACTGACTCGGGAGCGAGCTGCGATGAAAGGACTCTGATTAGCGTCAGGTACTGAGGTGTCAAGAACTGCCCTCCCGGGGACTGTCTCAGTGCTGGTGACAATGGCAGTGGAAAACGGGAGCCTTGCCTCCAGGTGTGAGCACGTATGGAGCAAGAGCTCCGACGCCGGGCAGGCAGGACAGCCCGGCGCTCTGCCCTGCCTCGTGGGGGATAACTTCGGTGGTGCCGTCGGGATGTGGAAGGTCACGGGGGAGAGACGTCGAGGGTGGAAGGGCTGTGGCCTCCCTTTGCTCCACAACAGGGTCGGAAGAGCCTCTTGCTCTGTGTTTGAGAATTGTGACCACTGGTCAGCGGTCATGGCACACTGCAGCACCCTCGCTTTTCTGCACTCCCTCCATCAGGGATGTGACTTACGTTGAGGTTCTTGAACATCTTATTTCATTGTCAGAGCCCTTTTTTTGTCTTTTTTTTTTCTTTTTTGGTAGAGGTGACCTGTGCTTGCTTGTGTCTTGAGCAAACAGAGGAATCTCGAAATCTCTTCTGTCCTAAGAACTCTTTTTTTCATCCAAATGTTTTTCCCCCTTTGTGAAGAAAGCAGCCTGATTAGCAGCAATTAACTAAGCAAACTGCAGTAATAACCCTTATGCTATGCTCTGTGCAGCATCTTTGAATTGCTCTGAAGGAGAATGAGCCAAATGTTTGGGATTTCTTCTCTGTGATACAGGGCCAGGATAGGACACGAGGCAGTGGGAGATGTGTGTGCTGAACAGGCAGCAATAGTCACTGATCTCTCTAGGCCTCATTCTGCTGAACGTCAGGTGAGCAGATCTCCATATGCAGAGTATTTGCAAATACTGCTCCTAATACTGACCAGAAAACCAGGCCTGGGCTGCAAGACCCAGCGCCAGTTGCAGAGCCTCTGAAGGCTTTGCCACTTGGAGCTCAGCAGCCTCTTGCTTCACAGCGCAGAATCACAGAAGGGTTGAGGTTGGAAGGGACCTCTAGAGATCATCTAGTCCAACTGCCCTGCTCAGGTAGGAACACCCAGGGCACGGGGCACAGGGGGGCATCCAGGCGGGTTGGGAGATCTCCAGAGTAGGAGACTCCCCAGCCTCCTCAGGTACTTATATATATTAATCAGATCTCCCCTCAGTCTTCTCTTCTCCAGCTCATTTAGTCTTTCTTCATACAATAGGTGCTGCAGTCCCTTAATCATCTTCATTGCTCTGCACTGGGCCCTGTCGAGAATCTCCACGTCCCTCCTGTCCTGGGGAGCCCAGAGCCGCCCCCAATATTCCAGGTTTGGCCTCCCCAGAGCCGAGCAGAGGGGCAGGATCCCCTCCCTGGCCCTGCTGGCAACGCCCCTCCTCATGCAGCCAGGAGCCCATTGGCCTCCTTGGCCAGGAGGGCCCATTGCTGCTTCATGGGGAACTTGTTGTCCACCAAGACTCCCAAATCCCTCTCCAAGGAACTGCTTTCCAGCAGGTCAGCCTCTGATCTGTCCTGATGCCTGGGGTTATTCCCGTCCAGGTGCAGGACCCTACACTAGTCCCTGTTGAGCCTCGTGAGGTTCCTCTTCACTCAACTCTCCTGCCTCTCCAGGTCCCTCGCAAGGGCAGCACAGTCTTCTGGAGTGTCGACCACACCACACAGCTTTGTAAATGCACTGCAAAATCTGCAGGCTCTGCAGACTTGCTGCGAGTGCTCTCCCTCCCTTCATCCAAGTCCTCCCAGCACTGACCCCTTGGGCCATCACTGGCCACAGGCCTCCAGCTGAACTGGCCCCATTTATCACAACCATCTGAGCTCTGTCATTCAGCCAGCTCTCAAGCCACCTCACTGTCCACTCATCTATCCCCCGCTTCCTGAGCTTCCCTACAAGGATGTTATGGGAGACAGCGTAGAAAGCCTTGCTGAAGTCAAGGTTAGATGACATCCATGTCTCTCTCCTCATCCATCCAGGCAGTCATCCCATGAAACTCTTAGAATCCCCTGGCTCATCTAGTTGCTTCACTCAGTGAGTGGCTTGATTTTAGCTTTCCCCGTCCTGCTGCCGTGCGAGAGTACATTCAGCAGGACATTGCATTCAGGTATTGCTTTCCCATCCATCATCAGTTCTCTTTTCAGCTGGTTCTCGGGCTTTGCCTTTTTAATCCGGCTGTCTCCTGACTTACAAATATTCTGTCCTCAGTCACTTACACCGCGCTGCAGGGCTGTTTCCATTCATCTCAGGAGCACAACAGGGAAGCTGAACATGCAGCTGAGGCTACAAAAATATAACTGAAAGCACAAGAACTTCCACCAACACAGCCCCATGCAGTGTCAGTCTCCACTTAAGCCTAAGAGATTGTGTTGGTATGAGGTGGCTTCACCCTCAGGTCTCACCACTGAGGACATCTCAGATGTGACACACGGGTCCTTCAGGCGCAGGATTAGTGTGTCAGCACACCAGCCTCCTCAGACTTCATCAGAGGATGAAGGCTGGTTCTTCTGTCCTATTCCCTCTCTCCCATCTGATGCAGCTACAGGGATGACATCCCAAAAGACACGAGGAAAAGGTGCCTGGATCTCTTAGAACAAGATTGAGAACCAGTAGCCTGTCTGCTCCTGCTGCAGCAGCTGCTGGACTCCTGTCTGGCCCATGGGGCATGGACTGTGGTTAGAAGGAGTCACACGAGCAATGATGAGTCTTACTGAATGCCTCTGCAATGCACAGTACTGGAGGGCAGAGGAGAGTCCTCTGCAGAACAGACCTTACCACCAAGGGACACCATTGCTGTCTCTGGTCCTGCATTCAAGAGGCAGATGAATGATTTTGCAGTCTGGGACCTCACGGGGGCTGCCAATGAAGTCCCCATCCTTGAAAGGAAGTAAAAGCAGAGCTGGAAGGTACCAGGTCCCCTTACTGGGAAAAAAAAAAATAAGGCTACAGGGAGTGTCTGGGAATGGGAATGGGAATGGGAATGGGAATTGGAATGGGAATGGGAATGGGAATGGGAATGGGAATGGGAAAGCCTGCCTGCTCCAAGACCCCGCCGTGGGAACAGTGCCATCCTTGTTCAGACCTGAGGTTTTCTACTTCCAGTTCAAAAGACGGCCCTGTGCAGCAACCCTGTCTGTCTCCTGCAGCCTGCCCTTCCCAGAGCTCCAGTCTCCTGCACTGAAGTCCAGGCACAGAAAGATGCATGATGGTTGCAGGGACATGCTATGCATCCCGCAGTCCGTTCCACTGAGCTGCTTCCCAGACTAGGGACCAGCTCATTCCTGCACCACAGTTATTTTATCTCCACTTTTTAATACCCTTATCTTGAAGGCTCCCCTCAGATTAAAGTACAGGCAGGCAGGCTCCTCCCTGGATTTAATGCAATGCAATTTTCTTCCTCTAATCTGGTCAGGGTGTAAGCTGCTCTTTTCCAAACACACTGGGAGGATGGATGTGCCCGACACTGGTGCTGTGAGCTAGGCTGACTGGAAGCACTGGGAAGTTGTCCTGTTCTCTAGATTGGTGACGCATTGGCTGCTATCACAGCTTGAACACCATTCCTCCTCTGGGTCTTGGGAAACATCCAGGTAACAGGCCAAGTACGCTAACAGTCATAAGGCAAAAGGTTTGCTTCTGGGCAGGATGTATTGTTCTCTGGCATGCTAGAATCCATTGGTCTTTCTGGACACCGTCATCAAGGTGCAGTCCAGTCTTTGGGCTTTATGCCGCAGAGACCCCAGAATCAGAAGAACGGGGCTGTCCATCTCAACAGGACCCTGAGGATGGAAAATTCAGCAGAGGTTTGGGTGACATCTGAGGATTTGGGCTTTACAGTGTGACTGACATCCAGTCACAGTGGACTGTTTTTTTCTGGCTAGCTCATGAATCAGTAGCTGCACATGGTTCTGGAGAAGCCAGGGACTGATGTTGAATCCTTGCCAAGTTCCTTCTTTGCCCATGTGCCCTGACTCCGGAGGGACCCGAGGGCGGAGATCACTTCTCTCTGCATGGCTGTCTCTCTGCAAGGCATCTCTTGGTCCATCTGATGAGTGCTTTATATGTGTGCGTGCTCAGTGTGGCTAGTGGACAACAGGGTGTTAGTGCTCTTGGGCAACCAGGACATGGTGACTTCCTGCTGGGTTGGCTGGACTGGCCTTGGACGAAGCACCCTCCCTTCTTGAACTGCATTTGCAGGGAACACGAAGGAGGGCAAAACTGGCAGTGACCATGTCAGGCTGTGGCCCTGGGGGGAGTACGA
Source organism: Eudromia elegans (assembly GCA_003342815.1). Classification (NCBI taxonomy): domain Eukaryota; kingdom Metazoa; phylum Chordata; class Aves; order Tinamiformes; family Tinamidae; genus Eudromia; species Eudromia elegans. Next base: position 102,734 of record PTEX01000446.1, on the reverse strand, counting down.
GCAGCAAAGCCATTCCCAGTGCCCCCACAGCACAAACCAGGATGGTAACCAGTATTCGTGCAGCCCCGCTTGGCGTGTTCTCGGATGGAGCAGTGATATGAGGCTCACAGGGGCCGTGGAGGGTACTTGGATCACCAGGGAGTGTGCTCCAAGCCTGATGGACAGTGACATATCTGGGATATGTTCCCTCACTGTGTAGGCCTGGAGGAACGCAGCACGGGGAAAGATGATTTTTATGCAATAAAGGAAGGGACTGAGGTTATTCTATGCCTCTCTGAATTCACCCTTTTCTTTGCCCTTCTCAGTCCCAGACGACTGGTGAGCACTGGTGTTCCAAGGCCGCAGACCGGCTGTACCCATCCTGCAGCCAGTGCACGGACGAGCATCGTTCCCCAGCTCATGAATGAAAACCACATCCTGGCGACAGCGGGGCATCCTGCAGGGCAGCGTTCAGACTGTGAGTGCTCGGGGGGCTGCGGTGGGTGCAGGGCCTGGTGCGGGAACAGGGGAAGGGGCCCCTTTCCTGGTGGGCTCCTTGGGGTGAGAAGCAAAAGGGACCGGTGGGTCTCGGGAAATTCCCTGGTTCTCTTTTGTCCTGACACTGTTGGCTCGAGGAGGCCAAAAAAGAGCCTGAGTGAGAAGCGGCCATGAGGGAGGAGTGGTGGCAGTGGAGGATGAAGGGTGCCGTTCGGGATGCACAAGTGAGCTGATAGGAGATGCTGGTGCTGCCTTGGCTTCTTGGGGGGCACAGGGCAGCTTGGAGGCCCTGCTGCTGGTGCGTCTGGGAGCTCGGGACAGCTGGGCTGGTGTGTGATCGTGTCTGCTCCGGGTGATGCCCCTTGGGCTGGAACACTGCAGCGAGAGCGCTGGGGCCTCCCGGGTTCTCCTTATGCTGGAGGAGGTTCCACCCAGGACCTTTGGGCAGTGGAGGCCGGGTCAGTCACTAGCCAAGAGGCAAGCGAACTCAGGAGCCCTCCCCATCGCCCACGAGTAGGCCCAGTGGGAGCTGTGGGGCTGCCCCTCACTGCAGCAGGGCCAGCTCCACGCTGGATGCTCCAGCCTGTTACAGCCCTTGCTCCATTTCCAGCCTCTGGCAGCACGTTGAGCCACGTGCAGCTTGTCTGAATGTCTGTGATCCTCCGGACACGGCTCCTGACCACACCGTGTGCGTGGTGGTTGCTGCTAGACGGGCAGGAGGAGGACACAGCTGCTCGAACTCCTCCGGTGAGCCGAGAAAGAGGATTCTGCAGAGTATGGCCGAGATCTGCTTTGCCATCTGGCATGTTCTTGGTGTGTCTGTGCATGGGACGGAGACTGCTGTGTGCTTTCTGAGTGGGGTTATCCAGTTTGGCAGCATGTGAAAAACATGCTTAAGTGTGTGGAAAGCGTGTATTTTTTCCCCAAAGGGAGAGAAACTGAACTTCTGCTCCCCCCAGGGACAGGGCTCTGGATTCAAGGAATATTGTCACAGTTGCTAAGGTCCCTGGGGAAGCAATTTGTCCCAAAAGCAACAAACACTTAAGAAATGGTAAACAGGCAGGGTAAACCTATGGAAGAAAAATGGCATGCTTCATCCACACCAGGAGCGAGCGTCTGTCATGCCTTGGGTTGTGACACTGGCTCCATCAGCAGTTCAGCCAAACCTGGGCTTTCAAAGGTCTTGATTTATTCTCCTAAAAGGTGGAAGATGGGGAAAAAAAACCGCAGAAATCACGGACGAGTATGTTAGAGGCCTGTCTGGGTTTGCTAATGCAACCCTGGGATTTTGGCCCTGCTACCCAGAATAACAGCAAATAACACCCAAAGGGTGGCGGCGAGGGAGAGAGCGCAGGGTCTGGCATGGGGACCCCGTCCGGGTCCTGCTGTTGGTGAGCGAATAACTGCTCTGCCGAGGAGCAGAGGCTGCCTGGGAGCTCGTGATCCTCATCACGTGCTGCCTTCCCAGCAGTTGCAGCAGCTGCTCAAAACTTCCTCCAAGCTGTTCTCATAGTAAAATATGTGATGCTTTTATAATTTATTTGGTCTTTTTGCCTACCACCTGGGCCAATAGACCAGCACCTTTGTGGCCTTCTAAGGTTATTCAGGAAGAAGAGGTGTGTGGCTCTCCGGAGCTCCTGAGCTGACGTACGGGGAGGTTTCTTTTTAACATCAGGTCTCCAGGTGGCAGAGCAGAGACCTGCAAAGAGACCCGGTGATGGGGCAGGGGCTGGAGCAGAGACCTGCAAAGAGACCCGGTGATGGGGCCGGGGCTGGAGCAGAGACCTGCAAAGAGACCCGGTGATGGGGCAGGGGCTGGCCGTGTGTGCAGAGGGGTGGGCTCGACACCAAGGAGCGGCTGCGTTGGATTGAATATCAGCCCTTGTAGAAAAGACCTTTGCCCTGCTTTGCACCATTTAGAAAGGGCCTTCTCTAACTTTCCTTGAGAACAGCACATACACAAACAAAACCCTACTAAAACAGACTCATCATCAGGCTCAGACGACCCTGGCATCTTCCCTTAGCTTAAACCTGAGCACGTGGTTTGGTCATGACTGAGCTGAGACCCAGGCAGCTCTCACACAGTTTAGTGCTGAGAAAGAAAGAGAGGAAAAATAAAATTAAAAAAAACCATTTCCCCCCAGAGACCTGAGGAAAAAGATCACAGGACACAAAGTGGAGGGAGAAATACCTCCTCAGGAGTGCTCGCTGGGCTCCCCCGAGGGCAGGGGACGCCTCCGCGCTGGGCTCTCTCCGTAGCACCCGCACGGTGCAGGGCGGGGGGCCTTTGCAGGGTGCAGGGCGGGGGGCCTTTGCAGGGTGCAGGGCGGGGGGCCTTTGCAGCCGGCCCCGGACCCGCTCGCTGCGGGAGCGCTGCGCCGTGGGGCCGGGGGCTGTGCTGGCTGCTCCTCCTCGCTTCTCCACCCCCTCGTCACTGCCCGTCCGTCTCTTCCTCTTAACTGCAATTGCTTTTTGCCTCTCACTTTTTTTTTTTTTCCCTCCCTCCCTTATTTTTTTTATGCTGGTGACACATGTTTGTTTCAGAGCACTTAATTACCTCTTAGGATGTGTTTCGTTTATTCATTAAGGCCAAAATTGGAGTTGTCAGGTTTGCTTTATTTTGATTTTATTTTTTTCCCTCTTTTATTTCCTTTCTCTATTTTGCAAGGGAAGGGCAAGGGGAAAAAAAACAGAAAAGAAAAAGATACCTCCATTACATGTGTGACCAGCCTCTCTGCAGGTGCCACCCTGTGCCGTATTTCCTGGGTGGGGAGCGTGGCTGGGCAGGAGTGATCCTCTCCGTCGGGGCAGGAGTGTGGTGGTCTGCGGGCACCGCAGCCCCCGGGGAGCTGGAGAGCGAATTGCACTGCTGATGCCAAGCCAGTTCCTGCACTGCTGGCATGGGAGACACCGGAAGGTGACAGCCACGCGGCACAGGGCACTCGAGTGCTTGGGTGGGGAGGTCTGCACCCCACCATGGCCAGGAGCCCTGCCTGGTGCTGGGGAAGCTGCATGAGTCAACAGGAGGGGACAGAGACCTCATTCCTCCTCTCTCTGCCCTGGCGGAGTGAGAGGAGGAGAGCCCTGCGGATGTTTCTGCTCACGTTTCTGCGAGGGTTGAGGGTCACGGCCAAGGATTTGCGCACAGAACGTGTCCTCCTCTCCTGCTGGGCTCCTCCTGTACGACCCCGCTGAGCTGGCACGGCGGGGAACCCCCCGCCTGCGGTGCTCGGAGCTGCTGTCTGCACGTGGCGGTGCTGGCGTAGCAGTGGCCACAGTGGGTGACGTACCAGGGGGTCAGTGAGGTGCACTGAGAACGGGCTGAAAGGCAGAGCTCAGAGGGCAGGGAGCCGTGACACAGAGCCTCATTTGGGGCCTCCAGCCAGCGGTGTCCCCCCAGGGGCCAGGACTGGCTCCAATATCATTCAGCGTCCTCAGGGACCTGGAAGAAGGCACAGTGCGTCCTCAGCACGTCTGCTGATGGCACCAAGCTGGGAGGAGAGGCTAATACCCCCGGTGGCTGCGCTGCTGTTCAGAGGGGCCACAACAGGTTGGAGAGAGGATGGAGTCAAGCTGTTTTCAGTGGTGTCCAGCAATAGGATGAGAGGCAACAGACACAAAGTGAAACACAGGAAATTCCATCTGAACATAAGGAAAAAGTTCTTTACTGTGAGGGTAACAGGTTACCCTCAGGTGGAACAGGTTATCCAGACAGGTTGTGGAATCTTCCCTGGAGATAATTCAGAACCCACCTGGACACAATCCTGTGCAACCTGCCGTAGGTGACCCTGCTTCAGGAGGGGGTTTGGGCTACATGACCTGCAGAAGTCCCTTCTAATCTCAGTCCTTCTGTGATTCTGATTCTGTGACGTCTGCCTACAAAGCAGCGCTCCCGGCTTGAACTTATTGCAGGCAACTCTCCCTTATCCACACTGTCCTCCTCAGCACGTCGTGTTCCTGCTCCCTCAGACCCCGGCATCTTCCCTTAGCTTTAACCTGAGAGAATGCTTCACACCTCCCGCTCCCTCGTTCAGCCGCAATAAAAAGAAGCACTAGATGAGAGCTCAGAGCTGTTCTCTCCTCCTGCTGCTGTTAGATGGGCTGTGCTCGGTCCTGCTCCCTGGCTCTGTGGGACGGAATAGGGGATGTGAATATGTGGGCAGGGAGCTATAAGCTCTGCTGGGTGAAGCAGCAGCCTCAGGGGAAGATGGTCAGGGAGGATGTTCGTGTAGGTGCTCTACTGGATCAGCTTCCTGCATCCTTTGCACTTGACGTGATGGTGTGGTGAGCCTCAACTCCAGTCCTATTGCTGGAGATGCCCTCCCTGCTGAGTTATCCCACTGGGAAGGAGAAAATACATGAGATGAGCATGACTGGGATACATGGTATTTCACTGATATCATATACCCCTGCATGCCTTTGCTGTCTTATCTGTGGGGCAGGCCGGAAATGGAAGGACAACTTCTCCCCTCTCTTGCTTTTACAACCCTCCCAGAAAGTACCAGAAAGCGAAGATGTGATTTCCTTTCTCTTGCCATTCAACTTATTAGGACCATTGTGTCTTTCCACTTCAGCTTCTGCCTGGGAATTTGGAACCAAACAAACCCTTCCGCTAGAAACGTGGAGAGGATTTCTCATGGCAAGCCTCCTGCTGCCTATTGATTGTTAGAAATGAAATTAAGTGAAAGGAGGAAGAGCTGCAGTGGAAACCCCCATCCCGTCACTGCTTTGCATCTGTGCATAGAAGCCCCTGAGACAGTTGCTCTCTATTTGGGATAATTGCATAAGTCACCTTGTGTCTTACTTCGGATGCGGAGGTGAAAACAAGCCCATCTGGGATAGGCAGTGGGGGGAGCAGAGATGTGTTTGCTGTGTCCTTGCAAAGATTCCTACATCCAGCTGGAAGGAGATACTGTCCTGCAGGAGGGCAACAGAGCCTTCACGCGGGGGAGGAGAGGGTCTCAAACTGAAAACTAAGATGTGAAACTGATGAGACATGAGTTAGGGGTCACTTAAGCAAGCTGGACCTGCACAAGTCCTGAGGCCCTTATGGGACACAGTCATGAGTCCCAAGACATTTGGCTGATAACATTGCAAGGACACTCTCAATCACCTTTGAAAGGTTGTGGAGCTCAGGAAAGGTGCTTCAGGACCAGAAGAAATCAAAAGTCACTGCATTCTTCAAAAAGAGCAAGGAGAACCCAGGGAAGTACAGGCGAGTCAGTCTCACCGCATTCCCGGGAAAGGTGATTGACCAGCTCATCTTGATTGTCATTTCCAAGCATGCAAAGAATAAGAAAGTGATGAGGAATATTCAGAACAGATTCACAAAGTGGAAATCATGCGTAGGCAATCCGAGAGCCTTCTAGAATGGGATGATGGGCTGCGTGGATGAGAGGAGAACGGGGGATGTTGTCTAACCTTGACTTCAGCAAGGCTTTTGACGGTGTCTCCCATAACATCCTCATAGAGAAGCTCAGGAAATGGACAGTGGGGCGGATTGAGAATTGGCTGAATTGCAGAGCTCAGACAGCTGTGGCCCGCAGTAAAAGCTCTAGTCGGAGGCCGGTAGCTAACGGTGTCCCTAGGGGACAGTCCTTGATCCAGTCTTGGGTCCAGTCAAGTCCTGTTCAGCCTCTTCCTCAAGGACCTGGCGGAAGGCACAGAGCGCGTCCTCAGCACGTCTGCTGATGGCACCAAGCTGGACGAGGGGCTGGTACCCCAGGGGCGGCGCTGCCGTTCCGAGGGGCTGGAGAGGCTGGAGAGCTGGGCAGAGAGGAACCTCGTGGAGCTCAACAAGGGCAAGTGCAGGGTCCTGCTCGTGGGGAGCAAAAACCCCCTGCAGCAGGACAGGCTGGGAGTGGAGATCCTTCACCTCTCTGCTCAGCCCTGTTGAGGTGACACTGGGAATACTGTGTCAGTCCTGGGCTCTGCAGCACGAGAGAGGCATGGGGCTGCTGGAGCGAGTCCAGTGAAGGTTACTAAGATGACTAAGGGACTATAGCATCTCACCATGGAAGGATGAGAGTGCTGGGACTGTTTACCCTGGGCAAGAGAAGACTCATGGGGGATCTTATCAAAGTGTATTAAGTATTAGAAGGGAGGGATTAAAGAAGATGGGGTCAGACTCTTCAGTGATGACCAGTGACAGGATGAGAGCTGATGAGCCCAAACTGAAAAACAAGAAATTCCATATGAACATAAAGAAAAGGGTTTTTTGCATTGAGGGTGCCTAGTCACTAGGTCGGGTTGTCCAGAGGAGCGCTGCAGTCTTGGCGATATTCAAAAGCCACCTGGAGCTCTGGCTCCTGGGTAGTCTGCTCTAGGTGATCTCCAGAGGTGCCTTCCAGCCTCAATCCTTCTGTGATTCTGTGGTTAAAGATCCCAAAATTTTGAAAGCAGCCGCGAACTTCCTGCTCGTAATGACTTTCTTTAGTAAGAAAGGAGAAAGACTTGATCTCAGGCTCTGGTGCTGCTTGCTTTGATGCATGCTTGAGACAGAGCCAGTAAATGAGTGCTGTGTTCCTCCCCTGGCACCAAGGCTTGGTCCAAAGTCAGGATCTGGCCTGTTTCTGACTGAGGGGGAATAGAGGCCTGTAGTCTTGCTTTCTTGAATACAGTAGGAGGTGGATGGAAGAGGATAGGATGACATTTATTCATTTTGTTCAGCCCAACATGTTTCCCAGGAATATTTGCTAATATTTGCAGTGATGTTTCTTTAGTGGACAAGTACTCTGAGCTAGCGTTCAGCGGGAAGAAATGCTAGCACAGGACAGTGTGAATAAAGTGGGGCAGTGGAACCTGGCATCCGATTCGCAGGCTCTAGCCTGAAGTGAATATTTATCGTAAAGGAGAGAGGCCTGGGCCCTGGGTTGGTGGTGGAGTCAGCTTCCGTATTGCATATGATGAGTTTGTTGAGTTATTTTGTCATTTGCCATATGAAGGCCACTGTTAGAAGCATCACTACCTCTTCTGGGAGTTTGCTTACTTAAAGACTGCATAAAAGCAAAAGAAGGACTTCAAGGCCTGGTGTCCATTGCCTCAGGCCACCCGCTCTCAAAGCAGTATTGTTGTTTTATGGCAGTATTCAGCACCGATCCTGCACGCCCCCTCTTCTGGCTGACATAAAAGCCAAGTACGCTTTCTTCCTTGTAGAGAAACCAAAAAGAAACTTACTGGGACCAATAAACGGAGATCCGAGTGTTTGCCTGACTGCCTTGCTTGTTAAATAGCGGTCCGGAAAGCTGATGGATTTTATAGAACAGGAGAAAACACAAATGGGGAACTGGATAGATATATGGATGGGGGAATGGTTTCTTCTAAAGAGATGAACTGAAAAAAAAATCCAAGTGAACAAGTATGTTACTATGGCGTGGAGGATGGGGCCCAACAGCTGGAGAGGCAGATATTCATGCCTAGTTTGGCTAAGGAAAAATATATTTCGCAGGGTCTCCAGGCGCCTCGGTTCATGGTTATCCTTCTTGTCCAGGACTTTGGTCTATCCTGCCTTTGGTCCAGGACCAGGCCGTGGGTGCGTTTCCTGGACGGTGCAGCAACGTGCCATCACCAGGGAGCTGAGGAAGGCCTGTGCCTAGTGCTGAGGACAGCGCTCCCACCCGCTCTGCTGGGATCCCACGCGGCCACCCTTGAGGTCTCTGCCGCAGCGACGGCTTTCTGCTACCGGGGACTGCTGCCCTGCTTGCTTTCAGAGCTTTCTATTTTTGTTCTTTCCTTTCTCCTCCTGAGCACTTATCAGCACAGACAGTCCTGCTAGGAGACAAGTGGGCTGGACCAAGTGTGCAAGCAGTTTAGGTCCTTTGGTGAAAGCTGCTTGCGAGCACTGCCTCGCTCTCTCCACCCCCGTTGCTTGATTTCTACCGAAGCTGAAGGGAGGAAGAGTCATGTTTTTTTGAGTCATCGTGCCTTCCTTGTGAGAAGATTCCTGGTCCAAGTGGGGTATCGCCGTATAGAGCCCTCTGCGTGTTTACTCAGTTCCACAGCACTGCTCTCCCCTTCGCTACCCAAGTGCATTCTCTCCCTCTCCTTTCCCCTCTCTCCTCTCCCTGCCTCAAAAACCCCCTTCTTTCCTGTAAAGGCCCATGCTAATATTATTCCTGGACTTCCAGACTGTCTCAGTCCTTGAACACCCATCAAAACCAACCCGTCTCCCTTGGATAGTCGTGGCAAACGTTGAGTAAAGTGTCTCCCAAATGCTTGGTTATGAGGTATTTCTGGATTAGTAAACACAGGGACACTCCAGATCCCCTAAACATCCTCATAGCCAAGTAGTGCAGTTGGTCCAGCATGGAAATTTGCTGTTGAATGGGCCATGTGGATGCTGGGCAATGGAGGAGATGTGCAATTCCATGTGTCCATGTGGGGGCTGTAGGTCTGTTTTTTGTTATCCCGTGTAATAGGAATTGGAAATTGCTGGCAACATGCCAACACCGGTTGAGTTGCTCCACAGCTGCGCCCCTCCAATTGGTCTGGCATTGGGGCTGCACAAAAAGGGTTGGAGGACACTGCTGCGCATCGTCGTTAAGGACATGCCACATATTTGCATGTCCTTGCCCCCTTCGTGGATGCCCCCTGGGTCGCTCTGCAAAGGGGCTGCAGCTGCACCTCGTGAGCGGTTCCCCACGGAGTTTGCACCGTTTCACACGTCTCACTCTGCCACCAGCCAGCCTCCACCGCCCCACAAGTGTTCCTCGCTTTGCGTTCTCCTCCTCTCCTCCCCGTTTCTAAACTGGAGCAGAGATCCCAGCCGGGGCTCTCTGTGCCAGAAGCAAGTGAAGGAAAATGGGAATGGATGGTTCCTCATCCCGGATGAGCTGCCTGCTAAGGGAGATGTTAGCATTGTCTACAGTGCCAGGCTCTCTGGTTGCCACTTCCAGGACCTGCCTTGGGCAGGAGAAGGTGCTGGTGCTGCTCCGGATCTCTTTGCTCGCTGGAGAGGTTGTTTTCCTTCCAAGCAGCACTGCAGTATCAGATCAAATAGGAAGAGATTTGCAATGCAGAAAAACACTCCTACCCGCCCCTCAGCAGCGTGTGGGCTGAGCGCGGAGCTGGGAGCAGCTGTGCCACTTTCCTGTAGCTGCTTGGGCTCAACAGCCCTCCTGCTTGGGCCCTCTGGGCTCTGCCACATTACTACATGTGGTGGGTTCTGGCTCTGAGGCCCTGAGCCTGCCACAAGGTGGATTTGTGACCTCCTTCAGGGGCCCTCGCTGAGGCCCTGGGGTGATAGACACTACCCTGGCACTTTGGAGGGGATGATGCTCGGCTCTCAACTGTTTTGCAGCTTGGTTCTTCCTTGCAACACACTTTATTTTCCTCTGCTGAAACAGAGGAATTTCTGCTGAACAGGGGCAATACTGCTGGATTCACCATGTCTTTCTTGAAGGACTAGGCATGAAAATCTTCATGGGGGACATTATATAAACAAACATTACACAATAAGATTTTGTCTCCGTGATCTTGCAGATCAGTGTGTTGGGAGGGGGAGAGGGTGGATGCTTTGGCAATGGGACACTACAGAGAGGACCAGGAGGATTCAGAGGGTTCACAAGCTTGTCCTGACTCATAGGGGAAAGCACCAGTCCTGCTCCTCTGAGGCTGTGGACACGCTTGTTTTCCTGCTTTCTGTCTCCCTAGGGAAGATTTAGTGTTATCTATAGAGAGAAGGCAACTCCCTTCTATGGAGCGATATGTCTCCTTTTCGGTCTCTCATTGGATGGGAAGGTTTGGGTGATCCCGAAAGCTTCCCCTCACTGTGCGTGTGGGACAGCACAGTGGTGCTGCTTCGAGTTCTGGACTCCTTATCCTGCTCCCAGCCTGGACAAAGCGGGCACTGGTGGCTTACACTGCTTTCCCGCAAGGTAAAGGTGAACCTGGAGGGTCATCCGCAGGTAAAGTGCGGTAGGTGTTTGGCTTACGGTGCGCCCAGCCCGGCATCATTCCTGCAAAGATAAATGCTCATCTTCAGAGAGCTGCCTTGTCTCTCCTCTCATTCTACTGACCGTGTTTCCTGGCTGCATGTGAGTCCTGAATCCGGTCATGGGGCGGTGGGAACCACGGAGGCGCTTCTCCTCCCCATGTCCTCATGCTGCGCTGTGACCTTCACGAGTCGGTGTTTGGCCCTGGGTCTTCTGCAGTCTCTGCAGACTGCGAGCAGCTGGGAGCGCTGGGAACGCTGGAAGCTCAGCAGCTGAAGACGCTGAAGGAAGCAGGTTTTAATGTGAAAGCCTGGGGCTTATCCTTCAGGAGCTAAAGCGGCTTTCACTGTTCCCTTCTTGGTTTGTGAGGAAGAACTGCTGGGTTGGGTTGCTTTTCCCTGTCTCTGCTGGCACATGGTGCATTTCTAGGTGACTTGGGAAGAGGACAGATGGCATTCCCCAGCCCAGAGGTGCACGGGCTGCGGTGGCTCAGCATGCCAGGGTGCTGGCATTGCTCACAGATATGGCCATCACCAGGTACTGCCAGCAGGATGCTGTATGGACACCAGCAAGGGGATGGTTCTCCTTGGGAGATTCTGTCCTGGACGGACAGATATGGTGTTGGAGATGCAATCAGGGTTGCCCTTCACCAGAGCAAAAGAGAAACGTGAGGTCTCCTTCCTGTAAGGCAGGTGTCAGAGAAGTTCTCCCTGATTACGGGGGTGGGCAGGAGACCTGCCTGGCCTCTTGAGAGCTGGCACCACCTGAGACCTCAATGGAGGGAGGTGTTTTCTTGCTTGGGCACACCTGTCGGTCGGAAAGTCTCAGCACAGACTTCGGTGCTCAGAAACATTGTGGGCTGGGACATTTTGGGGAAGATTTTTAGCTGCAGCAAAGAAATTTGGCAGCTTGGAAGCGATCTGATCATCCTCCTCCCATATGTTTGGTTCTATTTAAAAGGGAGCATGTACCCGATTCCTTCCGACCAGCACGATGACATTTCCAGAGTGCATTTGGAAATAAACTTGGCATCCACTGTCAAAATCTCAGATTGAGCCCAATGCAGCTAATTTAGGCTCCAAATGCCTTTGCTCTGCAGAGCACCCTTCCCCATTGACGGATTCCACATGTTGCTGTAGAGGCTTGGCTTTCTGGAGGTGGGGTGGCACGGGCGCTGGCCAGGCTTGCAGAGCTGAAAGGGGCATGCCCTTCCTGCAGGGAGGAGGACAGCATTTGGAGCACGGTCCTGGTGCAGAGGGGAAACGCAGCATCTGCAACCACCACAAGCACTTTCTCTGCCTCAGAGGGCTCCTGGAGGTGCAGAGCTTCCCCCAGCCCGCCTTCATGAAGCCCAAGGTCACCTCTGTTTCAGGAGGATTTAGGACACATAAATGCTTTTGGACATATAAATACTTAGCAGTTGATTTACTACTTGATGGCTCAAGGCTCTCTTCAATCTGCTTTCCCTGGACAGGTCCCTGGCTTGGCTGAGCTGTCCTCTTTGTGGAGGCAGATGGTGTGGAGGGAGGCACAGGCTCACCCTGCTAGCCCCATAGGTGTGTTTTATGGGAGACATGAGACTCTCTCCCTCTGCTTGGCCACTCTTCCAACACCCGACCTTCTCCATGCCGTGAGGAAACCCCGCTGAAAGCAGGACATCCTCCCTGCCCCCCAGCTCCCTGCCAGCGTCCACCCCACCCTGCATCCACCCCACCTGGCCTTGAGGGGGGCAGACACAGAGCTGAACTGGGGGGTTGGACCATTCAAGACTTTCAGTTGGGGTCTCCCTCACTTACCCTCTTTGATTATGCCCAGGTCATCTGGAGATCTGAAATGACAATCTGATAACAAAGCAGAGGTTAGAGCTACCTTATGTGTGGCAGCATCGTCAGCACGTGGTGGTAGGTGCCATGCACACACACATCAGGAACCCCATCTCAAGCTGCCCACAGTTTAGAACTGGCAGAAAAGCAGGTGCAGATGATTGCTTGCTTGTGGGGAGCACACGTGGGGTACCCCAGCCATGCTGACCGCAGCTTCCTGCTGGGCACAGCCCTCACGTTGCTGGCAGGACCTGGACACGTGCTCAGCAGTTTGTGGCTGGCTCACAACAAGGGCATGACACAGTCCAGCAGGCCTGGGCAGCCAACAGACGTCCTGCAGCAACAGAAGTGATCCCACAATACCGACATCTTTCTTTCTCCCTGGCTCTGTGGGGAGGTTCCTTAGTATGGGTTCTTCCTGATCAGCTTCGTGGTAACTGTCCCGCTGCTGTTCCCCCTGGAAAAGGGTGCACACAGTGACAAGAAGGGCAGAAGACGACTGGTGGGGCTGCTGTTACCAGACAAGAAGAGGCATCTGGGGGGCTACCTGCCCCTGCATCTGTCAGCCCTCCCTGCAGCACCTCAATCTTTAGACTCCAGTCTGCCCTCTCCCCTCAGGGGCTGCCTTGCTCTCCTACCACATAGACCGCAGTGAGACCGTGGCCGGTGCTGCTGGTGAGATCCGGGTGCTCCCAGTGAGGTCCTGTTGCTCCGCTTGGATTCCATCCATGAGGAGCGGCGCTGGTGTGGGACAGCACACTTACCTGCTGTGCAGGTATCGGTACGGGGCAGAGCTGGTCGGGTGGGTGTTCAGAGGGGAGCGTTAGCGGGAATGCTGCACTCACAACTTTGGTATTGTGTTAACCTGTCTGAACTCTTTGGGCTGGGAGGAAAGGGCTCTATCTAGGGATAAAAAGACTTGAAATGAGACTAGAGGCCAAAGTTTTGACCAGGGGCTCTTCTCTCTTGGTTCTCATAATCTCCATTCTTTTCCCCCATCTGTCCGCCCCTGCTCTGCCATGCCCTGCTGTGCCCACAGCTCCAGCCCAAGCTGATGGCTGATGGTGCACGTAGATGCAAGGACATGCAGCCACCTGTACATAGGGGCAATCTCCCTCCATCCACGCTGGTTTTCCTCTCTCCCATGCTGCAAAAGGACATGGGGGTGACAGTAGAAGAGTAAAGCGGGTTGAAAGCATATGGTTGGATTAACGCTTTATCTCTGCCTCCTAGCTATACATGTGCTCTTCCTCTGCCTATGCCATTAGCTTCGTTAGCACCGCTGGAATGGTGGATTAAATCCAGTGAGCTGTGCAATGAACCTCATTGCTCGAGTCAGTTTTAGGGATTATGGCGAATTATGTAGATAAGAATCATACAGCAATCCTGGCATAGCCTGACGTCTCAAGGGGGAGAAAAGGCTGACACTTTGACATTCAGGGGGGTTGTTGTGATTTAATTAGAGGTTCAAACAGGGCCTCCCGGCCACAGCTCCACCAATGCCTGCCCGCATTTACCACTCTCCTCTGTGCTCAGCTTTGCTCAGCCTCTGTAACAGCAGTGCCTGGGCCAGACTTGGGCGCCGTGAGGAGCCAGGATGCATGAGTGCCCCCATGGCAAAGTGTCCTGGAGCCAGGGAGAGAGGAACAGAAAGGAAAAAAAAATAGGAAATGGGCAGATTTCTAATGGCAGTCAATAGGAAATGGGAGTCGGTGCCTCCCTCCGCCCCGCTGAGCAGCAGAGGAGCGGGGGGACGTGCCTTGGCGGGAGCTGCGCCCTGCTCCTTGCAGCGCGGCCGTGCAGCAAGGGTGCTCACCGCACACGCGCCAGGTCCGCACCGCTTGCACTGCGCATGGGGAGACGCTCCCTGCTTTCTGCTCCCTGGTCTCATGACGTGGCTCTGCACGGCCTCGGAGGATGCCCAGAGGAGCATCCAAGGGGGAGAAGGGCGAAAGAATAGGTAGGTCTTGTTGCTCCACCCTGATGGAGGTCATGTGGCTGGCATGGTCCTTCTGAGCAGCACTGGTCCTGCTCAGACACACTGGCTGCTATCTCTGCACCTCCACACGACTTGCTTCCCATTGATCAAGGTGGGATGGAGGGGTGACATTTTCCCCTGGCTCTGTGTTCCATCCCTGTTCGATTCCTCCAAAGCTCTGCAGCAATATGAAGTGCACTGTGTCCTGGCAGCACATGCCCGGTGGGAACCTCGCTCCCAACAGAGACCTGCCCAAAGCCTCGTGATGCGAGAGATGCGCGTCCTGCACTGGTCCGAGAGGACGGCCTTGCTGTAGCCTGCACCCTCTTGCCAGGGCCCTCTTGGCACCCGCCTTGGGCACGCCGAGTGGAGAGAGAAGTTGTCAGGGAGCTGAGCGCGGGCAGAAGCTGCTGCTGAAAGGCCCTTCCCCAGGCTGGGGCCGCTGTGGGAAAGCAGCGCCCTTGAGCCACATCCCAGTGGCTGGGATCGGGGAAGACCCCTGTCCTCAAGGGCAGAAGCCTGGGCAGACTGCCCTGGAGAACGGATGGTGCTCGGGCCCCTGCATGGGGACCTCTGAAGGCCTTGGCCCTGCCTTGGCTCTAACGCTGTTCTTCCCTGTCTCCACTGCAGTAAAGGCCCCCCAAACGCACTCTGCAGTACAGTCCTACTTCACCACCACGACGCTGCCTGCTTCTGTCCCCGTCCTCCTCACCTCACAGGGCCTCCAGCACCTGACTCTTGTCCATACACCTCGTCCTTGGCCTTGGCTCCCAAACTCTGCTTGCCGTGTTGGCCAGCTCTCAGAAACACGGAGCGTCCTGCTCCCGTGGCCAGTCTAGAGACACCCAAAGCCCTTCAGCCCGTGTCCCTACAGCCCCGGGGACAGAAAAAGGGATCTGCAGGTCTTCCGTAGCCACTACCCTCTCTCCCCTTCTTTAATTTATCTGAAGAACCTGACGTCAAAGTGGTGGTGCACAAGCCTGGTAGGAGGTGAGGAGCTAAGGACTCGCACTAAGGAATTTCCCTCTTCTTGGCCATGGCCATGGGCCTCCCACAAGCCATTTTCCCAGACAGCCTTCCCAAGAGGAGCCCCGCTCCCAGGCTGGACGATAAGTGGAAGCATCTGCTCAGTTATAAAACTAAAGGTGTCTGAGGATGGCCCAGAGAAACCTAGTCATGTTGATGGTCCATTTTATCCACTGCTTTGCCACAATAGATATATTAGGATTAAACAGAGAGTGAAACTTTCCCTGGTATCTTTTTATTGTTACTGTTGTTTCTTTTTGGAGTATAAATTCTGTTCTGTGTCTGAGCACTGAACTGCTCTCTCCTTCCCCTGACTGCTGGAAACAGAGTCGCCCTGGGGCTGCTCGTGGGCAGTATTCCAAGCACGGTACCTGATAGCATCTCCTCCCGCAGGGCTTCAGTGGCGCGTGCAGACGGGTGGAGCGAGCTCTGCACTCCTCCTGCAGGACGGTTCGGCGGGCTGAAAGGGAAACTGAGGCATATGGAGAGAAGTGGGAAGTGCTGAGAGGGCTTCAGGTTCACCGGTCAAAGTAACGGCATAAGCCATGAGAAGGACATGGGCCTTCTAACTTCTGCTGCTTGGTGCAGGACACCAGACTCCGCCTTGTTGGGTTAAAAGGTGCCACAAATCTAACCTGTGTCTTCCCCAAAAGCGCAGCGAATTAAAGTAAGAGTGTGTGTGCCTAAGGACTGCCCAGACTCCCAAACCGTCTCTTTTCTGGCATTGCGGTGACCACACTGGCACCCCAAGCAAACTGCTGTTCTGTGGGTGCTGCTCTCACTCCCCACCTGTAAGAGCGTCCCTACCTGAGCATGGCGCTCAGGAATCCAGACCCCTTGCCGTGCCGTCCTTCCTCTGGTTCATTTCCAAATGAGAGGGCGAGGTTAGCAAAGAGCCCAAGAATGTCTTCTAACTCCGTGACAGAAAATTAGGAGGCAAAGTCCTGCAAAGCAGGCCCATACAAAGACAAGAGCATTTCTTGAATTTCCAGGGATTCCTGGAAAAATCTAGCCTGCAGCCATCCTGGCTCTTTGCTTTCCTGGTGATCCCTCGTTTCACTGAGGATCCTGTCAGAGGACGTGACACAGCAGAGAAGGAGCTGCTGCTCTTTCTATACAGTGACCGTCACATAAGCTCTGGAAAGAAGGAAGGGATTCGGGTACCAGCTTGCAGCAATGCTGAGCATGGATCTGCTCCTGAGCCCAGAGATGGGAATCCAGAAGAGCAGCTGGCGTGAATCAGGGTATCTTTAGAACGGGACATCCTTGTCGATGCCACGTCCTGCTCCAAGCTCACACGGGTCAAAGCCCCTTCCAGGCAGGACTCACCTGCCCTGGGGAGAGGACTGGCTCGTACAGACCACGGTGCCTCCAGCCCCACAGGGTCTCGGCCAAGGGCTGCTGGTGCCCTGCCTGGCTGCAGCTCTGGCTGTGGGCGAATAACCCACTTTTTTTTTTGGCATTAAAGGAAAGAAGGGAGAGCAAAATCTGGGCTGGTCACAGACCAAAAAAAGAAAAGGTCTCATTAGTCTGGGTTATTTAAAAGGCCCGTGAACAAATGGGTGACAGATGTAGTCTCCATGACAACCCACAGCTGGCTAGGAAGGAATTAAAGGGCACTGTGCTTCGTGGAGTGCCAGGGGCTCACGTTCATCTACTGCCGGTGACTCGGGCAACGCAATGCACTTGGAAAGGTGCCTGTCCAAACATCTTCTCATTTTAAGCCTTTCGGAGATAAACAAACACGAGGATTATCAAGCAAAATGTTATCTGCTGGTAGGGCCCTATCACCCTTCATTTTCCTCCTTGGTCATTTCCCCTTGCATTTTGGGCAGCAGATGTGGGTGGTGAAACCTCATCTGTACGTTCTGTAGCAGAGGAGGAGCGAGCTGCTGGTGCCAGTACATGGGGCTTTTACCTTTTGCCTTGAGGTGTTTGGTAAACTGGAAGTTTGCAAAGAATCCTCCGGGCTCTGCTCCAAGCTAATTAGCTGTAATAGGTAGAAAGCAATTAACGGCGGGGATAAGGGAACGCCATCTTACAAAGGCTCTTTCCAATGGCATGGACTTCCCTCACCGGGAGGACCAGGTCTGAGGACGTGTTTATGTTGGAGAAATTCTTTGTTGAAACGTGCTGTTTGACTTCCTAAACAACAGCGACTGAGAGCAGAATATAGACCATTTAATACGGTAAATGGACTTTAGCAATGTGAAAATAAACAAGTGGAGATCAGCCTCTTCTCTGAAAAATCTTTTGCCTGTTATTACTATAATAAGTCTCAAAGTCATGTGTCTGAAAGGGCTGAAGGGAAAAATCTATTTTTCTCTCTGTTTTTTTAGGCTGCTGCCTGTGTGACAGTGCATTCTGCAGTCGCCGCTCAGGGTTGTGCATAGAGGTAGCCAGTTTTTCCTGTTGTTTGTGTGGGTTTTTCACATGGCAACGGCAGAGAGAATTTTTTTTCTTTTTTTTTGAGGAAGAAGCAAATATGGTGGTAAAAAGCAGCTCAAATTTGCAGGGAAGATAGAGGAGAGGGGAAGGAACACAGATTCTGGAATACTTTAACCCTGTCTCCATTCGGGGACCACAGCAGGAGCCGTTTCCAAAAGCCACGCGCGAAGGTGCCGCTTGCATCGTTCCCTCCAGGGACGTGCCAAGAGCGCCCAGCCTGGGCATGTCCAGGGAGAATTTGGGTGGGGGGGTCTGAGGAATGCTATGCCGAAAAGCGGGAAAGCTCTTGGGAACCCGGGGCGCGAAGCAGCGGGACGGGGGCCTGCCCTCGTCTTGCTCTCCGGGTGACCCAGAAGGGTCAGCGCGCGGTTGCCAGCCGGTGTCTGCGGCGCGGTGGGTAGGAAGCCCCACGAACCCCCCTTGCAGCATGGCCAGGCCCGTGCGCGGGGGCCACAGCCCGCGAACCTCCCCGTTGCTGCTTGCCCCTGCCCGCTCTCCTTGCTCTGCTGTACGCGTGCGTGGGCTCGAGGCACGCGGCTCCGCTCCGTGCCCAGCCGGCTGCAGCCTCCCGCCATGCTTCCCTGGAAAACTGTTCCCTTCCGCAGTCCAACACATCACTCCCACGGCTGGTGCGTGCGTCACTTTCCCCCTTCTCCATACAACTGCCCTTTAGATATTTATATAGTGCTATCGTGTTCCCCTCGGGCGTCATCTTTCTAGGCTATACAAATTAAATTCCCTTAGTCTCTGCTTATAAGTTATCCTCTCTAGTCCTGGTATCAGTTTGGCTTTTGGAGTGTGTTTTTTTTCTACCATTTCTGTGTGTGATGTCTGTCCCTCCCTAAAAGCCACACTGGGAATTGCTAGGCACATTTAATATTACGGTTTAAAAACAGGATTAGGACCTATCTTGTCCAGAGAGTGATCCGTCTGGACTTGCACCTGGGAACAAGGGCTCCCTTTGAGATACCGGGCAGCTCGGTGCTGCACCCCCATGCAGACGTGCAAATTTCCCGTCGTGGATGTTCTGCACCTAACAATCCTTTGAGCTTTCCACCAAGCAGTGACTGTCCACACAGCGTGTTCTCCTTGCCAGGTCAGCAGATCCTGGTGCACAGGACTACTGGCGGCTCCTGCAAAAGGGCTTCATTGCCACGTTGAGGACTGCGCTGCTGAGCTCGGGCTGCCCGCGTCCCTTCGGAAGGGAAATGCGGCCTGGATGCCTTCTTGGCTGGAGTGACCACCTATGTGCTCCTTGACCCCTTGACTTGTGGTAGCTCCTTAGTGGAGTCCTCAGCACTCGTGTGCCTAGTATGCCCCACTGTATTTTGGTAGTACCCTTGGTCAAAACAAGAGACCTCGTGAGCATCCCACATAGAGCAAAGTGGAGGCTTCTTGACTCTACTGGACACAAATGGCTCAAATGGCTCAATTTGAGGAGTCTGGAAGAAGAAAGGATGATTGGTCAAAGTATAGTGGTCCGCATTTCCTATGGGAACACCTATGCGTGTCAAAGGCCCCTAAATAATGCCCTGCATGCTAGCATTTCCCAAAGTGTGGAGTGTTTCTCCCATGTGCCCCGGGGTTCTCTGCGGAGTGAAGGACATTGTTGGCTTGTCCCTGGGAAGACGAGGAGAACCCAATAGAGAGAGGGACATGGAAGACTTTTGATATAAGGTGCAAAGGCCTTCCTGGGGTAGGTGTGCATTCTGGAGGTGTCAAAGAGGGAAGCAATCTGCTTGCAGCTGCCCAAGGAAGGTGACTTGCAGGAGATCCCATGGCAGCATGACCAAGAGATGCCAACAGAGTGTTGGCTTGTCCTTTGCCCTGTCCTTGCTGCCCTGAGCATCTGTGAGCCTGGAGTTATGGTGGCAGGACTTGCTCCTGTTTTGTTCTGCTGGCATTTGACTGGTGGCATAAAAATGGACAGGAGGGAAAACATTAATGTCGCTTACCTTCTGCCACATGGCAGAGGCCACGCTGGAGAAATAACAAGTGCTTGACAGAGGATAAACTTATATGCACAGCAGCTACGTTCCATTTTATTCATATTTTCCCCAAGAAAATTAGATTTCATCCCCGGTTGTTGCCACTTCTTTACACCCAATATAAAGTTAACTTGGTCCGTGTGCTAATGGAGTGCCACGAAGCAGTGCTGACAGGTTTTTACACCCGCCTAGGAGACAGTCTGGCTATCACTGCCTCTTCCAGACTGCCACGGAGGCCACGTGAGGACCTAGGAAGGCCTTTTGAGAGAAATTATTATAAATTCAGGAGTCAACCAAAAATGTTTAATTCTCACTGCCCTGTTTAGAGCTTCTCCTTATGTTTCTTTGGACTCTGTGTGCATCCAGATGTAAAACATGAGCACGTGTAAGAAAACAGAGACACAAGGGAGAAAATGCGGGCACATGTACACAGCAGTACAGGAAATTAATCCGCACAGAGCAACATACGTCGTCTGAGAACGGGCAAAGTGCCAGCGTTTGGCCTGTGCACATCATTGCAGAGATCGCGCGGTGGCCGTATCCTCATAGACATGCACACCAAGCTGGCAGGCACCCTTACAGGTTGCATATGGGGTGCCTTCCAGTATGGAGGAGGCAGCGGTCTTTGAGAGGACGGGGACACATCCCTGTGTCCTGTGTATTGTTCATGCCTCCCTTCACCTGCGTTGCTCAGTGGTGATTGTAACCTCCCCTCCAAGGGCAGCGGGTCGTTGATAAGCTTCACCTGGTCCTGGGTGGTGCTGTAAGATGTAGTCACCCAGGGACATTAGCATTGCCCAGGGGCACTAAGACAAGAGGGAGTCTTGACTTTAACATGTGTTGTAGGAGTCGGAAAAAGAGTCTTGACTGCATCCATCCCAGCCCTGGTTCTGATCCATCCATGTTTTCTGAGGATCACTCAGCTCACAAACGGCTGGGAGTTCTCACCAGCGTTCAGCGCCTGTCATGTCTCCCAGTTCAGAGCCTCCTCTTTGAGAAGGTTTGTACCGCCAGTCTCCAAAACACGGTCATCCCGCCCAAATCCGCCCAGCTGCAGCCCAGCAGGGATGTCTGTGGACCCTGCTCCTGCCCAGGGCGAAGGAGGGGTTTCCCCAGCCCCGAGCACGGTGCAGAGCCCTGGCACCCACCCTGTGCCACGGCACCTCCGGGCTTTGCCAGCCTGGCCGTAATCACGGGCATTCAAAGAGTGCCTCGAAGCACCACCGTGTTGCGGTCCCTCTGTGTCATCCCTGGCATCTCCATACGTTTCATCTTGGAAGGCTTGATGCTAAGTAGTATCTCCTGAGACACGATGAGAGGATTACGGAGGCTGAGTTAATAATGCATTTTACTCCTCAGCTTCCCTTTAAGCAAGACTGGCTGGACTGATGTGCTTAAGCAGGTAGGGAGCCATGAATGACAACATATAGACCAACTTTTATGACTTGCAGCGTTTTTCTGGGCATTAAAGTTAATTAAGTGATGATTAGCTGAAACACTCTTGAGTGTCTCTGTCACAACAACCTTGTGTATCTGGGCTTGATTTATATTCACATAAGTTGCGTCTTACAGCAAGGCAGCCTGTTTTATGGATATACTTCAAACTTCACGTTGCATATCTATCTTGTCTGTTGATTAAGATGGCCGTGATTCAGGAAGGAAGCCGAGCATGTATTTATAATCTGAGGCTTGCGTTTCTCCGGAAGGAATTTGAGTGTGTTTTACTGGAACACGTGGCAGGGTGATGCGAACCCGTTTGTCAAACTGATGCCATGGGGCAGGGGACCTGCAGAGGTCTGTTCCTGGCCACGTGAGCTGTCCACGAGAAGTGAGTCCATCCCATCTCCCACCAGAAGCGCTGGTGTTTGATGCAAAGCAGCTCTAAGCACCTCTGGTAGGGAATGCACAACGGAGATGGCCTGGGCAGCAAGGGCCTTGCCGAGGGCCTGTTAGCCACACAGCTCTGCCTTGCGTCTGCACTGGGGCTTCCTGCGTTTTCATGATTGCTTGAGTCTCTCTGCTTTCATCCTCTTTTCCCTTGAAGGGGAAAATCTCCATGGGATTTGTCCTCTTTTAAGTCTGCTACAGCAGCATCCTGAGCCTCTGCTTTGACTCGGTGCTTTTCTGACTTCCTTTCGCTGTCTGGTCACATTTAATTCGACAGTTTCATTTGATGACTCTTTTAAATTCAGTCAGGTGACACTAGAGAGGCTTTTTGCCTGCTAGAAAACAAAGAGTTACCTCTTTAATGTCTGTGGAGGCCTTTGGGAAGAGTGGAGTTGAGGAGATTCATCCTGAAATGAAAAACCTGCTGTTTGCATTGTCAAGGAAGGCTAAAAAAGGCAACCATTAAATTATTGGAAAGGCAGCCACTCCACGGAAGGCACAGAGTTAGGGTAGGACGTGTAGGTTTGTAAACGCAAGAGTTAGTGGAGGAGCAGAAAAGAGCAAAGAAGAGATATGCTATGTTTTGAAACTCATTGGACTGATTCTGATTTCAATTGCATGACTTCTTGCAAGTAGGATTGCTGGGGTAATCCTGACATGCCAGAATTGAACCCAGGCCCCTGGATTTCAAGTTTACCCTTCAGCCTGTCTAGATTTTTTCCTGGGAAATTATGAGTTTGCACTCCAGGGATAAGAGCAAAGTGGAATCTTGTTTCACAAACTATTGCAAGACTGTCAGCATCAACAAGACGAGTGCTGTGTGAGAGTAAGGGGCGGAGATTGGGAGAGATCATTCCTCCCTGTGCTGGGGGCCGACCCATGCAAACAGGGCAAAGTGAGCCCGAGATGTCCACCGAGACAGGCAAACAGAGCATTAGCAAAACGGGTGCCTGGAGGAAAAAAAATCCCTGATCAGGACAATTGTTTTCCCCTTTTAATAGCACAATTTCACCCTCCTTTGAATTTATTCGAACATGAAGCATTGCATGAACAAGCGAATAAAAGGGAGCATATTGCTAAGCAGCCATGAGAGAGAGAACAGATTTTCTGCAAGACTGGCGAGGGATAATTAGCAGTTTAGCTGGGATGATCTGATACCTGTCCCTGCCTTCCCTGCAGCGCGCACAGCTGCTGCGGGTGCGGGTCGCTCCTCGCCCTGCTCGTGCTCTGTCCCGATGCGCTCCGTCTGCTGCCTGGCTCGGGGAACGCTCCGGAGGAAGCGCTGGGAGATTCCCACCATGGCGTGAAGGTGGATCCTTCACTGCAGGGCACTGTGAGGCTACAGCTCTGCCTTGGGGCCCTTTCTCCCGTCCCAGCACAGCCCGCCATGCCAATGTCCTGCTCAGAGCATCTTCCGAGAGGGCAGCATGGGCGTAAGGCAGATGAAGGGCTGCCCCAGGTAGACCCCTTCGCATACCCTGACTCGGGCGTGCAGGGGTTTACCCTGCGACACTGTGCTCTGTATTCAGCTTAGTCTCAGCCAGCACCAGCAATGGGCTCAGGAGCCCAAGGGCAGTTTCTGCTCAGAACCCTTTCTTGTTATTCCTCTCCCACCATTCAAAGCCTTCCTGTGCTTTTCTACGACAGCCTGTGACATCGTGCCAAAGCAGCAGGAAGTGATGCAGCAGACTGGCTTTGAAGGAGAGATCCAGAGGGTTATAGGAGGGATGCTCATCTGTACGTATGCATGGGCAGCGTGTTCAAGGACTCCGCAAAGGCGAGGGCTGAGCTAGGCTCAGGCTTGGAGAAGGACTGGATTTAAGTTACTAATGGAGACTCCAAGATGGCAGTTTGTTGACCATCGCAAAATGAAGGCTGCAGAAACCTCCCTAAATACACCAAGATGAGCAAAAGGAAGAGAAAGAACAGCCCAAGTTGAAAAAGAACAATGTTGGCACTGAAACAGGTCACCCTTGAGCAACTGTTGGGGATTGGAGCACAGCTGTGGAGCAGACTTCCCACCGCCAGACCTGCTGGAGCCAGCCACAAGCCACAGCAGCATTTAAAATGCTTTTTGGCTGGATCTCGGTAAGTGCACTTGGTCAATGGGGAGGACATGCCCTCCCACCCTGTGCCCCGGCAAAACTCACAGAGGTTACAGGCATCTGCCAGGACCATTTTTTTTCAGAGCTGTGTATTGAGCAGCTGCAGGACCTGCCACGTAGATCAAGGGGCAGAATCAGACAGAGATGACGTTTGCAGCTGGGTCTGGACACCAGACCTGAAGGCAGATCCCGGCGTGCCCAGTCAGTGCTGACCAGCTCCACCTTCTCCCAAAGCAGATCTCTCGTCTCCAGGACCAGCCCACGCCGCAGTTGTCAAGTGAGTTCTTTAGGACATTGCAACAGGGTTGTTTCTTTGTCTGCAGTGCTGATCTAAGGCCATCAATGGTGGCAGACCTAAGGAGGGAGCCTGGTGGCCTAGGAGCACCATCCCGGGATGGTCCCTGGGCAGCACTAGGGACGCAGGAAGCAGACAGCTTTCCTAAGGTCAGCCTGGCACTGGTCAGGGAGCCTTTGTTATTTCTCAGAGACACAAGCTATCCTGTGCTAACGTCAATTAAATTTTACAGGCATCTAAAAATTTAATCTGAGTTTAGTCTCCTTTGCCAAAGCCACGAGTTTGTGCTAAATATTTTATTTTCCTCCAACTAAAGAGGCTTTGAAATAATTGAAGAGCCTGGCGACTCCTTCACTGCACTGGAATCCTCTCGGACAGAGGCACCTGTCCCCAGGCCCGGGGTCTCTCCCCCAGCTCTCATGCTCCTCAGCATACTAGGCCACACGTCCAGCTAAGCATAGGGCAGGCAGACACTGCCTGCAATCCGTGTGCTTTATTGAGCAATTTGCAGATAACGAGGGAGATCTGCTGTCTGCAACAACGTTTGGAGGAGAAGAGAAGGGCACATGAGAAAGCTTTCTCTTTGGAGGCCTCGTTTTTCCCTCAGTGAAAGAAGCTGCTGCTTTCCTGGTCATTTGGAGACTACACTGTACCATTGCTGTACGATGGCGTGCTGTGTTCAGCATCCTTCGTGGACACTTTCTGCTCTCCTCAGAAACTGCAGAAAAGCATTTTTTTCCAAACTCCATTACAGTTTATGGGAAATGCAGCAGCAATTAGAGGTGCTGTAGGTGGTGGTTTAGGTAGGGAAAGTACTTCCCATCTTGCTAAGGCAGGGAAGAGTTTTCTGTGGATTCATAGCCAGGGCTTCTCACTTGATAAATGAGCAACAATAGCTCCAGGAAGATGCATGTAAAGGAACCAGGCTTTCAAAGGAGAGTGAGCACGGTTCCGTGGTGCTTTGGTTCAGCGGAGCTTGCAAGTGTTATAACGGCTTTGTCATGGAGCAAATGGCCTCGCAGAGGAGCGATGTCGCTGCAAAATCTCAACAAGGGAGTCCATGAAAGTCCTCTCTGTGTACCGGGAAGTGCATCAGCTACTATAAACCTGCCCGCCAGCCAAGGGGGCAAAAGGCTGATTGTGTTTGCACTGGTGTAGAGCAAGCCAGGAGGAGGCCGGTGGAAATAAACTGCACCGTTACCTCTCTTTTCCAATGAAGTAATTCAACTCACCCGTCTTTCTGACAGGAGCTGACTGCCCCGAGGGCAGTATAAGAGGTGGCTCCATCACACATGCTTGGGGAAGGCATTTCCACCAGGACCTTCCAGGCCAGGTGCAGCTGAACTGCAACGGGACTCTGCCTGACATAGCGGGTGCTTCTCCTGGGGTCAAGTTTATGCTCATGGTTTACCCTCCAAACTCGTCCCAGATTCACTTCCTTAGTTAAACCCATCCGCTTGCAGGCAGCAAACCAGCCAGGTGGAAATGCCCAGGGTATCAGTAGCAGCTCCCGGGTCCGCAGGCTGTGCCGAGCGAGGCCGTGCGCCACGGACCCCTCCTGCGCCGCCCGGCGGGGAGGAAACCTTGCAGCTGCATGAGGCTTTGTGCACCGTTATGGTATTTTTTTTTCTTGTAGCTCTTGTTTCTTGGCTCTCTAGAATGGTGCTTGTGAAAATAGCCATAAAGAATTTAAAAAGCAATGCGCTAGCTCGGAGGACTCATTCAATATCCTTATTAAAGATCTGTGGTGCTGGAGCCATAATAGTACTTGGCACTCGGAGGGCACCTTTCATCTCATGAGTTCAAGCCACTTTACAAGTGCTAATGAATTAAGCTTTATAAGATTCTTGCATGCAAAGCCGAGCATCTAGTCTTTTCATCCATTCTTACAATATAAGGATTAAATAATAATAATAAGGTGGTTAATTCTGCCTCTTCTCCAGGATGGAGATGGTTACTGTGCTGATATCAATTCTCTAATATGTATGCAGTGTTGGTGGTCAGTATTTCCCGTGTTTAGGATCACACCTGCAGGGTTCTGCAGGGTTCTGCATGTTTGATAGTCAGCCTGGGCTTGGGTCGGAGCCGCCATGTGCTGGTGTTCCTCCTTTTGAGTAGCGATCCGCTTCAGCCGGACGCCGAGACTCAGATCCGGACGAGGGCCAAGCACTCAGCCTCATCCAGCAAAGCTCTTAACCATGTCCTTGGTTGAGGTTCATGAGCAGCCCAGCTAACATGTGGGGAAATGCTAACCTTCCAGCAAAATCAGCATGTATTTGTAAGGTTTTCCTCGGTGGAGATTAAGTTAGACAGTTCTTAGGAGAGGAATCCAGAAATGGACAGTAAACATGGTGCCCATGAAGAGATCACAGAACCACAATCACAGAACCTTTAGGGTTGGAAGGGACCTCTACAGCTCCTCTCGCCCTCCTGCCCTGCTCCAGCAGGGACACCCAGGGCACAGGGTGGCAGCCAGGCGGGTTGGGAGATCTCCAGAGCAGGAGCCTCCCCAGCCTCTCTGGGCAGCCTGTCCCAGGGCTCCGTCCCCTCACAGCAGAGAAGTTCCTCCTCATCCGAAGATGAAACCTCCTGTGCCTCAGCTTAAAACCACTGCCCCTTGTCCTATCACCAGCCACTATGAAGAACAGTTTAGCCCCTTCCTCCCTACAGCCATACCTCAAGAATTTGTACATGTTGATTAGATCCCCTCTCATCCTTCTCTAAGCTAAACAGGCCCAGCCCGTTTAACCTCTCCTCGTATGGTAGGTGCTCTAGTCCCTTGATCATCTTGGTCACTCGCAGAGATGAGATACAGCGGTAGTACTGAAATGGTTCAAATGCTTAAAATTAAGCGCGTTTTGAAGGATCTTGTTCATTCAGAGCTTGCACGAGCATTCAGATGATGCAGATATTACCATTAGAGAGGGTCTGTCTAAGAAGATTAATGGATGGAAGAGAGGAAAGAGGAGAGAAGAAGCGAAAGAGGGAACTAAGGAAGGAAGGAAGGAAGAAGGAAAGGAGAGAGGGAGGGACACTTGCTGACTGGGGTCACATAGGGTGAGGTTAATAAACAGATGCAGATGAATGCAGGATTCCCTGGGGACTGCTCTTGTCTCACGAATAGGTGGATGGCAGGGAAATGTCCCTCCACCATCGCTTTTGCCCTCACCAGCCAGGCTCGACAGCCTGCAGAAGGAAGGTAGCCAAGGGCTCACACAACCCCCTACCAGCAGTCCCTGGTGTCCCCAGCAACATTTCCTTCTCCTCACTACCCACGAGGCCAGGTTTCCATCTAAATGTTGCACCCCTTGAGCCAGCATCACAGCCCAACTCTCACTTGCTTTTAACTTAGCCTGAAAGGCTAAGAGGAAAACGGTTTGGTTTGAATGAAAACACAAAATAATCAGGCTTTCGCTACCACCACCAAAAAAAAAAAACCCCAAAAAACAGCTTGCTCAACACCCTGTATGTTCTGGAAAGGGTAAAGCCTGGGCCACAGAGCTGCCCTTGTGCAAAGGGGCTCTCATAAAGCAGGACCCAAGGACTGTGTGGGAATGCGCAGGCATGGATGCTCTTGCCCCTTCCTATGAGACGTTCACAGCCTGTGCTGAGGCCTGAGCATCCAGGCCCATCTGGTGCTGCCTCCCAAAGCAATGCAGACATTCCCTGACATTCATACCTGAAGATCCCTTCTATCCCGGTTTCCATGGTATTTACTTGGCTGGTAAATATACGGATTCTACAGATGAACTTGTTGCTATATTCGCCTGCATGCTGCGGTCACCCTCTTCACACTAGCACACAAACTAAAATTTAAAATAATTCTCCAGTTCAAATCAAAGTCCAAAAGCGGGGGGAACAAAGTCCCTAGAACAGTAGCAATGCTCATTGCCAAGGAGCATCCTTGATGCCATTTTCTCCTTCTATTCTGGAGCAAAAAGCTTCAAATGGTGTCCGAGGGGAATGCTACAAGAGGGTTTCAATTAGCCAGGGATTCACACCGCCGACAGAGAGCAGGGCTGAGAGGAGGGCTGTCAGCCCTGCCCTGCCCTGCCCGGTCAGCCCGGCTGGCCCTGGGAGCCGCGGAGCCCGGGAGCGCCCTGCGGAAGTGCCGAGTCCACGAACGGCAGCACCACGGGGGCGGAGGGAGACGGGGCACCAGGGAGGCCGTCAGCAGCTTCCTGCCCCCAGCTCCGAAGAGCTCCTGCCAGGAATCACAGATCTCACTGGTTTACACGACGGCTTCACTCACCAAATGACCTTGGACAAATTAATCTTTCCTCTGGCATCAGCTTCTCCACTGACATCCAAGGATGGTCCTCCACATCTTTAATCCTTCTCCAGAGCAAGAGATAAAAGCCCTCAGAGGTTTGTTGTTGCTGGGTGCTAGACTGTGTTGGAGTTGAGGCTGGTAGTCTCTTAGGAGGTCCGCAAATGTGTGCCGTGGTACGAGGAGCTGGAAAACGTTTGTATGGGGCTGTGCACCGTGGGCGTGCAGAGGAGCCCAGCTGGCCGTGCGAGGCACCGTGCGCACGGGTCAGCACGGCTGATAGCGTGGCATGGGGCAGACTGCATCCTCCTGTGCTCCAGCTTGGCACTGTTCCTTTCCTTGCCGTGCCAAAGGGCTCTGGTGGTCAGGGGCAACTCGGGCAGAAGGAGATGTCCAAAGAGCCCCAGGGAAGTTGCAATCCATGCGCAAAGGCTGGGAGCTGCAGCCAGTGCCGAATGGGATGTGCCGCTGGCAGGAAGGCTGCATGTGCTGGGGACCAGTGCGTCAGTGGAGCCACCAAGGTGGTGGCTTTAGGACAAGTGACAAACACTGTCCCATTCAAAACCTGAGGGATTTCTGGGGAAGAGACAGCACTAAGGCCTTGAAGTGCTGGCAGCGTCTCCGGGAAGACGGAGTGGTGTTGGAAGAGATGGAGTTAAGGGCAGCAAGGCAAGGCAGGAGGCTGCGCAGAAGCGACCGCCTGGGTCAGCCCAGCAAACACAGACTAAGGGGCCGTGATTGCTGGCTGTAAATCCTCCAGGAGTGAGCCCCAGGGAGGGCAAGGAGCTGTTAAGCTAACAGACTGTGTTGTCACAAGAATAAACAGCGAGGAATAAATTTAGGCTGGAGTTAGGGAGGATGTTCCCAGCCACCGGAGCAGGGGGAGGGTTGGCGGAATGATGCTGCTGGGGAAGCTGGAGCCGGCGGGATCTCTGGAGGGAGGCGCCCGTGTGCAGGTGACCCCCCGAGGGGCAGGGACGTGTGGGGTGCCGGGGCAAGGGGAGAGGCCTCTGAGCACGAGTCCGGTGTGACGGCGAGGCCCTGCCTCGGGGTAAGGGCCTCGGTGACGGGCCAGGCGTGTCCAAACGGGCTCGTGCACGCGCGGCGCTGCCGGCCCGCGGGCGCTGCCGGGTGGGAGGCGGGGGCGGCAGCACCTTCGCTTTGCTCTGCGGGAGCAAACGGCAGCGCTGAAGGAGCGCCGGCGGGGAGTGAAGCCTGTGGATCGCAGCTCGATCCCGCCTAATCGCTTCCATGCCAGTGACCGGAAATCAAGGAAATTTCTCTGTCATTCTGGGTATTAAAGAGCAGGTAGGGATGGGGATCTACATGTCAGCAGAGAGATACGTGTGCGTGAAAACAGCCTAGGATTAATTACTGTCGGAACAGCCATGATTGTTGATAAATCAGCTCCAGTTAGCTAGGAGAGTACCCGCAGTCCTGTAAGTGTCTACCATTCTCAAGCTGAGATGAATGAACTAGCTAATTGTTTGCTGTGCTGAAAAGCAATCTTCGGGGAGCAGCACATTACATTAAATGAGTCAGCTCCATGCTGGCAGGGCTATTATCAAATATTATAATATTTAACTGGACGGTTTTTACTCAAGCTCGGTACCGACGGAGAAGGGTGTTGTTTTTGTCAACGTGTAAAGAACGAAAGACATTAGATAGAAGACAGTTTGTTTCAAGATGAGAGGAGATTTGGCAAAAAATTGGATCATTTCACTTGTTAGTGCACTTTTGAAATGAGTCATGTGCGTTTCAGCGCTGTTCCCAGAAACTTAATTGAAAGTTCTGGTGTCTGTTGTTGTAAAGGGAGAACCATATGCTGTGGAAAGACATGCCTTGTTTTTTATAGTCCAGAAAGATTATAACAGCATCGAATCCCAACTGTTGTGGCAATGCATTCAGAGAGTGGAAATAAATCCAGGCATTTCTACTGTAAAAAGATAAAAAAATCTGACAACAACAAGCAGGGAGAGAGTGTTGATGAAAATGCAGCTTCATTGTGCTGTTTGATGTCGCAGATAATCATTGTTGACTGAACTACTTAAGGGCAAATGGCTGCAGGATTGTCTTCCTCTCCAGCAGAGGATGGGATGTGTGATATGAATCAGTTGTTTGTGAGGGGCTTGTGGTGCTGGCAATCCAGATTTATGGCCCGTCTTTGAAAATGCTGGTTAATCATCCCATGCCATTCCATTCATCCATTCTTATTAGTATTTGTAAAGCTCTCTTGGCTGGAAAATAAAGTCAATGAATAACGCAATGGGAAACAAACATACTGCATGATGCCAATCTGGAGCGGCGTCAGAAGCTGAGCCGTGAATCCCGGCAGCGCTACGGGGAGCACTGCGCTCCCGAGATCCTCCGGTGAGAGCTTTCCGCGGGGAGCTGGAGCCGCTCCGTGACCGACTCGTCACGGGTGACGGGCGGCTGCGCTAAGGAGGGCTTGCTAAGACACCCTCTGCAAAACGATTACGTGAAAGCCAAAAGCCTGAAATGGTAATGCTGATGGTGTAAGTCACATTGTCTAAGGAGAACAAAGCAGGTCGTTGAGAGTGTTTGTGCTGTTTGGTGCTGGAGAGGCTAAGCCCTCTTTCGTCTGTTCTAGATGCCCACAAGGATGTGGTTTGCCAAGCACGAGTGTCACAACTTAGAAGAAGCTCAGTTTATTTGGCAATGAAATTGCAGAGTGTTCGTAGCTGGGTGTTGACTTTTGCTCCATGAGTCTGGTTGGTGATGATTGGTTTTGGATAGATCATTTTAGCAGTCCTGTCGCTCACAAGCCTCCTCCACCCACCAGTTCACATTTAGTCCCTTCCTTTTGCGGGATGTCTTCAGCAAAGCACTGAAACATGTGCATAATTTTAGGTGCAAATGACATACATAGACTTTAGTACCAGCTGATTACCTGCTTACAGCTAAACACCTGCCTAGTGGTTTGTGTGCTGGGATGGGAAGGGGCTGTTCCCAGGTAGGGGTGTGTGAACCAATCTGCCGCATCCCAGGCAGGAATTGCCTGATCTAGAACGGCATCAGGCACGTGTGAACCTCGTGCATCAGAGAGGAGGGTCCTTTCAAGTCCTGCCGTAGTTGGGGCTATAGATATAGATACAGTAATGAAATAACAACAACCCCATCAAAAGGGATGTAACACACAGGAGCACAGCCTTTTCCTGATTACGCATTTCCTCCATTTATGCATATGCGATATGCTACAGTGGCATCTGTGAAAAGATAAATTAAATGCATCAAATAATATATTGTATATTACTTGGAACAGGCTTCCTATATTCAATAGATTTTTTTTCTTTCTTTCTTTCTTTCTTTCTTTCTTTCTTTCTTTCTTTCTTTCTTTCTTTCTTTCTTTCTTTCTTTCTTTCTTTCTTTCTTTCTTTCTTT